>JANJGN010000626.1:0-353259 GCA_026770705.1 Isurus oxyrinchus
CACCAAACTCCCCACGCTCCCCGTCCACACCACAACTCGCCGTCCTCACCACACTCCTCGTCCTACCCACACTCCGTCCTCACCACACTCCCCACATTCCCCGTCCTCCCCACATTCCCCATCCTCCCCACACTCCCCGTCCTCCCCACACTCCCCGTGCTCCCCACACTCCCCGTCCTCCCCACACTCCCCGTCCTCCCCACACTCCCCGTCCTCCCCACACTCCCCGTCCTCCCCACACTCCCCGTCCTCCCCACACTCCCCGTCCTCCCCACACTCCCCGTCCTCCCCACACTGCACGTCCTCACCATCCACCCCACACTCCCCGTCCTCCCCACACGCCCCGTCCTCCCCACGCTCCCCGTCCTCCCCACGCTCCCCGTCCTCCCCACGCTCCCCGTCCTCCCCACGCTCCCCGTCCTCCCCACGCTCCCCGTCCTCCCCACGCTCCCCGTCCTCCCCACGCTCCCCGTCCTCCCCACGCTCCCCGTCCTCCCCACGCTCCCCCGTCCTCCCCACGCTCCCCGTCCTCCCCACGCTCCCCGTCCTCCCCACGCTTCCCGTCCTCAACACGCTACCCGTCCTCCCCAAACTCCCCCTCCTCAGCACCCTCCCCATACTCACCACACTCCCAACACTCGCCGTACTCCCCGTCCTCACCACACTCCCCACGCTCCCCGTCTACACCACTCTCGCCGTCCTCACCACACTCCTCGCCCTACCCACACTCCGTCCTCACCACACACCCCACATTCCCCGTCCTCCTCACACTCCCCGTCCTCCTCACACTCCCCGTCCTCCCCACACTCCCCGTGCTCACCACACTCCCCGTGCTCACCACACTCCCCACACTTCCCGTGCTCACCACACTCCCCACACTCCCCGTCCTCCCCACACTCCCCGCCCTCCCCACACTCCCCGTCCTCCCCACACTCCCCGTCCTCCCCACACTCTCCAAACTCCCCGTCCTCCCCACGCTCCCCGTCCTCCCCACGCTCCCCGTCCTCCCCACGCTCCCCGTCCTCCCCACGCTCACCGTCCTCCCCACGCTCCCCGTCCTCCTCACGCTCCCCGTCCTCCCCACACTCCCCGTCCTCCTCACACGCGCCTTCCTGCGCAAACTCCCCGTCCTCCCCACGCTCCCCGTCCTCCCCCCGCTCGCCGTCCTCCCCACGCTCGCCATCCTCCGCAAACTCGCCGTCCTCCCCCACACTCCCCGTCCTCCCCACACTCCCCGTCCTCCCCACACGCCCCGTCCTCCGCAAACTCCCCGTCCTCCCCACACTCCCCGTCTTCCCGACATTCCCCGTCCTCCCCACACTCCCCGTCCTCCCCACACTCCCCGTCATCCCCACACTCCCCGTCCTCCCCACACTCCCCGTCCTCCCCACACTCCCCGTCCTCCCCACACTCTTCGTCCTCCCCACACTCTTCGTCCTCCCCACACTCTTCGTCCTCCCCACACTCTTCATCCTCCCCACACTCTTCATCCTCCCCACACTCTTCATCCTCCCCACACTCCTCGTCCTTCCCACACTGACCGTCCTCTCCACACTCCCTGTTATCACCACACTCCCCACACTCCCCGTCCTCCGCACACTCCCCGTCCTCCGCACACTCCCCACACTCCCCGTCCTCCCAACGCTCCTCGTCCTCCCCACGCTCCCCGTCCTCCCCACGCTCCCCGTCCTCCCCACGCTCCCCGTCCTCCCCACGCTCCCCGTCCTCCCCACGCTCCCCGTCGTCTCCACACTCCCCGTCTTCCCCACACTCTCCGTCCTCTCCACACACCCCGTCCTCCCCACACTCCCCGTCCTCCCCACACGCGCCGTCCTCCGCAAACTCCCCGTCCTCCCCACGCTCGCCGTCCTCCCCACGCTCGCCGTCCTCCGCAAACTCGCCGTCCTCCCCACACTCCCCGTCCTCCCCTCATTCCCCGTCCTCCCCTCATTCCCCGTCCTCCCCACACGCCCCATCCTCCGCAAACTCGCCATCCTCCCCACACTCCCCGTCTTCCCCACACTCCCCGTCCTCTCCACACTCCCCGTCCTCTCCACACTCCCCGTCCTCCCCACACTCCCCGTCCTCCCCACACTCTTCGTCCACCCACACTCCTCGTCCTTCCCACACTCCCCGTCCTCTCCACACTCCCTGTTATCACCACACTCCCCACACTCCCCGTCCTCCCCACACTCCCCGTCCTCCCCACACTCCCCGTCCTCCCTACGCTCCCCGTCCTCCCCCACGCTCCCTGTCCTCCTCACACGCGCCTTCCTGCGCAAACTCCCCGTCCTCCCCACGCTCCCCGTCCTCCCCACGCTCCCCGTCCTCCCCACGCTCCCCGTCCTCCCCCACGCTCGCCGTCCTCCCCACGCTCGACATCCTCCGCAAACTCGCCGTCCTCCCCACACTCCCCGTCCTCTCCCACACGCACCGTCCTCCCCACACGCCCCGTCCTCCGCAAACTCCCCGTCCTCCCCACACTCCCCGTCTTCACGACACTCCCCGTCCTCCCCACACTCCCCGTCCTCCCCACACTCCCCGTCCTCCCCACACTCCCCGTCCTCCCCACACTCTTCGTCCTCCCCACACTCTTCGTCCTCCCCACACTCTTCATCCTCCCCACACTCCTCGTCCTTCCCACACTGACCGTCCTCTCCACACTCCCTGTTATCACCACACTCCGCACACTCCCCGTCCTCCGCACACTCCCCGTCCTCCGCACACTCCCCACACTCCCCGTCCTCCCAACGCTCCCCGTCCTCCCCACGCTCCCCGTCCTCCCCACGCTCCCCGTCCTCCCCACGCTCCCCGTCCTCCCCACGCTCCCCGGCCTCCCCACGCTCCCCGTCCACCCCACGCTCCCCGTCCTCCCCACGCTCCCCGTCGTCTCCACACTCCCCGTCTTCCCCACACTCTCCGTCCTCTCCACACACCCCGTTGTCCCCACACTCCCCGTCCTCCCCACACGCGCCGTCCTCCGCAAACTCCCTGTCCTCCCCACACTCCCCGTCCTCTCCACACTCCCCGTCCTCCCCACACTCCCCGTCCTCCCCACACTCCCCGTCCTCCCCACACTCCCCGTCCTCCCCACACTCCCCGTCCTCCCCACACTCCCCGTCCTCCCCACACTCCTCGTCCTCCCCACACTCCCCGTCCTCTCCACACTCCCCTGTTATCACCACACTCCCCACACTCCCCGTCCTTTGCACACTCCCCACACTCCCCGTCCTCCCCATGCTCCCCGTCCGCCCCACGCTCCCCGTCCTCCCCACGCTCCCCGTCCTCCCCACGCTCCCCGTCCTCCCCACGCTCCCCGTCCTCCCCACGCTCCCCGTCCTCCCCAACGCTCCCCTTCCCCACACGCTCCCCGTCCCCCCCCACGCTCCCCGTCCTCCCCAAGCTCCGCACACTCCCCACACTCCCCGTCCTCCCCACACTCCCCATCCTTACGATCCCAACACTCCCCATCCTCCCCACACTCCCCGTCATCCCCACACTCCCCGTCCTCCCCACACTCCCCGTCCTCCCCACACTCCCCGTCCTCCCCACACTCGCCGTCCTCCGCAAACTCGCCGTCCTCCCAACACTCCCCGTCCTCCCCACACTCCCCGTCCTCCCCACACTCCCCGTCCTCCCCCTCCTCCCCACACTCCCCGTCCTCCCCACACTCCCCGTCCTCCCCACACGTGCCGTCCTCCGCAAACTCCCCGTCCTCCCCACGCTCCCCGTCCTCCCCACGCTCCCCGTCCTCCCCACGCTCGCCGTCCTCCACACGCTCGCCGTCCTCCGCAAACTCACCGTCCTCCCCACACTCCCCGTCCTCCCCACACGCCCCATCCTCCCCACACTCCCCGTCCTCCCCACACTCCCCGTCCTCCCCACACTCACCGTCCTCCCCACGCTCCGCACACTCCCCACACTCCTCATCCTCCCCACACTCCCCGTCCTCCGCACACTCCCCGTCCTCAACACACTACCCATCCTCCCCACACTCCCCCTTCTCACCACCCTCCCCGTACTGACCACACTCCCAACACTCGCCGTACTCCCCGTCCTCACCAAACTCCCCACGCTCCCCGTCCACACCACAACTCGCCGTCCTCACCACACTCCTCGTCCTACCCACACTCCGTCCTCACCACACTCCCCACATTCCCCGTCCTCCCCACATTCCCCGTCCTCCCCACACTCCCCGTCCTCCCCACACTCCCCGTGCTCCCCACACTCCCCGTCCTCCCCACACTCCCCGTGCTCCCCACACTCCCCGTGCTCCCCACACTCCCCGTGCTCCCCACACTCCCCGTCCTCCCCACACTCCCCGTCCTCCCCACACTCACCGTCCTCCCCACACTCCCCGTCCTCCCCACACTGCACGTCCTCACCATCCACCCCACACTCCCCGTCCTCCCCACACTCCCCGTCCTCCCCGCACTCCCCGTCCTCCCCACACACCCCGTCCTCCCCACGCTCCCCGTCCTCCCCACGCTCCCCGTCCTCCCCACGCTCCCCGTCCTCCCCACGCTCCCCGTCCTCCCCACGCTCCCCGTCCTCCCCACGCTCCCCGTCCTCCCCACGCTCCCCGTCCTCCCCACGCTCCCCGTCCTCCCCACGCTCCCCGTCCTCCCCACGCTCCCCGTCCTCCCCACGCTCCCCGTCCTCCCCACGCTACACGTCCTCCCCACGCTACCCGTCCTCAACACGCTACACGTCCTCCCCAAACTCCCCCTCCTCAGCACCCTCCCCATACTCACCACACTCCCAACACTCGCCTTACTCCCCGTCCTCACCACACACCCCACGCTCCCCGTCTACACCACTCTCGCCGTCCTCACCACACTCCTCGCCCTACCCACACTCCGTCCTCACCACACACCCCACATTCCCCGTCCTCCTCACACTCCCCGTCCTCCCCACACTCCCCGTGCTCACCACACTCCCCGTGCTCACCACACTCTCCACACTTCCCGTGCTCACCACACTCCCCACACTCCCCGTCCTCCCCACACTCCCCGTCCTCCCCACACTCCCCGTCCTCCCCACACTCCCCGTCCTCCCCACACTCTCCAAACTCCCTGTCCTCCCCACGCTCCCCGTCCTCCCCACGCTCCCCGTCCTCCCCACGCTCCCCGTCCTCCCCACGCTCGCCATCCTCCCCACGCTCGCCATCCTCCGCAAACTCGCCGTCCTCCCCACACTCCCCGTCCTCCCCACACTCCCCGTCCTCCCCACACGCGCCTTCCTGCGCAAACTCCCCGTCCTCCCCACGCTCCCCGTCCTCCCCACGCTCCCCGTCCTCCCCACGCTCGCCGTCCTCCCCACGCTCGCCATCCTCCGCAAACTCGCCGTCCTCCCCACACTCCCCGTCCTCCCCACACTCCCCGTCCTCCCCACACGCCCCGTCCTCCGCAAACTCCCCGTCCTCCCCACACTCCCCGTCTTCCCGACACTCCCCGTCCTCCCCACACTCCCCGTCCTCCCCACACTCCCCGTCCTCCCCACACTCCCCGTCCTCCCCACACTCCCCGTCCTCCCCACTCTCCCCGTCCTCCCCACACTCCCCGTCCTCCCCACACTCCCCGTCCTCCCCACACTCTTCGTCCTCCCCACACTCTTCGTCCTCCCCACACTCTTCATCCTCCCCACACTCCTCGTCCTTCCCACACTGACCGTCCTCTCCACACTCCCTGTTATCACCACACTCCCCACACTCCCCGTCCTCCGCACACTCCCCGTCCTCCGCACACTCCCCACACTCCCCGTCCTCCCAACGCTCCCCGTCCTCCCCACGCTCCCCGTACTCCCCACGCTCCCCGTCCTCCCCACGCTCCCCGTCCTCCCCACGCTCCCCGTCCTCCCCACACTTCTCGTCCTCCCCACACTCCCCGTCCTCTCCACACTCACTGTTATCACCACACTCCCCACACTCCCCGTCCTCTGCACACTCCCCACACTCCCCGTCCTCCCCACGCTCCCCGTCCTCCCCACGCTCCCCGTCCTCCCCACGCTCCCCGTCCTCCCCACGCTCCCCTTCCTCCCCACGCTCCCCGTCCTCCCCACGCTCCGCACACTCCCCACACTCCCCGTCCTCCCCACACTCCCCATCCTTACGATCCCCACACTCCCCATCCTCCCCACACTCCCTGTCCTCCCCACACTCCCCGTCCTCCACACACTCCCCGTCCTCCCCACACTCCCCGTCCTCCCCACACTCGCCGTCCTCCGCAAACTCGCCGTCCTCCCCACACTCCCCGTCCTCCCCACACTCCCCGTCCTCCCCGTCCTCCCCACACTCCCCGTCCTCCCCACACGCGCCGTCCTCCGCAAACTCCCCGTCCTCCCCACGCTCCCCGTCCTCCTCACGCTCGCCGTCCTCCCCACGCTCGCCTTCCTCCGCAAACTCACCGTCCTCCCCACACTCCCCGTCCTCCCCACACGCCCAGTCCTCCCCACACTCCCCGTCCTCCCCACACTCCCCGTCCTCCCCACACTCCCCGTCCTCCCCACACTCGCTGTCCTCCCCACGCTCCGCACACTCCCCACACTCCCCACACTCCCCATCCTCCCCGCACTCCCCGTCCTCCGCACACTCCCCGTCCTCCGCACACTCCCCGTCCTCATCACACTCCCCGTCCTCAACACACTACCCATCCTCCCCACACTCCCCCTCCTCACCACCCTCCCCGTACTGACCACACTCCCAACACTCGCCGTACTCCCCGTCCTCACCAAACTCCCCACGCTCCCCGTCCACACCACAACTCGCCGTCCTCACCACACTCCTCATCCTACCCACACTCCGTCCTCACCACACTCCCCACATTCCCCGTCCTCCCCACATTCCCCGTCCTCCCCACACTCCCCGTGCTCCCCACACTCCCCGTGCTCCCCACACTCCCCGTGCTCACCACACTCCCCGTCCTCCCCACGCTCCCCGTCCTCCCCACGCTCCCAGTCCTCCCCACGCTCCCACTCCTCCCCACGCTCCGCACACTCCCCACACTCCGCACATTCCCCATCCTCCCCACACTCCCCATCCTCACGCTCCCCACACTCCCTGTCCTCCCCACACTCTTCATCCTCCCCACACTCTTCATCCTCCCCACACTCTTCATCCTCCCCACACTCCTCGTCCTTCCCACACTGACCGTCCTCTCCACACTCCCTGTTATCACCACACTCCCCACACTCCCCGTCCTCCGCACACTCCCCGTCCTCCGCACACTCCCCACACTCCCCGTCCTCCCAATGCTCCCCGTCCTCCCCACGCTCCCCGTCCTCCCCACGCTCCCCGTCCTCCCCACGCTCCCCGTCCTCCCCACGCTCCCCGTCCTCCCCACGCTCCCCGTCGTCTCCACGCTCCCCGTCTTCCCCACACTCTCCGTCCTCTCCACACACCCCGTCCTCCCCACACTCCCCGTCCTCCCCACACGCGCCATCCTCCGCAAACTCCCTGTCCTCCCCACACTCCCCGTCCTCTCCACACTCCCCGTCCTCCCCACACTCCCCGTCCTCCCCACACTCCCCGTCCTCCCCACACTCCCCGTCCTCCCCACACTCCCCGTCCTCCACACACACCCCACACTCCCCGTCCTCCCCACGCTCCCCGTCCTCCCCACGCTCCCCGTCCTCCTCACACGCGCCGTCCTGCGCAAACTCCCCGTCCTCCCCACGCTCACCGTCCTCCCCACGCTCGCCGTCCTCCCCACGCTCGCCGTCCTCCCCACGCTCGCCATCCTCCGCAAACTCGCCGTCCTCCCCACACTCCCCGTCCTCCCCACACTCCCCGTCCTCCCCACACGCCCCATCCTCCCCACACGCCCCGTCCTCCCCACACTCCCCGTCCTCCCCACACTCCCCGTCCTCCCCACACTCCCCGTCCTCCCCACACTCCCCGTCTTCCCCACACTCCCCGTCCTCCCCACACTCCCCGTCCTCCCCACACTCCCCGTCCTCCCCACACTCCCCGTCCTCCCCACACTCCCCGTCCTCCCCACACTCCCCGTCCTCCCCACACTCCCCGTCCTCCCCACACTCCCCGTCCTCCCCACACTCTTCGTCCTCCCCACACTCTTCGTCCTCCCCACACTCTTTGTCCTCCCCACACTCTTCGTCCTCCCCACACTCTTCGTCCTCCCCACACTCTTCGTCCTCCCCACACTCTTCGTCCTCCCCACACTCCTCGTCCTTCCCACACTGACCGTCCTCTCCACACTCCCTGTTATCACCACACTCCCCACACTCCCCGTCCTCTCCACACTCCCCGTCCTCCCCACACTCCCCGTCCTCCCCACACTCCCCGTCCTCCCCACACTCCCCGTCCTCCCCCACACTCCCCGTCCTCCCCACACTCCTCGTCCTCCCCACACTCCCCGTCCTCCCCACACTCCCTGTTATCACCACACTCCCCACACTCCCCGTCCTCTGCACACTCCCCACACTCCCCGTCCTCCCCACGCTCCCCGTCCTCCCCACGCTCCCCGTCCTCCCCACGCTCCCCGTCCTCCCCACGCTCCCCTTCCTCCCCACGCTCCCCGTCCTCCCCACGCTCCGCACACTCCCCACACTCCCCGTCCTCCCCACACTCCCCATCCTTACGATCCCCACACTCCCCGTCCTCCCCACACTCCCTGTCCTCCCCACACTGCCCGTCCTCCCCACACTCCCCGTCCTCCCCACACTCGCCGTCCTCCGCAACTTGCCGTCCTCCCCACACTCCCCGTCCTCCCCACACTCCCCGTCATCCCCGTCCTCCCCACACTCCCCGTCCTCCCCGTCCTCCCCACACTCCCCGTCCTCCCCACACGCGCCGTCCTCCGCAAACTCCCCGTCCTCCCCACGCTCCCCGTCCTCCCCACGCTCCCCGTCCTCCCCACGCTCCCCGTCCTCCCACGCTCGCCGTCCTCCACACGCTCGCCGTCCTCCGCAAACTCACCGTCCTCCCCACACTCCCCGTCCTCCCCACACGCCCCGTCCTTCCCACACACCCCGTCCTCCCCACACTCCCCGTCCTCCCCACACTCCCCGTCCTCCCCACACTCGCCGTCGTCCCCACGCTCCGCACACTCCCCACACTCCCCATCCTCCCCACACTCCCCATCCTCCCCACACTCCCCGTCCTCCGCACACTCCCCGTCCTCATCACACTACCCATCCTCCCCACACTCCCCCTCCTCACCACCCTCCCCGTACTGACCACACTCCCAACACTCGCCGTACTCCCCGTCCTCACCAAACTCCCCACGCTCCCTGTCCACACCACAACTCGCCGTCCTCACCACACTCCTCGTCCTACCCACACTCCGTCCTCACCACACTCCCCACATTCCCCGTCCTCCCCATATTCCCCGTCCTCCCCACACTCCCCATCCTCCCCACACTCCCCGTGCTCCCCACACTCCCCGTGCTCACCACACTCCCCGTCCTCCCCACACTCCCCGTCCTCCCCACACTCCCCGTCCTCCCCACACTCCCCGTCCTCCCCACACTGCACGTCCTCACCATCCACCCCACACTCCCCGTCCTCCCCACACTCCCCGTCCTCCCCACGCTCCCCGTACTCCCCACGCTCCCCGTCCTCCCCACGCTCCCCGTCCTCCCCACGCTCCCCGTCCTCCCCACGATCCCCGTCCTCCCCACGCTCCCCGTCCTCCCCACGCTCCCCGTCCTCAACACGCTCCCCGTCCTCAACACGCTCCCCGTCCTCCCCACGCTCCCCGTCCTCCCCACGCTCCCCGTCCTCCCCACGCTCCCCGTCGTCTCCACACTCTCCGTCCTCTCCACACACCCCGTCCTCCCCACACTCCCCGTCCTCCCTACACGAGCCGTCCTCCGCAAACTCCCTGTCCTACCCACACTCCCCGTCCTCTCCACACTCCCCGTCCTCCCCACACTCCCCGTCCTCCCCACACTCCCTGTCCTCCCCACACTCCCCGTCCTCCCCACACTCCCCGTCCTCCCCACACTCCCCGTCCTCCCCACACTCCTCGTCCTCCCCACACTCCTCGTCCTCCCCACACTCCCCGTCCTCTCCACACTCCCTGTTATCACGACACTCCCCACACTCCCCGTCCTCTGCACACTCCCCACACTCCCCGTCCACCCCACGCTCCCCGTCATCCCCACGCTCCCCGTCCTCCCCACGCTCCCCGTCCTCCCCACACTCCCCGTCCTCCCCACACTTCTCGTCCTCCCCACACTCCCCGTCCTCTCCACACTCCCTGTTATCACCACACTCCCCACACTCCCCGTTCTCTGCACACTCCCCACACTCCCCGTCCTCCCCACGCTCCCCGTCCTCCCCACGCTCCCCGTCCTCCCCACGCTCCCCGTCCTCCCCACGCTCCCCTTCCTCCCCACGCTCCCCGTCCTCCCCACGCTCCGCACACTCCCCACACTCCCCGTCCTCCCCACACTCCCCATCCTTACGATCCCCACACTCCCCATCCTCCCCACACTCCCTGTCCTCCGCACACTCCCCGTCCTCCACACACTCCCCGTCCTCCCCACACTCCCCGTCCTCCCCACACTCGCCGTCCTCCGCAAACTCGCCGTCCTCCCCACACTCCCCGTCCTCCCCACACTCCCCATCCTCCCCACACGCGCCGTCCTCCGCAAACTCCCCGTCCTCCCCACGCTCCCCGTCCTCCCCACGCTCGCCGTCCTCCCCACGCTCGCCGTCCTCCGCAAACTCACCGTCCTCCCCACACTCCCCGTCCTCCCCACACGCCCAGTCCTCCCCACACTCCCCGTCCTCCCCACACTCCCCGTCCTCCCCACACTCCCCGTCCTCCCCACACTCGCCGTCCTCCCCACGCTCCGCACACTCCCCACACTCCCCACACTCCCCATCCTCCCCACACTCCCCGTCCTCCGCACACTCCCCGTCCTCCGCACACTCCCCGTCCTCATCACACTCCCCGTCCTCAACACACTACCCATCCTCCCCACACTCCCCCTCCTCACCACCCTCCCCGTACTGACCACACTCCCAACACTCGCCGTACTCCCCGTCCTCACCAAACTCCCCACGCTCCCCGTCCACACCACAACTCGCCGTCCTCACCACACTCCTCGTCCTACCCACACTCCGTCCTCACCACACTCCCCACATTCCCCGTCCTCCCCACATTCCCCGTCCTCCCCACACTCCCCGTGCTCCCCACACTCCCCGTGCTCCCCACACTCCCCGTGCTCCCCACACTCCCCGTGCTCACCACACTCCCCGTCCTCCCCACGCTCCCCGTCCTCCCCACGCTCCCAGTCCTCCCCACGCTCCCACTCCTCCCCACGCTCCCCGTCCTCCCCACGCTCCGCACACTCCCCACACTCCGCACATTCCCCATCCTCCCCACACTCCCCATCCTCACGCTCCCCACACTCCCTGTCCTCCCCACACTCTTCATCCTCCCCACACTCTTCATCCTCCCCACACTCCTCGTCCTTCCCACACTGACCGTCCTCTCCACACTCCCTGTTATCCCCACACTCCCCACACTCCCCGTCCTCCGCACACTCCCCGTCCTCCGCACACTCCCCGTCCTCCCAATGCTCCCCGTCCTCCCCACGCTCCCCGTCCTCCCCACGCTCCCCGTCCTCCCCACACTCCCCGTCCTCCCCACACTTCTCGTCCTCCCCACACTCCCCGTCCTCTCCACACTCCCTGTTATCACCACACTCCCCACACTCCCCGTTCTCTGCACACTCCCCACACTCCCCGTCCTCCCCACGCTCCCCGTCCTCCCCACGCTCCCCGTCCTCCCCACGCTCCCCGTCCTCCCCACGCTCCCCTTCCTCCCCACGCTCCCCGTCCTCCCCACGCTCCGCACACTCCCCACACTCCCCGTCCTCCCCACACTCCCCATCCTTACGATCCCCACACTCCCCATCCTCCCCACACTCCCTGTCCTCCCCACACTCCCCGTCCTCCACACACTCCCCGTCCTCCCCACACTCCCCGTCCTCCCCACACTCGCCGTCCTCCGCAAACTCCCCGTCCTCCCCACACTCCCCGTCCTCCCCACACTCCCCGTCCTCCCCACACGCGCCGTCCTCCGCAAACTCCCCGTCCTCCCCACGCTCCCCGTCCTCCCCACGCTCGCCGTCCTCCCCACGCTCGCCGTCCTCCGCAAACTCACCGTCCTCCCCACACTCCCCGTCCTCCCCACACGCCCAGTCCTCCCCACACTCCCCGTCCTCCCCACACTCCCCGTCCTCCCCACACTCCCCGTCCTCCCCACACTCGCCGTCCTCCCCACGCTCCGCACACTCCCCACACTCCCCACACTCCCCATCCTCCCCACACTCCCCGTCCTCCGCACACTCCCCGTCCTCCGCACACTCCCCGTCCTCATCACACTCCCCGTCCTCAACACACTACCCATCCTCCCCACACTCCCCCTCCTCACCACCCTCCCCGTACTGACCACACTCCCAACACTCGCCGTACTCCCCGTCCTCACCAAACTCCCCACGCTCCCCGTCCACACCACAACTCGCCGTCCTCACCACACTCCTCGTCCTACCCACACTCCGTCCTCACCACACTCCCCACATTCCCCGTCCTCCCCACACTCCCCATCCTCCCCACACTCCCCGTGCTCCCCACACTCCCCGTGCTCCCCACACTCCCCGTGCTCACCACACTCCCCGTCCTCCCCACGCTCCCCGTCCTCCCCACGCTCCCAGTCCTCCCCACGCTCCCACTCCTCCCCACGCTCCCCGTCCTCCCCACGCTCCGCACACTCCCCACACTCCGCACATTCCCCATCCTCCCCACACTCCCCATCCTCACGCTCCCCACACTCCCTGTCCTCCCCACACTCTTCATCCTCCCCACACTCTTCATCCTCCCCACACTCCTCGTCCTTCCCACACTGACCGTCCTCTCCACACTCCCTGTTATCCCCACACTCCCCACACTCCCCGTCCTCCGCACACTCCCCGTCCTCCGCACACTCCCCACACTCCCCGTCCTCCCAATGCTCCCCGTCCTCCCCACGCTCCCCGTCCTCCCCACGCTCCCCGTCCTCCCCACGCTCCCCGTCCTCCCCACGCTCCCCGTCCTCCCCACGCTCCCCGTCGTCTCCACACTCCCCGTCTTCCCCACACTCTCCGTCCTCTCCACACACCCCGTCCTCCCCACACTCCCCGTCCTCCCCACACGCGCCGTCCTCCGCAAACTCCCTGTCCTCCCCACACTCCCCGTCCTCTCCACACTCCCCGTCCTCACAACACTCCCCGTCCTCCCCACACTCCCCGTCCTCCCCACACTCCCCGTCCTCCGCACACACCCCACACTCCCCGTCCTCCCCACGCTCCCCGTCCTCCCCACGCTCCCCGTCCTCCTCACACGCGCCGTCCTGCGCAAACTCCCCGTCCTCCCCACGCTCCCCGTCCTCCCCACGCTCGCCGTCCTCCCCACGCTCCCCGTCCTCCCCACGCTCGCCATCCTCCGCAAACTCGCCGTCCTCCCCACACTCCCCGTCCTCCCCACACTCCCCGTCCTCCCCACACTCCCCATCCTCCCCACACTCCCCGTGCTCCCCACACTCCCCGTGCTCCCCACACTCCCCGTGCTCACCACACTCCCCGTCCTCCCCACGCTCCCCGTCCTCCCCACGCTCCCAGTCCTCCCCACGCTCCCACTCCTCCCCACGCTCCGCACACTCCCCACACTCCGCACATTCCCCATCCTCCCCACACTCCCCATCCTCACGCTCCCCACACTCCCTGTCCTCCCCACACTCTTCATCCTCCCCACACTCTTCATCCTCCCCACACTCCTCGTCCTTCCCACACTGACCGTCCTCTCCACACTCCCTGTTATCACCACACTCCCCACACTCCCCGTCCTCCGCACACTCCCCGTCCTCCGCACACTCCCCACACTCCCCGTCCTCCCAATGCTCCCCGTCCTCCCCACGCTCCCCGTCCTCCCCACGCTCCCCGTCCTCCCCACGCTCCCCGTCCTCCCCACGCTCCCCGTCGTCTCCACGCTCCCCGTCTTCCCCACACTCTCCGTCCTCTCCACACACCCCGTCCTCCCCACACTCCCCGTCCTCCCCACACGCGCCATCCTCCGCAAACTCCCTGTCCTCCCCACACTCCCCGTCCTCTCCACACTCCCCGTCCTCCCCACACTCCCCGTCCTCCCCACACTCCCCGTCCTCCCCACACTCCCCGTCCTCCCCACACTCCCCATCCTCCCCACACTCCCCGTCCTCCGCACACACCCCACACTCCCCGTCCTCCCCACGCTCCCCGTCCTCCCCACGCTCCCCGTCCTCCTCACACGCGCCGTCCTGCGCAAACTCCCCGTCCTCCCCACGCTCCCCGTCCTCCCCACGCTCGCCGTCCTCCCCACGCTCGCCGTCCTCCCCACGCTCGCCGTCCTCCGCAAACTCGCCGTCCTCCCCACACTCCCCGTCCTCCCCACACTCCCCGTCCTCCCCACACGCCCCGTCCTCCCCACACGCCCCGTCCTCCCCACACTCCCCGTCCTCCCCACACTCCCCGTCTTCCCCACACTCCCCGTCCTCCCCACACTCCCCGTCCTCCCCACACTCCCCGTCCTCCCCACACTCCCCGTCCTCCCCACATTCCCCGTCCTCCCCACACTCCCCATCCTCCCCACACTCTTCGTCCTCCCCACACTCTTCGTCCTCCCCACACTCTTCGTCCTCCCCACACTCTTCGTCCTCCCCACACTCTTCGTCCTCCCCACACTCTTCGTCCTCCCCACACTCTTCGTCCTCCCCACACTCTTCGTCCTCCCCACACTCTTCGTCCTCCCCACACTCTTCGTCCTCCCCACACTCCTCGTCCTTCCCACACTGACCGTCCTCTCCACACTCCCTGTTATCACCACACTCCCCACACTCCCCGTCCTCTCCACACTCCCCGTCCTCCCCACACTCCCCGTCCTCCCCACACTCCCCGTCCTCCCCACACTCCCCGTCCTCCCCACACTCCCCGTCCTCCCCACACTCCTCGTCCTCCCCCACACTCCCCGTCCTCCCCACACTCCCTGTTATCACCACACTCCCCACACTCCCCGTCCTCTGCACACTCCCCACACTCCCCGTCCTCCCCACGCTCCCCGTCCTCCCCACGCTCCCCGTCCTCCCCACGCTCCCCGTCCTCCCCACGCTCCCCGTCCTCCCCACGCTCCCCGTCCTCCCCACGCTCCGCACACTCTCCACACTCCCCGTCCTCCCCACACTCCCCATCCTTACGATCCCCACACTCCCCGTCCTCCCCACACTCCCTGTCCTCCCCACACTGCCCGTCCTCCCCACACTCCCCGTCCTCCCCACACTCGCCGTCCTCCGCAAACTTGCCGTCCTCCCCACACTCCCCGTCCTCCCCACACTCCCCGTCATCCCCGTCCTCCCCACACTCCCCGTCCTCCCCGTCCTCCCCACACTCCCCGTCCTCCCCACACGCGCCGTCCTCCGCAAACTCCCCGTCCTCCCCACGCTCCCCGTCCTCCCCACGCTCCCCGTCCTCCCCACGCTCCCCGTCCTCCCACGCTCGCCGTCCTCCACACGCTCGCCGTCCTCCGCAAACTCACCGTCCTCCCCACACTCCCCGTCCTCCCCACACGCCCCGTCCTTCCCACACACCCCGTCCTCCCCACACTCCCCGTCCTCCCCACACTCCCCGTCCTCCCCACACTCGCCGTCGTCCCCACGCTCCGCACACTCCCCACACTCCCCATCCTCCCCACACTCCCCATCCTCCCCACACTCCCCGTCCTCCGCACACTCCCCGTCCTCATCACACTACCCATCCTCCCCACACTCCCCCTCCTCACCACCCTCCCCGTACTGACCACACTCCCAACACTCGCCGTACTCCCCGTCCTCACCAAACTCCCCACGCTCCCTGTCCACACCACAACTCGCCGTCCTCACCACACTCCTCGTCCTACCCACACTCCGTCCTCACCACACTCCCCACATTCCCCGTCCTCCCCATATTCCCCGTCCTCCCCACACTCCCCATCCTCCCCACACTCCCCGTGCTCCCCACACTCCCCGTGCTCACCACACTCCCCGTCCTCCCCACACTCCCCGTCCTCCCCACACTCCCCGTCCTCCCCACACTCCCCGTCCTCCCCACACTGCACGTCCTCACCATCCACCCCACACTCCCCGTCCTCCCCACACTCCCCGTCCTCCCCACGCTCCCCGTCCTCCCCACGCTCCCCGTCCTCCCCACGCTCCCCGTCCTCCCCACGCTCCCCGTCCTCCCCACGCTCCCCGTCCTCCCCACGCTCCCCGTCCTCCCCACGCTCCCCGTCCTCCCCACGCTCCCCGTCCTCCCCACGCTCCCCGTCCTCAACACGCTCCCCGTCCTCAACACGCTCCCCGTCCTCCCCACGCTCCCCGTCCTCCCCACGCTCCCCGTCGTCTCCACACTCTCCGTCCTCTCCACACACCCCGTCCTCCCCACACTCCCCGTCCTCCCCACACGAGCCGTCCTCCGCAAACTCCCTGTCCTACCCACACTCCCCGTCCTCTCCACACTCCCCGTCCTCCCCACACTCCCCGTCCTCCCCACACTCCCCGTCCTCCCCACACTCCCTGTCCTCCCCACACTCCCCGTCCTCCCCACACTCCCCGTCCTCCCCACACTCCCCGTCCTCCCCACACTCCTCGTCCTCCCCACACTCCTCGTCCTCCCCACACTCCCCGTCCTCTCCACACTCCCTGTTATCACGACACTCCCCACACTCCCCGTCCTCTGCACACTCCCCACACTCCCCGTCCACCCCACGCTCCCCGTCATCCCCACGCTCCCCGTCCTCCCCACGCTCCCCGTCCTCCCCACACTCCCCGTCCTCCCCACACTTCTCGTCCTCCCCACACTCCCCGTCCTCTCCACACTCCCTGTTATCACCACACTCCCCACACTCCCCGTCCTCTGCACACTCCCCACACTCCCCGTCCTCCCCACGCTCCCCGTCCTCCCCACGCTCCCCGTCCTCCCCACGCTCCCCCGTCCTCCCCACGCTCCCCGTCCTCCCCACGCTCCCCTTCCTCCCCACGCTCCCCGTCCTCCCCACGCTCCGCACACTCCCCACACTCCCCGTCCTCCCCACACTCCCCATCCTTACGATCCCCACACTCCCCATCCTCCCCACACTCCCTGTCCTCCCCACACTCCCCGTCCTCCACACACTCCCCGTCCTCCCCACACTCCCCGTCCTCCCCACACTCGCCGTCCTCCGCAAACTCGCCGTCCTCCCCACACTCCCCGTCCTCCCCACACTCCCCGTCCTCCCCACACGCGCCGTCCTCCGCAAACTCCCCGTCCTCCCCACGCTCCCCGTCCTCCCCCACGCTCGCCGTCCTCCCCACGCTCGCCGTCCTCCGCAAACTCACCGTCCTCCCCACACTCCCCGTCCTCCCCACACGCCCAGTCCTCCCCACACTCCCCGTCCTCCCCACACTCCCCGTCCTCCCCACACTCCCCGTCCTCCCCACACTCGCCGTCCTCCCCACGCTCCGCACACTCCCCACACTCCCCACACTCCCCATCCTCCCCACACTCCCCGTCCTCCGCACACTCCCCGTCCTCCGCACACTCCCCGTCCTCATCACACTCCCCGTCCTCAACACACTACCCATCCTCCCCACACTCCCCCTCCTCACCACCCTCCCCGTACTGACCACACTCCCAACACTCGCCGTACTCCCCGTCCTCACCAAACTCCCCACGCTCTCCGTCCACACCACAACTCGCCGTCCTCACCACACTCCTCGTCCTACCCACACTCCGTCCTCACCACACTCCCCACATTCCCCGTCCTCCCCACATTCCCCGTCCTCCCCACACTCCCCATCCTCCCCACACTCCCCGTGCTCCCCACACTCCCCGTGCTCCCCACACTCCCCGTGCTCCCCACACTCCCCGTGCTCACCACACTCCCCGTCCTCCCCACGCTCCCAGTCCTCCCCACGCTCCCACTCCTCCCCACGCTCCCCGTCCTCCCCACGCTCCGCACACTCCCCACACTCCGCACATTCCCCATTCTCCCCACACTCCCCATCCTCACGCTCCCCACACTCCCTGTCCTCCCCACACTCTTCATCCTCCCCACACTCTTCATCCTCCCCACACTCCTCGTCCTTCCCACACTGACCGTCCTCTCCACACTCCCTGTTATCCCCACACTCCCCACACTCCCCGTCCTCCGCACACTCCCCGTCCTCCGCACACTCCCCACACTCCCCCGTCCTCCCAATGCTCCCCGTCCTCCCCACGCTCCCCGTCCTCCCCACGCTCCCCGTCCTCCCCACGCTCCCCGTCCTCCCCACGCTCCCCGTCCTCCCCACGCTCCCCGTCGTCTCCACACTCCCCGTCTTCCCCACACTCTCCGTCCTCTCCACACACCCCGTCCTCCCCACACTCCCCGTCCTCCCCACACGCGCCGTCCTCCGCAAACTCCCTGTCCTCCCCACACTCCCCGTCCTCTCCACACTCCCCGTCCTCCCCACACTCCCCGTCCTCCCCACACTCCCCGTCCTCCCCACACTCCCCGTCCTCCGCACACACCCCCACACTCCCCGTCCTCCCCACGCTCCCCGTCCTCCCCACGCTCCCCGTCCTCCTCACACGCGCCGTCCTGCGCAAACTCCCCGTCCTCCCCACGCTCCCCGTCCTCCCCACGCTCGCCGTCCTCCCCACGCTCGCCGTCCTCCCCACGCTCGCCGTCCTCCGCAAACTCGCCGTCCTCCCCACACTCCCCGTCCTCCCCACACTCCCCGTCCTCCCCACACTCCCCGTCCTCCCCACACTCCCCGTCTTCCCCACACTCCCCGTCCTCCCCACACTCCCCGTCCTCCCCACACTCCCCGTCCTCCCCACACTCCCCGTCCTCCCCACACTCTTCGTCCTCCCCACACTCTTCGTCCTCCCCACACTCTTCGTCCTCCCCACACTCTTCGTCCTCCCCACACTCTTCGTCCTCCCCACACTCCTCGTCCTTCCCACACTGACCGTCCTCTCCACACTCCCTGTTATCACCACACTCCCCACACTCCCCGTCCTCCGCACACTCCCCGTCCTCCGCACACTCCCCACACTCCCCGTCCTCCCCACGCTCCCCGTCCTCCCCACGCTCCCCGTCCTCCCCACGCTCCCCGTCCTCCCCACGCTCCCCGTCCTCCCCACGCTCCCCGTCCTCCCCACGCTCCCCGTCCTCCCCACGCTCCCCGTCGTCTCCACACTCCCCGTCTTCCCCACACTCTCCGTCCTCTCCACACACCCCGTCCTCCCCACACTCCCCGTCCTCCACGCACGCGCCGTCCTCCGCAAACTCCCTGTCCTCCCCACACTCCCCGTCCTCTCCACACTCCCCGTCCTCCCCACACTCCCCGTCCTCCCCACACTCCCCGTCCTCCCCACACTCCCCGTCCTCCCCACACTCCCCGTCCTCCCCACACTCCCCGTCCTCCCCACACTCCTCGTCCTCCCCACACTCCCCGTCCTCTCCACACTCCCTGTTATCACCACACTCCCCCACACTCCCCGTCCTCTGCACACTCCCCACACTCCCCGTCCTCCCCACGCACCCCGTCCTCTCCACTCTCCCCGTCCTCCCCACGCTCCCCGTCCTCCCCACGTCTCCCCGTCCTCCCCACGCTCCCCGTCCTCCCCACGCTCCCCGTCCTCCCCCATGCTCCGCACACTCCCCACACTCCCCGTCCTCCCCACACTCCCCATCCTTACGATCCCCACACTCCCCGTCCTCCCCACACTCCCTGTCCTCCCCACACTGCCCGTCCTCCCCACACTCCCCGTCCTCCCCACACTCGCCGTCCTCCGCAAACTCGCCGTCCTCCCCACACTCCCCGTCCTCCCCCACACTCCCCGTCCTCCCCCGTCCTCCCCACACTCCCCAACCTCCCCACACGCGCCGTCCTCCGCAAACTCCCCGTCCTCCCCACGCTCCCCGTCCTCCCCACGCTCCCCGTCCTCCCCACGCTCCCCTTGTCCTCCCCACGCTCCCCCGTCCTCCCACGCTCGCCGTCCTCCACACGCTCGCCGTCCTCCGCAAACTCACCGTCCTCCCCACACTCCCCGTCCTCCCCACACGCCCCGTCCTTCCCACACACCCCGTCCTCCCCACACTCCCCGTCCTCCCCACACTCGCCGTCCTCCCCCACACTCGCCGTCCTCCCCACGCTCCGCACACTCCCCACGCTCCGCACACTCCCCACGCTCCCCATCCTTTCCACACTCCCCATCCTCCCCACACTCCCCGTCCTCCGCACACTCCCCGTCCTCATCACACTACCCATCCTCCCCACACTCCCCCTCCTCACCACCCGCCCCGTACTGACCACACTCCCAACACTCGCCGTACTCCCCGTCCTCACCAAACTCCCCACGCTCCCCGTCCACACCACAACTCGCCGTCCTCACCACACTCCTCGTCCTACCCACACTCCGTCCTCACCACACTCCCCACATTCCCCCGTCCCCCCCATATTCCCCGTCCTCCCCACACTCCCCATCCTCCCCACACTCCCCGTGCTCCCCACACTCCCCGTGCTCACCACACTCCCCGTCCTCCCCACACTCCCCGTCCTCCCCACACTCCCCGTCCTCCCCACACTCCCCTTCCTCCCCACACTGCACGTCCTCACCATCCACCCCACACTCCCCGTCCTCCCCACACTCCCTGTCCTCCCCACGCTCCCCGTCCTCCCCACGCTCCCCGTCCTCCCCCACGCTCCCCGTCCTCCCCACGCTCCCCGTCCTCCCCCACGCTCCCCGTCCTCCCCACGCTCCCCGTCCTCCCCAGGCTACCCGTCCTCAACACGCTACCCCGTCCTCCCCAAACTCCCCCTCCTCAGCACCCTCCCCATACTCACCACACTCCCAACAATCGCCGTACTCCCCGTCCTCACCACACTCCCCACGCTCCACGTCTACACCACTCTCGGCGTCCTCACCACACTCCTCGCCCTACCCACACTCCGTCCTCACCACACACCCCACATTCCCCGTCCTCCTCACACTCCCCGTCCTCCCCACACTCCCCGTGCTCACCACACTCCCCGTGCTCACCACACTCTCCACACTTCCCGTGCTCACCACACTCCCCACACTCCCCGTCCTCCCCACACTCCCCGTCCTCCCCACACTCCCCGTCCTCCCCACACTCCCCGTCCTCCCCACACTCTCCAAACTCCCCGTCCTCCCCCACGCTCCCCGTCCTCCCCACGCTCCCGGTCCTCCTCACGCTCCCCGTCCTCCTCACGCTCCCCGTCCTCCCCACACGCGCCGTCCTCCCCCACACGCGCCGTCCTCCGCAAACTCCCCATCCTCCCCACACTCCCCGTCTTCCCCACACTCCCCGTCCTCTCCACACTCCCCGTCCTCCCCACACTCTTCGTCCTCCCCACACTCTTCGTCCTCCCCCACACTCTTCGTCCTCCCCACACTCTTCGTCCTCCCCACACTCTTCGTCCTCCCCACACTCTTCGTCCTCCCCACACTCTTCGTCCTCCCCACACTCTTCGTCCTCCCCACACTCTTCGTCCTCCCCACACTCTTCGTCCTCCCCACACTCTTCGTCCTCCCCACACTCTTCGTCCTCCCCCACACTCTTCGTCCTCCCCACACTCTTCGTCCTCCCCACACTCTTCGTCCTCCCCACACTCTTCGTCCTCCCCACACTCTTCGTCCTCCCCACACTCTTCGTCCTCCCCACACTCTTCGTCCTCCCCACACTCTTCGTCCTCCCCACACTCTTCGTCCTCCCCACACTCTTCGTCCTCCCCACACTCTTCGTCCTCCCCACACTCTTCGTCCTCCCCACGCTCCCCGTCCTCCCCACGCTCCCCGTCCTCCCCACGCTCCCCGTCCTCCCCACGCTCCCCGTCCTCCCCACGCACCCAGTCCTCCCCACGCACCCAGTCCTCCCCACGCACCCAGTCCTCCCCACGCTCCCACTCCTCCCCACGCTCCCCGTCCTCCCCACGCTCCGCACACTCCCCACGCTCCGCACACTCCCCATCCTCCCCACACTCCCCATCCTCACGCTCCCCACACTCCCTGTCCTCCCCACACTCCCTGTCCTCCCCACACTCCCCGTCCTCCCCACACTCCCCGTCCTCCCCACACTCCCCGTCCTCCCCACACTCCCCATCCTCCCCACACTCCCCGTCCTCCCCCACACTCCCCGTGCTCCTCACACTCCCCGTCTTCCCCACACGCGCCGTCCTCCGCAAACTCCCCGTCCTCCCCACGCTCCCCGTCCTCCCCACGCTCCCCGTCCTCCCCACGATCGCCGTCCTCCCCACGCTCGCCGTCCTCCGCATGCTCGCCGTCCTCCCCCACACTCTCCGTCCTCCCCTCATTCCCCGTCCTCCCCACACGCCCCGTCCTCCGCAAACTCGCCATCCTCCCCACACTCCCCCGTCTTCCCCACACTCCCAGTCCTCCCCACACTCCCCGTCCTCTCCACACTCCCCGTCCTCTCCACACTCCCCATCCTCCCCACACTCCCCGTCCTACCCACACTCTTCGTCCTCCCCACCCTCTTCGTCCACCCACACTCCTCGTCCTTCCCACACTCCCCGACCTCTCCACACTCCGTTATCACCACACTCCCCCACACTCCCCGTCCTCCGCACACTCCCTGTCCTCCGCACACACCCCACACTCCCCGTCCTCCCCACGCTCCCCGTCCTCCCACGCTCCCCGTCCTCCTCACACGCGCCTTCCTGCGCAAACTCCCCGTCCTCCCCACGCTCCCCGTCCTCCCCACGCTCCCCGTCCTCCCCACGCTCGCCGTCCTCCCCACGCTTGCCGTCCTCCCCACGCTCGCCGTCCTCCCCACGCTCGCCGTCCTCCCCCACGCTCGCCGTCCTCCCCCACACTCCCCGTCCTCCCCCACACTCCCCGTCTTCCCGACACTCCCCGTCCTCCCCACACTCCCCGTCCTCCCCACACTCCCCGTCCTCCCCACACTCCCCGTCCTCCCCACACTCCCCGTCCTCCCCACACTCCCCGTCCTCCCCACACTCCCCGTCCTCCCCACACTCTTCGTCCTCCCCACACTCTTCGTCCTCCCCACACTCTTCATCCTCCCCACACTCCTCGTCCTTTCCACACTGACCGTCCTATCCACACTCCCTGTTATCACCACACTCCCCACACTCCCCGTCATCCGCACACTCCCCGTCCTCCGCACACTCCCCACACTCCCCGTCCTCCCAACGCTCCCCGTCCTCCCCACGCTCCCCGTCCTCCCCACGCACCCCGTCCTCCCCACGCTCCCCGTCCTCCCCACGCTCCCCGTCGTCTCCACACTCCCTGTCTTCCCCACACTCTCCGTCCTCTCCACACACCCCGTCCTCCCCACACGCGCCGTCCTCCCCACACGCGCCGTCCTCCGCAAACTCCCTGTCCTCCCCACACTCCCCGTCCTCTCCACACTCCCCGTCCTCTCCACACTCCCCGTCCTCCCCACACTCCCCGTCCTCCCCACACTCCCCGTCCTCCCCACACTCCCCGTCCTCCCCACACTCCTCGTCCTCCCCACACTCCTCGTCCTCCCCACACTCCCCGTCCTCTCCACACTCCCTGTTATCACCACACTCCCCACACTCCCCGTCCTCTGCATACTCCCCATACTCCCCGTCCTCCCCACGCGCCCCGTCCTCCCCACGCTCCCCCGTCCTCCCCACGGTCCCCGTCATCCCCACGCTCCCCGTCCTCCCCACGCTCCCCTTCCTCCCCACGCTCCCCGTCCTCCCCACGCTCCCCGTCCTCCCCACGCTCCGCACACTCCCCACACTCCCCGTCCTCCCCACACTCCCCATCCTTACGATCCCCACACTCCCCATCCTCCCCACACTCCCCGTCCTCCCCACACTCCCCGTCCTCCCCCACACTCCCCGTCCTCCCCACACTCCCCGTCCTCCCCACACTCGCCGTCCTCCGCAAACTCGCCGTCCTCCGCACACTCCCCGTCCACCCCACGCTCCCGGTCCTCCTCACGCTCCCCGTCCTCCTCACGCTCCCCGTCCTCCCCACACTCCCCGTCCTCCCCACACGCGCCGTCCTCCGCAAACTCCCCATCCTCCCCACACTCCCCGTCTACCCCACACTCCCCGTCCTCTCCACGCTCCCCGTCCTCCCCACACTCCCGGTCCTCCCCACACTCTTCGTCCTCCCCACACTCTTCGTCCTCCCCACACTCTTCGTCCTCCCCACACTCTTCGTCCTCCCCACACTCTTCGTCCTCCCCACACTCTTCGTCCTCCCCACACTCTTCGTCCTCCCCACACTCTTCGTCCTCCCCACACTCTTCGTGCTCCCCACACTCTTCGTCCTCCCCACACTCTTCGTCCTCCCCACACTCTTCGTCCTCCCCACACTCTTCGTCCTCCCCACACTCTTCGTCCTCCCCACACTCTTCGTCCTCCCCACACTCTTCGTCCTCCCCACACTCTTCGTCCTCCCCACACTCTTCGTCCTCCCCACGCTCTTCGTCCTCCCCACGCTCTTCGTCCTCTCCACGCTCCCCGTCCTCTCCACGCTCCCCGTCCTCCCCTCGCTCCCCGTCCTCCCCACGCACCCAGTCCTCCCCACGCTCCCACTCCTCCCCACGCTCCCCGTCCTCCCCACGCTCCGCAAACTCCCCACACTCCGCACACTCCCCATCCTCCCCACACTCCCCATCCTCACGCTCCCCACACTCCCTGTCCTCCCCACACTCCCCGTCCTCCCCACACTCCCCGTCCTCCCCACACTCCCCGTCCTCCCCACACTCCCCGTCCTCCCCACACTCCCCCGTCCTCCCCACACTCCCCGTCCTCCCCACACTCCCCGTCCTCCCCACACTCCCCGTCCTCCCCACACTCCCCGTCCTCCCCACACTCCCCGTCCTCCCCACACTCCCCGTCCTCCCCACACTCCCCGTCCTCCCCACACTCCCCGTCCTCCCCACACTCCCCGTCTTCCCCACACGCGCCGTCCTCCGCAAACTCCCCGTCCTCCCCACGCTCCCCGTCCTCCCCACGCTCCCCGTCCTCCCCACGATCGCCGTCCTCCCCACGCTCGCCGTCCTCCGCAAACTCGCCGTCCTCCCCACACTCTCCGTCCTCCCCTCATTCCCCGTCCTCCCCACACGCCCCGTCCTCCGCAAACTCGCCATCCTCCCCACACTCCCCGTCTTCCCCACACTCCCAGTCCTCCCCACACTCCCTGTCCTCTCCACACTCCCCGTCCTCTCCACACAACCGTCCTCCCCACACTCCCCGTCCTCCCCACACTCCCCGTCCTCCCCACACTCTTCGTCCTCCCCACCCTCTTCGTCCACCCACACTCCTCGTCCTTCCCACACTCCCCGTCCTCTCCACACTCCGTTATCACCACACTCCCCACACTCCCCGTCCTCCGCACACTCCCCGTCCTCCGCACACACCCCACACTCCCCGTCCTCCCCACGCTCCCCGTCCTCCCCACGCTCCCCGTCCTCCTCACACGCGCCTTCCTGCGCAAACTCCCCGTCCTCCCCACGCTCCCCGTCCTCCCCACGCTCCCCGTCCTCCCCACGCTCGCCGTCCTCCCCACGCTCGCCGTCCTCCCCACGCTCGCCGTCCTCCCCACACTCCCCGTCCTCCCCACACTCCCCGTCTTCCCGACACTCCCCGTCCTCCCCACACTCCCCGTCCTCCCCAAACTCCCCGTCCTCCCCACACTCCCCGTCCTCCCCACACTCCCCGTCCTCCCCACACTCCCCGTCCTCCCCACACTCCCCGTCCTCCCCACACTCCCCGTCCTCCCCACACTCTTCGTCCTCCCCACACTCTTCGTCCTCCCCACACTCTTCGTCCTCCCCACACTCTTCGTCCTCCCCACACTCTTCATCCTCCCCACACTCCTCGTCCTTCCCACACTGACCGTCCTATCCACACTCCCTGTTATCACCACACTCCCCACACTCCCCGTCCTCCGCACACTCCCCGTCCTCCGCACACTCCCCACACTCCCCGTCCTCCCAACGCTCCCCGTCCTCCCCACGCTCCCCGTCCTCCCCACGCTCCCCGTCCTCCCCACGCTCCCCGTCCTCCCCACGCTCCCCGTCGTCTCCACACTCCCCGTCTTCCCCACACTCTCCGTCCTCTCCACACACCCCGTCCTCCCCACACGCCCCGTCCTCCCCACACGCGCCGTCCTCCGCAAACTCCCTGTCCTCCCCACACTCCCCGTCCTCTCCACACTCCCCGTCCTCTCCACACTCCCCGTCCTCCCCACACTCCCCGTCCTCCCCACACTCCCCGTCCTCCCCACACTCCCCGTCCTCCCCACACTCCCCGTCCTCCCCACACTCCTCGTCCTCCCCACACTCCTCGTCCTCCCCACACTCCCCGTCCTCTCCACACTCCCTGTTATCACCACACTCCCCACACTCCCCGTCCTCTGCATACTCCCCACACTCCCCGTCCTCCCCACGCTCCCCGTCCTCCCCACGCTCCCCTTCCTCCCCACGCTCCCCTTCCTCCCCACGCTCCCCGTCCTCCCCACGCTCCCCGTCCTCCCCACGCTCCGCACCCTCCCCACACTCCCCGTCCTCCCCACACTCCCCATCCTTACGATCCCCACACTCCCCATCCTCCCCACACTCCCCGTCCTCCCCACACTCCCCGTCCTCCCCACACTCCCCGTCCTCCCCACACTCCCCGTCCTCCCCACACTCCCCGTCCTCCCCACACTCGCCGTCCTCCGTAAACTCCCCGTCCTCCGCACACTCCCCGTCCACCCCACACTCCCCGTCCTCCCCACACTCCCCGTCCTCCCCGTCCTCCCCACACTCCCCGTCCTCCCCACACGCGCCGTCCTCCGCAAACTCCCCGTCCTCCCCACGCTCCCCGTCCTCCCCACGCTCCCCGTCCTCCCCACGCTCGCCGTCCTCCCCACGCTCCCCGTCCTCCGCAAACTCACCGTCCTCCCCACACTCCCCGTCCTCCCCCACACGCCCCGTCCTCCCCACACTCCCCGTCCTCCCCACACTCCCCATCCTCCCCACACTCGCCGTCCTCCCCACGCTCCGCACACTCCCCACACTCCCCATCCTCCCCACACTCCCCATCCTCCCCACACTCCCCGTCCTCCGCACACTCCCCGTCCTCATCACACTCCCCGTCCTCAACACACTACCCATCCTCCCCACACTCCCCCTCCTCACCACCCTCCCCGTACTGACCACACTCCCAACACTCGCCGTACTCCCCGTCCTCACCAAACTCCCCACGCTCCCCGTCCACACCACAACTCGCCGTCCTCACCACACTCCTCGTCCTACCCACACTCCGTCCTCACCACACTCCCCACATTCCCCGTCCTCCCCACATTCCCCGTCCTCCCCACACTCCCCGTCCTCCCCACACTCCCCGTCCTCCCCACACTCCCCGTGCTCACCACACTCCCCGTCCTCCCCACACTCCCCGTCCTCCCCACACTCCCCGTCCTCCCCACACTCCCCGTCCTCCCCCACACTTCACGTCCTCACCATCCACCCCACACTCCCCGTCCTCCCCCCACTCCCCGTCCTCCCCACGCTCCCCGTCCTCCCCACGCTCCCCGTCCTCCCCACGCTCCCCGTCCTCCCCACGCTCCCCGTCCTCCCCACGCTCCCCGTCCTCCCCACGCTCCCCGTCCTCCCCACGCTACCCGTCCTCCCCACGCTTCCCGTCCTCAACACGCTACCCCGTCCTCCCCAAACTCCCCCTCCTCAGCACCCTCCCCATACTCACCACACTCCCAACACTCGCCGTACTCCCCGTCCTCACCACACTCCCCACACTCCCCGTCTACACCACTCTCGCCGTCCTCACCACACTCCTCGCCCTACCCACACTCCGTCCTCACCACACACCCCACATTCCCCGTCCTCCTCACTCTCCCCGTCCTCCCCACACTCCACGTGCTCACCACACTCCCCGTGCTCACCACACTCTCCACACTTCCCGTGCTCACCACACTCCCCACACTCCCCGTCCTCCCCACACTCCCCGTCCTCCCCACACTCCCCGTCCTCCCCACACTCCCCGTCCTCCCCACACTCCCCGTCCTCCCCACACTCTCCAACCTCCCCGTCCTCCCCACGCTCCCCGTCCTCCCCACACTCCCCGTCCTCCCCACACGCGCCGTCCTCCGCAAACTCCCCATCCTCCCCACACTCCCCGTCTTCCCCACACTCCCCGTCTTCCCCACACTCCGCGTCCTCTCCACACTCCCGGTCCTCCCAACACTCCCGGTCCTCCCCACACTCTTCGTCCTCCCCACACTCTTCGTCCTCCCCACACTCTTCGTCCTCCCCACACTCTTCGTCCTCCCCACACTCTTCGTCCTCCCCACACTCTTCGTCCTCCCCACACTCTTCGTCCTCCCCACACACCTCGTCCTCCCCACACTCCCCGTCCTCTCCACACTCCCCGTTCTCTCCACAGTCCCCACTCTCCCCGTCCTCCGCACACTCCCCGTCCTCCGCACACTCCCCGTCCTCCGCACGCTCCCCGTCCTCCGCACACTCCCCACACTCCCCGTCCTCCCCACGCTCCCCATCCTCCCCACGCTCCCCATCCTCCCCAAGCTCACAGTCCTCCCCAAGCTCACAGTCCTCCCCACGCTCCCACTCCTCCCCATGCTCCCCGTCCTCCCCCACGCTCCGCACACTCCCCACACTCTGCACACTCCCCATCCTCCCCACACTCCCCATCCTCACGCTCCCCACACTCCCTGTCCTCCCCACACTCCCCGTCCTCCCCACACTGCCCGACCTCCCCACACTCCCCGTCCTCCCCACGCACCCCGTCCTCCCCACGCTCCCCGTCCTCCCCACGCTCCCCGTCCTCCCCACGCTCCCCGTCCTCCCCACGCTCGCCGTCCTCCCCACGCTCGCCGTCCTCCGCAAACTCGCCGTCCTCCCCACACTCCCCGTCCTCCCCTCATTCCCCGTCCTCCCCACACGCCCCGTCCTCCGCAAACTCGCCATCCTCCCCACACTCCCCGTCCTCCCCACACTCCCCGTCCTCTCCACACTCCCCGTCCTCTCCACACTCCCCGTCCTCCCCACACTCCCCGTCCTCCCCACACTCTTCGTCCTCCCCACCCTCTTCGTCCACCCACACTCCTCGTCCTTCCCACACTCCCCGTCCTCTCCACACTCCCTGTTATCACCACACTCCCCACACTCCCCGTCCTCCGCACACACCCCACACTCCCCGTCCTCCCCACGCTCCCCGTCCTCCCCACGCTCCCCGTCCTCCCCACGCTCCCCGTCCTCCTCACACGCGCCTTCCTGCGCAAACTCCCCATCCACCCCACGCTCCCCGTCCTCCCCACGCTCGCCGTCCTCCCCACGCTCGCCGTCCTCCCCACGCTCGCCGTCCTCCGCAAACTCGCCGTCCTCCCCACACTCCCCGTCCTCCCCACACTCCCCGTGCTCCCCACACGCCCCATCCTCCGCAAACTCCCCGTCCTCCCCACACTCCCCGTCTTCCCGACACTCCCCGTCCTCCCCACACTCCCCGTCCTCCCCACACTCCCCGTCCTCCCCACACTCCCCGTCCTCCCCACACTCCCCGTCCTCCCCACACTCCCCGTCCTCCCCACACTCCCCGTCCTCCGCACAATCCCCGTCCTCCCCACACTCCCCGTCCTCCCCACACTCCCCGTCCTCCCGACACTCTTCATCCTCCCCACACTCTTCGTCCTCCCCACACTCCTCGTCCTTCCCACACTCACCGTCCTCTCCACACTCCCTGTTATCACCACACTCCCCACACTCACCGTCCTCCGCACACTCCCCGTCCTCCGCACACTCCCCACACTCCCCGTCCTCCCAACGCTCCCCGTCCTCCCCACGCTCCCCGTCATCCCCACGCTCCCCGTCCTCCCCACGCTCCCCGTCCTCCCCACGCTCCCCGTCCTCCCCACGCTCCCCGTCGTCTCCACACTCCCCGTCTTCCCCACACTCTCCGTCCTCTCCACACACCCCGTCCTCCCCACACTCCCCGTCCTCCCCACACGCGCCGTCCTCCGCAAACTCCCTGTCCTCTCCACACTCCCCGTCCTCCCCACACTCCCCGTCCTCCCCACATTCCCCGTCCTCCCCACATTCCCCGTCCTGCCCACACTCCCCGTCCTCCCCACACTCCCCGTCCTCCCCACACTCCCCGTCCTCCCCACACTCCCCGTCCTCCCCACACTCTTCATCCTCCCCACACTCCCCGTCCTCCCCACACTCCCCGTCCTCCCCACACTCCCCGTCCTCCCCACACTCCCCGTCCTCCCCACACTCTTCATCCTCCCCACACTCCTCGTCCTCCCCACACTCCTCGTCCTCCCCACACTCCCCGTCCTCTCCACACTCCCTGTTATCACCACACTCCCCACACTCCCCGTCCTCTGCACACACCCCACACTCCCCCTCCTCCCCACGCTCCCCGTCCACCCCACGCTCCCCGTCCTCCCCACGCTCCCCGTCCTCCCCACGCTCCCCGTCCTCCCCACGCTCACCTTCCTCCCCACGCTCCCCGTCCTCCCCACGCTCCGCACACTCCCCACGCTCCGCACACTCCCCACACTCCCCGTCCTCCCCACACTCCCCATCCTTACGATCCCCACACTCCCCATCCTCCCCACACTCCCTGTCCTCCCCACACTCCCCGTCCTCCCCACACTCCCCGTCCTCCCCACACTCCCCGTCCTCCCCACACTCCCCGTCCTCCCCACACTCCCCGTCCTCCCCACACTCCCCGTCCTCCCCACACTCCCCGTCCTCCCCACACTCCCCGTCCTCCCCGTCCTCCCCACACTCCCCGTCCTCCCCACATGCTCCGTCCTCCGCAAACTCCCCGTCCTCCCCACGCTCCCCATCCTCCCCACGCTCGCCGTCCTCCCCACGCTCGCCGTCCTCCGCAAACTCGCCTTCCTCCCCACACTCCCGGTCCTCGCAACACGCCCCGTCCTCCGCAAACTCCCCGTCCTCCCCACACTCCCCGTCTTCCCCACACTCCCCGTCCTCTCCACACTCCCCGTCCTCCCCGTCCTCCCCTCGCTCGCCGTCCTCCCCACGCTCCCCGTCCTCCCCACGCTCACCGTCCTCCTCACGCTCTCCGTCCTCCCCACACTCCCCGTCCTCCCCACGCTGCCCGTCCTCCCCACGCTGCCCGTCCTCCCCACGCTACCCGTCCTCAACACGCTACCCGTCCTCAACACGCTACCCCGTCCTCCCCACACTGCCCCTCCTCTGCACCCTCCCCGTCCTCACCACACTCGCCGTACTCCCCGTCCTCACCACACTCCCCACGCCCCCCGTCCACACCACACTCCCCGTCCTCCCCACGCTCTTCGTCCTCCCCACGCTCTTCGTCCTCTCCACGCTCTTCGTCCTCCCCACGCTCTTCGTCCTCCCCACGCTCTTCGTCCTCCCCACGTTCTTCGTCCTCCCCACGCTCCTCGTCCTCCTCACGCTCCTCATCCTCCCCACGCTCCTCGTCCTCTCCACACTACCCGTCCTCTACGCAATCCCTTTTGTCACCACACTCCCCACACTCCCCGTCCTCCCCACACTCCCCGTCCTCCCCACACTCCCCGTCCTCACCACACTCCCCGTCCTCACCATACTCCCCGTCCTCCCCACACTGCCCGACCTCCCCACACTCCCCGTCCTCCCCACGCACCCCGTCCTCCCCACGCTCCCCGTCCTCCCCACGCTCCCCGTCCTCCCCACGCTCCCCGTCCTCCCCACGCTCGCCGTCCTCCCCACGCTCGCCGTCCTCCGCAAACTCGCCGTCCTCCCCACACTCCCCGTCCTCCCCTCATTCCCCGTCCTCCCCACACGCCCCGTCCTCCGCAAACTCGCCATCCTCCCCACACTCCCCGTCCTCTCCACACTCCCCGTCCTCCCCACACTCCCCGTCCTCCCCACACTCTTCGTCCTCCCCACCCTCTTCGTCCACCCACACTCCTCGTCCTTCCCACACTCCCCATCCTCTCCACACTCCCTGTTATCACCACACTCCCCACACTCCCCGTCCTCCGCACACACCCCACACTCCCCGTCCTCCCCACGCTCCCCGTCCTCCCCACGCTCCCCGTCCTCCCCACGCTCCCCGTCCTCCTCACACGCGCCTTCCTGCGCAAACTCCCCATCCACCCCACGCTCCCCGTCCTCCCCACGCTCGCCGTCCTCCCCACGCTCGCCGTCCTCCCCACGCTCGCCGTCCTCCGCAAACTCGCCGTCCTCCCCACACTCCCCGTCCTCCCCACACTCCCCGTGTTCCCCACACGCCCCATCCTCCGCAAACTCCCCGTCCTCCCCACACTCCCCGTCTTCCCGACACTCCCCGTCCTCCCCACACTCCCCGTCCTCCCCACACTCCCCGTCCTCCCCACACTCCCCGTCCTCCCCACACTCCCCGTCCTCCCCACACTCCCCGTCCTCCCCACACTCCCCGTCCTCCGCACAATCCCCGTCCTCCCCACACTCCCCGTCCTCCCCACACTCCCCGTCCTCCCGACACTCTTCATCCTCCCCACACTCTTCGTCCTCCCCACACTCCTCGTCCTTCCCACACTCACCGTCCTCTCCACACTCCCTGTTATCACCACACTCCCCACACTCACCGTCCTCCGCACACTCCCCGTCCTCCGCACACTCCCCACACTCCCCGTCCTCCCAACGCTCCCCGTCCTCCCCACGCTCCCCGTCATCCCCACGCTCCCCGTCCTCCCCACGCTCCCCGTCCTCCCCACGCTCCCCGTCCTCCCCACGCTCCCCGTCGTCTCCACACTCCCCGTCTTCCCCACACTCTCCGTCCTCTCCACACACCCCGTCCTCCCCACACTCCCCGTCCTCCCCACACGCGCCGTCCTCCGCAAACTCCCTGTCCTCTCCACACTCCCCGTCCTCCCCACACTCCCCGTCCTCCCCACATTCCCCGTCCTCCCCACATTCCCCGTCCTGCCCACACTCCCCGTCCTCCCCACACTCCCCGTCCTCCCCACACTCCCCGTCCTCCCCACACTCCCCGTCCTCCCCACACTCTTCATCCTCCCCACACTCCCCGTCCTCCCCCACACTCCCCGTCCTCCCCACACTCCCCGTCCTCCCCACACTCCCCGTCCTCCCCCACACTCCTCGTCCTCCCCACACTCCTCGTCCTCCCCACACTCCCCGTCCTCTCCACACTCCCTGTTATCACCACACTCCCCACACTCCCCGTCCTCTGCACACACCCCACACTCCCCCTCCTCCCCACGCTCCCCGTCCACCCCACGCTCCCCGTCCTCCCCACGCTCCCCGTCCTCCCCACGCTCCCCGTCCTCCCCACGCTCACCTTCCTCCCCACGCTCCCCGTCCTCCCCACGCTCCGCACACTCCCCACGCTCCGCACACTCCCCACACTCCCCGTCCTCCCCACACTCCCCATCCTTACGATCCCCACACTCCCCATCCTCCCCACACTCCCTGTCCTCCCCACACTCCCCGTCCTCCCCACACTCCCCGTCCTCCCCACACTCCCCGTCCTCCCCACACTCCCCGTCCTCCCCACACTCCCCGTCCTCCCCACACTCCCCGTCCTCCCCACACTCCCCGTCCTCCCCGTCCTCCCCACACTCCCCGTCCTCCCCACATGCTCCGTCCTCCGCAAACTCCCCGTCCTCCCCACGCTCCCCATCCTCCCCACGCTCCCCGTCCTCCCCACGCTCGCCGTCCTCCCCACGCTCGCCGTCCTCCCCACGCTCGCCGTCCTCCGCAAACTCGCCTTCCTCCCCACACTCCCGGTCCTCCCCACACGCCCCGTCCTCCGCAAACTCCCCGTCCTCCCCACACTCCCCGTCTTCCCCACACTCCCCGTCCTCTCCACACTCCCCGTCCTCCCCGTCCTCCCCTCGCTCGCCGTCCTCCCCACGCTCCCCGTCCTCCCCACGCTCACCGTCCTCCTCACGCTCTCCGTCCTCCCCACACTCCCCGTCCTCCCCACGCTGCCCGTCCTCCCCACGCTGCCCGTCCTCCCCACGCTACCCGTCCTCAACACGCTACCCGTCCTCAACACGCTACCCGTCCTCCCCACACTGCCCCTCCTCTGCACCCTCCCCGTCCTCACCACACTCGCCGTACTCCCCGTCCTCACCACACTCCCCACGCCCCCCGTCCACACCACACTCCCCGTCCTCCCCACGCTCTTCGTCCTCCCCACGCTCTTCGTCCTCTCCACGCTCTTCGTCCTCCCCACGCTCTTCGTCCTCCCCACGCTCTTCGTCCTCCCCACGTTCTTCGTCCTCCCCACGCTCCTCGTCCTCCTCACGCTCCTCATCCTCCCCACGCTCCTCGTCCTCTCCACACTACCCGTCCTCTACGCAATCCCTTTTGTCACCACACTCCCCACACTCCCCGTCCTCCCCACACTCCCCGTCCTCCCCACACTCCCCGTCCTCACCACACTCCCCGTCCTCACCATACTCCCCGTCCTCACCACACTCCCCACGCTCCCCGTCCACACCACGCTCCCAATCCTCCCCGTGCTCCCCACGCTCCCCGTCCTCCCCACGCTCCCCGTCCTCCCCACGCTCCCCGTCCTCCCCACGCTCCCCGTCCTCCCCACGCTCCCCGTCCTCCCCACGTTCCCCGTCCTCAACACGCTACCCCGTCCTCCCCACACTCCCCCTCCTCAGCACCCTCCCCGTGCTCACCACGCTCGCCGTACTCCCCATCCTCACCACACTCCTCATCCATCCCACACTCCGTGCTCACCACACTCCCCGTCCTCACCACACTGCCCACACTCCCCGTGCTCACCACACTGCCCACACTCCCCGTGGTCACCACACTGCCCACACTCCCCGTCCTCCCCACGCACCCTGTCCTGCCCACGCTCCCTGTCCTCCCCACGCTCCCTGTCCTCCCCACGCTCCCCGTCCTCCCCACGATCCCCGTCCTCCCCACGCTCCCCGTCCTCCCCATGCTCCCCGTCCTCCCAACGCTCCCCGTCCTCCCAACGCTCCCCGTCCCCCCCTTCACTCCCCTTCCTCCCCACCCTCCCCGTCCTCCCCACCCTCCCCGTCCACACCACGTTCCCCGTCCTCCCCACGCTCCCCGTCCTCTCCACGCTCCCCGTCCTCCCCACGCTCCCCGTCCTCCCCACGCTCCCCGTCCTCCCCACGCTACCCCGTCTTCCCCACACTCCCCCTCCTCAGCACCCTCCCCATCCTCACCACACTCCCCACGCTCCCCGTCCACACCACGCTCCCCGTCCTCCCCACGCTCCTCGTCATCCACACGCTCCTCGTCCTCCCCACGCTCCTGGTCTTCCCCACGCTCCTGGTCCTCCCCACGCTCTTGGTCCTCCCCACGCTCTTGGTCCTCCCCACGCTCTTGGTCCTCCCCACGCTCCCCGTACTCCCCACGCTCCCCGTCCTCCCCACGCTCCCCGTCCTCCCCACACTCCCCGTCCTCCCCACACTCCCCGTCCTCCCCACACTCCCCGTCCTCTCCACACTCCCTGTTATCACCACACTCCCCACACTCCCCGTCCTCCGCACACTCCCCGTCCTCCGCACACTCCCCGTCCTCCGCACACTCCCCGTCCTCCGCACACTCCCCACGCTCCCCGTCCTCCCCACGCTCCCCGTCCTCCCCACGCTCCCCGTCCTCCCCACGCTCCCCGTCCTCCCCACGCTCCCAGTCCTCCCCACGCTCCCACTCCTCCCCACGCTCCCACTCCTCCCCACGCTCCCCGTCCTCCCCACGCTCCGCACACTCCCCACACTCCGCACACTCCCCATCCTCCCCACACTCCCCATCCTCACGCTCCCCACACTCCCTGTCCTCCCCACACTCCCTGTCCTCCCCACACTCCCCGTCCTCCCCACACTCCCCGTCCTCCCCACACTTCCCGTCCTCCGCACACTCCCCGTCCTCCGCAAACTCGCCGTCCTCCCCACGCTCCCCGTCCTCCCCACGCTCCCCGTCCTCCCCACGCTCCCCGTCCTCCCCACGCTCGCCGTCCTCCCCACGCTCGCCGTCCTCCGCAAACTCGCCGTCCTCCCCACACTCCCCGTCCTCCCCTCATTTCCCGTCCTCCCCCACACTCCCCGTCCTCCCCACACCCCCCGTCCTCCGCAAACTCCCCGTCTTCCCCACACTCCCCGTCTTCCCCACACTCCCCGTCCTCCCCACACTCCCCGTCCTCTCCACACTCCCCGTCCTCCCCACACTCCACGTCCTCCCCACACTCTTCGTCCTCCCCACCCTCTTCGTCCACCCACACTCCTCGTCCTTCCCACACTCCCCGTCCTCTCCACACTCCCTGTTATCACCACACTCCCAACACTCCCCGTCCTCCGCACACTCCCCGTCCTCCGCACACTCCCCACACTCCCCGTCCTGCGCAAACTCCCCGTCCTCCCCCACGCTCCCCGTCCTCCCCACGCACCCCGTCCTCCCCACACTCCCCGTCCTCCCCACACTCCCCGTCCTCCCCACACTCCCCGTCCTCCCCACACTCCCCGTCCTCCCCACACTCTTCGTGCTCCCCACACTCTTCGTCCTCCCCACACTCCCCGTCCTCCGCACACTCCCCGTCCTCATCACACTCCCCGTCCTCAACACACTACCCATCCTCCCCACACTCCCCCTCCTCACCACCCTCCCCGTACTGACCACACTCACCGTCCTCCCCACACTCCCCGTCCTCCCCACACTGCACGTCCTCACCATCCACCCCACACTCCCCGTCATCCCCACACTCCCCGTCCTCCCCACGCTCTCCGTCCTCCCCACGCTCCCCGTCCTCCCCATGCTCCCCGTCCTCCCCACGCTACCCGTCCTCAACACGCTACCCGTCCTCCCCAAACTGCCCCTCCTCAGCACCCTCCCCATACTCACCACACTCCCAACACTCGCCGTACTCCCCGTCCTCCCCACACTCCCCGACCTCCCCACACTCCTCGTCCTCCCCACACTCTTCGTCCTCCCCACACTCCTCGTCCTTCCCACACTCACCGTCCTCTCCACACTCCCTGTTATCACCACACTCCCCACACTCACCGTCCTCCGCACACACCCCGTCCTCCGCACACTCCCCACACTCCCCGTCCTCCCCACGCTCCCCGTCCTGCCCACGCTCCCCGTCCTCCCCACGCTCCTCGTCCTCCCCACGCTCCCCGTCCTCCCCACGCTCGCCGTCCTCCGCAAACTCGCCGTCCTCCGCAAACTCCCCGTCCTCCCCACACTCCCCGTCTTCACGACACTCCCCGTCCTCCCCACACTCCCCGTCCTCCCCACACTCCCCGTCCTCCCCACAATCCCCGTCCTCCCCACACTCTTCATCCTTCCCACACTGTTCCTCCTCCCTACACTCTTCATCCTCCCCACACTCTTCATCCTCCCCACACTCTTCATCCTCCCCACACTCTTCATCCTCCCCACACTCCTCGTCCTTCCCACACTCACCGTCCTCTCCACACTCCCTGTTATCACCACACTCCCCACACTCCCCGTCCTCCGCACACTCCCCGTCCTCCGCACACTCCCCACGCTCCCCGTCCTCCCCACGCTCCCCGTCCACCCCACGCCCCCCGTCCTCCTCACGCTCCCCGTCCTCCCCACACTCCCCACACTCCCCGTCCTCCCCACACTCCCCATCCTCCCCACACTCCCCATCCTCACGCTCTCCACACTCCCCGTCCTCCCCACACTCCCCGTCCTCCCCACACTCCCCGTCCTCCCCCACACTCCCCGTCCTCCCCACACTCCCCGTCCTCCCCACACTCCCCGTCCTCCCCACACTCCCCGTCCTCCCCACACGCGCCGTCCTCCGCAAACTCCCCGTCCTCCCCTCACTACCCGTTCTCATCACACTCCCCGTCCTCAACACACTACCCGTCCTCCCCACACTCCCCGTCCTCACCACCGTCCCCGTACTCACCACACTCCCAACACTCACCGTACTCCCCGTCCTCACCACACTCCCCACGCTCCCCTTCTACACCACTCTCGCCGTACTCACCACACTCCTCGCCCTTCCCACACTCCGTCCTCACCACACACCCCACATTCCCCGTGCTCACCACACTCCCCGTGCTCACCACACTCTCCACACTTCCCGTGCTCACCACACTCCCCACACTCCCCGTCCTCCCCACACTCCCCGTCCTCCCCACACTCCCCGTCCTCCCCACACTCCCCGTCCTCCCCACACTCTCCAAACTCCCCGTCCTCCCCACGCTCCCCGTCCTCCCCACGCTCCCCGTCCTCCTCACGCTCCCCGTCCTCCTCACGCTCCCCGTCCTCCTCACGCTCCCCGTCCTCCCCACGCTCCCCGTCCTCCCCACACTCCCCGTCCTCCCCACACTCCCCGTCCTCCCCACACTCTCCAAACTCCCCGTCCTCCCCACGCTCCCAGTCCTCCCCACGCTCCCCGTCCTCCTCACGCTCCCCGTCCTCCTCACGCTCCCCGTCCTCCTCACGCTCCCCGTCCTCCCCACACTCCCCGTCCTCATCACACTCCCCGTCCTCAACACACTACCCGTCCTCCCCACACTCCCCTTCCTCACCACCCTCCCCGTGCTCACCACACTCCCAACACTCGCCGTACTCCCCGTCCTGACCACACTCCCCACGATCCCCGTCTACACCACTCTCGCCGTCCTCACCACACTCCTCGCCATACCCACACTCCGTCCTCACCACACACCCCACATTCCCCATCCTCCCCACACTCCCCGTCCTCCCCACACTCCCCGTGCTCACCACACTCCCCGTGCTCACCACACTCTCCACACTTCCCGTGCTCACCACACTCCCCACACTCCCCGTCCTCCCCACACTCCCCGTCCTCCCCACACTCCCTGTCCTCCCCACACTCCCCGTCCTCCCCACACTCCCCGTCCTCCCCACACTCCCCGTCCTCCCCACACTCTCCAAACTCCCCGTCCTCCCCACGCTCCCCGTCCTCCTCACGCTCCCTGTCCTCCCCACGCTCCTCGCACTCCCCACACTCCCCACACTCCCCATCCTCACGCTCTCCACACTCCCCGTCCTCCCCACACTCCCCGTCCTCCCCACACTCCCCGTCCTCCCCACACTCCCCGTCCTCCCCACACTCCCCGTCCTCCCCACACTCCCCGTCCTCCCCACACTCCCCGTCCTCCCCACACGCGCCGTCCTCCGCAAACTCCCCGTCCTCCCCACACTACCCGTCCTCATCACACTCCCCGTCCTCAACACACTACCTGTCCTCCCCACACTCCCCGTCCTCACCACCCTCCCCGTACTCACCACACTCCCAACACTCGCCGTACTCCCCGTCCTGACCACACTCCCCACGCTCCCCGTCTACACCACTCTCGCCGTCCTCACCACACTCCTCGCCCTACCCACACTCCGTCCTCACCACACACCCCACATTCCCCGTCCTCCGCACACTCCCCGTCCTCCGCAAACTCCCCACACTCCCCGTCCTCCGCACACTCCCCACACTCCCCGTCCTCCCCACGCCCCCCGTCCACCCCACGCTCCCCGTCCTCCCCACGCTCCGCACACTCCCCGTCCTCCCCACACTCCCCATCCTCACGCTCTCCACACTCCCCGTCCTCCCCACACTCCCCGTCCTCCCCACACTCCCCGTCCTCCCCACACTCCCCGTCCTCCCCACACGCGCCGTCCTCCGCAAACTCCCCGTCATCCCCACACTCCCCGTCCTCATCACACTCCCCGTCCTCAACACACTACCCGTCCTCCCCACACTCCCCCTCCTCACCACCGTCCCCGTACTCACCACACTCCCAACACTCGCCGTACTCCCCGTCCTCACCGCACTCCCCACGCTCCCTGTCCACACCACACTCGCCGTCCTCACCACACTCCTCGTCCTCCCCACACTCCCCGTCCTCTCCACACTCCCCGTCCTCCCCACGCTCCCCGTCCTCCCCACGCTCCCCGTCCTCCCCACGCTCCCCGTCCTCCCCACGCTCCCCGTCCTCCCCACGCTCCCCGTCCTCCCCACGCTCCCCGTCCTCCCCACGCTCCCCGTCCTCCCCACGCTCCCCGTCCTCCCCACGCTCCCCGTCCTCCCCACGCTCCCCGTCCTCCCCACGCTCCCCGTCCTCCCCACGCTCCCCGTCCTCCCCACGCTCCCCGTCCTCCCCACGCTCCGCACACTCCCCACACTCCCCATCCTCCGCACACTCCCCGTCCTCCGCACACTCCCCGTCCTCCGCAAACTCCCCGTCCTCATCACACTCCCCGTCCTCAACACACTACCCATCCTCCCCACACTCCCCCTCCTCACCACCCTCCCCGTACTGACCACACTCCCCGTCCTCCCCACACTCCCCGTCCTCCCCACACTGCACGTCCTCACCATCCACCCCACACTCCCCGTCCTCCCCACACTCCCCGTCCTCCCCACGCTCTCCGTCCTCCCCATGCTCCCCGTCCTCCCCATGCTCCCCGTCCTCCCCACGCTACCCGTCCTCAACACGCTACCCGTCCTCCCCAAACTGCCCCTCCTCAGCACCCTCCCCATACTCACCACACTCCCAACACTCGCCGTACTCCCCGTCCTCACCACACTCCCCACGCTCCCCGTCTACAGCACTCTCGCCGTCCTCACCACACTCCTCGCCCTACCCACACTCCGTCCTCACCACACACCCCACATTCCCCGTCCTCCTCACACTCCCCGTCCTCCCCACACTCCCCGTGCTCACCACACTCCCCGTGCTCACCACACTCTCCACACTTCCCGTGCTCACCACACGCCCCACACTCCCCGTCCTCCCCACACTCCCCGACCTCCCCACACTCCTCGTCCTCCCCACACTCTTCGTCCTCCCCACACTCCTCGTCCTTCCCACACTCACCGTCCTCTCCACACTCCCTGTTATCACCACACTCCCCACACTCACCGTCCTCCGCACACACCCCGTCCTCCGCACACTCCCCACACTCCCCGTCCTCCCCACGCTCCCCGTCCTCCCCACGCTCCCCGTCCTCCTCACACGCGCTGTCCTGCGCAAACTCCCCGTCCTGCCCACGCTCCCCGTCCTGCCCACGCTCCCCGTCCTCCCCACGCTCCTCGTCCTCCCCACGCTCCCCGTCCTCCCCACGCTCGCCGTCCTCCGCAAACTCGCCGTCCTCCGCAAACTCCCCGTCCTCCCCACACTCCCCGTCTTCACGACACTCCCCGTCCTCCCCACACTCCCCGTCCTCCCCACACTCCCCGTCCTCCCCACAATCCCCGTCCTCCCCACACTCTTCATCCTTCCCACACTGTTCCTCCTCCCTACACTCTTCATCCTCCCCAGACTCATCATCCTCCCCACACTCTTCATCCTCCCCACACTCTTCATCCTCCCCACACTCCTCGTCCTTCCCACACTCACCGTCCTCTCCACACTCCCTGTTATCACCACACTCCCCACACTCCCCGTCCTCCGCACACTCCCCGTCCTCCGCACACTCCCCACGCTCCCCGTCCTCCCCACGCTCCCCGTCCACCCCACGCCCCCCGTCCTCCTCACGCTCCCCGTCCTCCCCACACTCCCCGTCCTCCCCACACTCCCCATCCTCCCCACACTCCCCATCCTCACGCTCTCCACACTCCCCGTCCTCCCCACACTCCCCGTCCTCCCCACACTCCCCGTCCTCCCCACACTCCCCGTCCTCCCCACACTCCCCGTCCTCCCCACACTCCCCGTCCTCCCCACACTCCCCGTCCTCCCCACACTCCCCGTCCTCCCCACACGCGCCGTCCTCCGCAAACTCCCCGTCCTCCCCTCACTACCCGTTCTCATCACACTCCCCGTCCTCAACACACTACCCGTCCTCCCCACACTCCCCGTCCTCACCACCGTCCCCGTACTCACCACACTCCCAACACTCACCGTACTCCCCGTCCTCACCACACTCCCCACGCTCCCCTTCTACACCACTCTCGCCGTACTCACCACACTCCTCGCCCTTCCCACACTCCGTCCTCACCACACACCCCACATTCCCCGTGCTCACCACACTCCCCGTGCTCACCACACTCTCCACACTTCCCGTGCTCACCACACTCCCCACACTCCCCGTCCTCCCCACACTCCCCGTCCTCCCCACACTCCCCGTCCTCCCCACACTCCCCGTCCTCCCCACACTCTCCAAACTCCCCGTCCTCCCCACGCTCCCCGTCCTCCCCACGCTCCCCGTCCTCCTCACGCTCCCCGTCCTCCTCACGCTCCCCGTCCTCCTCACGCTCCCCGTCCTCCCCACGCTCCCCGTCCTCCCCACACTCCCCGTCCTCCCCACACTCCCCGTCCTCCCCACACTCTCCAAACTCCCCGTCCTCCCCACGCTCCCAGTCCTCCCCACGCTCCCCGTCCTCCTCACGCTCCCCGTCCTCCTCACGCTCCCCGTCCTCCTCACGCTCCCCGTCCTCCCCACACTCCCCGTCCTCATCACACTCCCCGTCCTCAACACACTACCCGTCCTCCCCACACTCCCCTTCCTCACCACCCTCCCCGTGCTCACCACACTCCCAACACTCGCCGTACTCCCCGTCCTGACCACACTCCCCACGATCCCCGTCTACACCACTCTCGCCGTCCTCACCACACTCCTCGCCATACCCACACTCCGTCCTCACCACACACCCCACATTCCCCGTCCTCCCCACACTCCCCGTCCTCCCCACACTCCCCGTGCTCACCACACTCCCCGTGCTCACCACACTCTCCACACTTCCCGTGCTCACCACACTCCCCACACTCCCCGTCCTCCCCACACTCCCCGTCCTCCCCACACTCCCTGTCCTCCCCACACTCCCCGTCCTCCCCACACTCCCCGTCCTCCCCACACTCTCCAAACTCCCCGTCCTCCCCACGCTCCCCGTCCTCCTCACGCTCCCTGTCCTCCCCACGCTCCTCGCACTCCCCACACTCCCCACACTCCCCATCCTCACGCTCTCCACACTCCCCGTCCTCCCCACACTCCCCGTCCTCCCCACACTCCCCGTCCTCCCCACACTCCCCGTCCTCCCCACACTCCCCGTCCTCCCCACACTCCCCGTCCTCCCCACACTCCCCGTCCTCCCCACACGCGCCGTCCTCCGCAAACTCCCCATCCTCCCCACACTACCCGTCCTCATCACACTCCCCGTCCTCAACACACTACCTGTCCTCCCCACACTCCCCGTCCTCACCACCCTCCCCGTACTCACCACACTCCCAACACTCGCCGTACTCCCCGTCCTGACCACACTCCCCACGCTCCCCGTCTACACCACTCTCGCCGTCCTCACCACACTCCTCGCCCTACCCACACTCCGTCCTCACCACACACCCCACATTCACCGTCCTCCGCACACTCCCCGTCCTCCGCAAACTCCCCACACTCCCCGTCCTCCGCACACTCCCCACACTCCCCGTCCTCCCCACGCCCCCCGTCCACCCCACGCTCCCCGTCCTCCCCACGCTCCGCACACTCCCCGTCCTCCCCACACTCCCCATCCTCACGCTCTCCACACTCCCCGTCCTCCCCACACTCCCCGTCCTCCCCACACTCCCCGTCCTCCCCACACTCCCCGTCCTCCCCACACGCGCCGTCCTCCGCAAACTCCCCGTCATCCCCACACTCCCCGTCCTCATCACACTCCCCGTCCTCAACACACTACCCGTCCTCCCCACACTCCCCCTCCTCACCACCGTCCCCGTACTCACCACACTCCCAACACTCGCCGTACTCCCCGTCCTCACCGCACTCCCCACGCTCCCTGTCCACACCACACTCGCCGTCCTCACCACACTCCTCGTCCTCCCCACACTCCCCGTCCTCTCCACACTCCCCGTCCTCCCCGTCCTCCCCACGCTCCCCGTCCTCCGCACGCTCCCCGTCCTCCCCACGCTCCCCGTCCTCCCCACGCTCCCCGTCCTCCCCACGCTCCCCGTCCTCCCCACGCTCCCCGTCCTCCCCACGCTCCCCGTCCTCCCCACGCTCCCCGTCCTCCCCACGCTCCCCGTCCTCCCCACGCTCCCCGTCCTCCCCACGCTCCGCACACTCCCCACGCTCCGCACACTCCCCACACTCCCCATCCTCCGCACACTCCCCGTCCTCCGCACACTCCCCGTCCTCCGCACACTCCCCGTCCTCATCACACTCCCCGTCCTCAACACACTACCCATCCTCCCCACACTCCCCCTCCTCACCACCCTCCCCGTACTGACCACACTCCCCGTCCTCCCCACACTCCCCGTCCTCCCCACACTGCACGTCCTCACCATCCACCCCACACTCCCCGTCCTCCCCACACTCCCCGTCCTCCCCACGCTCTCCGTCCTCCCCATGCTCCCCGTCCTCCCCATGCTCCCCGTCCTCCCCACGCTACCCGTCCTCAACACGCTACCCGTCCTCCCCAAACTGCCCCTCCTCAGCACCCTCCCCATACTCACCACACTCCCAACACTCGCCGTACTCCCCGTCCTCACCACACTCCCCACGCTCCCCGTCTACAGCACTCTCGCCGTCCTCACCACACTCCTCGCCCTACCCACACTCCGTCCTCACCACACACCCCACATTCCCCGTCCTCCTCACACTCCCCGTCCTCCCCACACTCCCCGTGCTCACCACACTCCCCGTGCTCACCACACTCTCCACACTTCCCGTGCTCACCACACGCCCCACACTCCCCGTCCTCCCCACACTCCCCGTCCTCCCCACACTCCCCGTCCTCCCCACACTCCCCGTCCTCCCCACACTCTCCAAACTCCCCGTCCTCCCCACGCTCCCCGTCCTCCCCACGCTCCCCGTCCTCCCCACGCTCCCCGTCCTCCCCACGCACCCCGTCCTCCCCACGCTCCCCGTCCTCCCCACGCTCCCCGTCCTCCCCACGCTCCCCGTCCTCCCCACGCGCCCCGTCCTCCGCAAACTCCCCATCCTCCCCAAACTCCCCGTCTTCCACACACTCCCCGTCCTCTCCACACTCCCCGTCCTCCCCACACTCTTCGTCCTCCCCACACTCTTCGTCCTCCCCACACTCTTCGTCCTCCCCACACTCTTCGTCCTCCCCACACTCTTCGTCCTCCCCACACTCTTCGTCCTCCCCACACTCTTCGTCCTCACCACACTCTTCGTCCTCCCCACACTCTTCGTCCTCCCCACACTCTTCGTCCTCCCCACACTCTTCGTCCTCCCCACACTCTTCGTCCTCCCCACACTCTTCGTCCTCCCACACTCTTCGTCCTCCCCACACTCTTCGTCCTCCCCACACTCTTCGTCCTCCCCACACTCTTCGTCCTCCCCACACTCTTCGTCCTCCCCACACTCTTCGTCCTCCCCACACTCTTCGTCCTCCCCACACTCTTCGTCCTCCCCACACTCTTCGTCCTCCCCACACTCTTCGTCCTCCCCACACTCTTCGTCCTCCCCACACTCTTCGTCCTCCCCACACTCCTCGTCCTCCCCACACTCCTCGTCCTCCCCACACTCCCCGTCCTCTCCACACTCCCTGTTATCACCACACTCCCCACACTCCGCGTCCTCCGCACACTCCCCGTCCTCCGCACACTCCCCGTCCTCCGCACACTCCCCACACTCCCCGTCCTCCCCACGCTCCCCGTCGTCCCCACGCTCCCCGTCCTCCCCACGCTCCCAGTCCTCCCCACGCTCCCACTCCTCCCCACGCTCCCCGTCCTCCCCACGCTCCGCACACTCCCCATCCTCCCCACACTACCCATCCTCACGCTCCCCACACTCCCTGTCCTCCCCACACTCCCCGTCCTCCCCACACTCCCCGTCCTCCCCACACTCCCCGTCCTCCCCACACTCCCCGTCCTCCCCACACTCCCCGTCCTCCCCACACTCCCCGTCCTCCGCAAACTCGCCGTCCTCCCCACACTCCCCGTCCTCCCCACATTCCCCGTCCTCCCCACACGCGCCGTCCTCCGCAAACTCCCCGTCCTCCCCACGCTCCCCGTCCTCCCCACGCTCGCCGTCCTCCCCACGCTCGCCGTCCTCCGCAAACTCGCCGTCCTCCCCACACTCCCCGTCCTCCCCTCATTCCCCGTCCTCCCCACACTCCCCGTCCTCCCCACACGCCCCGTCCTCCGCAAACTCCCCGTCCTCCCCACACTCCCCGTCTTCCCCACACTCCCCGTCTTCCCCACACTCCCCGTCCTCCCCACACTCCCCGTCCTCCCCACACTCCCCGTCCTCCCCACACTCCCCGTCCTCCCCACACTCTTCGTCCTCTCCACACTCTTCGTCCTCTCCACACTCTTCGTCCTCCCCACACTCTTCGTCCTCCCCACACTCCTCGTCCTTCCCACACTCACCGTCCTCTGCACACTCCCTCTATAACACCACACTCCCCACACTCCCCGTCCTCCGCACACTCCCCGTCCTCCGCACACTCCCCACACTCCCCGTCCTCCCCACGCTCCCCGTCCACCCCACGCCCCCCGTCCTCCTCACGCTCCCCGTCCTCCCCACGCTCCGCACACTCCCCACACTCCCCACACTCCCCGTCCTCCCCACACTCCCCATCCTCACGCTCTCCACTCTCCCCGTCCTCCCCACACTCCCCGTCCTCCCCACACTCCCCGTCCTCCCCACACTCCCCGTCCTCCCCACACTCCCCGTCCTCCCCACACTCCCCGTCCTCCCCACACTCCCCGTCCTCCCCACACTCCCCGTCCTCATCACACTCCCCGTCCTCAACACACTACCCGTCCTCCCCACACTCCCCTTCCTCACCACCCTCCCCGTGCTCACCACACTCCCAACACTCGCCGTACTCCCCGTCCTGACCACACTCCCCACGATCCCCGTCTACACCACTCTCGCCGTCCTCACCACACTCCTCGCCATACCCACACTCCGTCCTCACCACACACCGCACATTCCCCGTCCTCCCCACACTCCCCGTCCTCCCCACACTCCCCGTGCTCACCACACTCCCCGTGCTCACCACACTCTCCACACTTCCCGTGCTCACCACACTCCCCACACTCCCCGTCCTCCCCACACTCCCCGTCCTCCCCACACTCCCTGTCCTCCCCACACTCCCCGTCCTCCCCACACTCCCCGTCCTCCCCACACTCCCCGTCCTCCCCACACTCCCCGTCCTCCCCACACTCCCCGTCCTCCCCACACTCTCCGTCCTCCCCACACTCTCCAAACTCCCCGTCCTCCCCACGCTCCCCGTCCTCCTCACGCTCCCCGTCCTCCCCACGCTCCTCGCACTCCCCACACTCCCCACACTCCCCATCCTCACGCTCTCCACACTCCCCGTCCTCCCCACACTCCCCGTCCTCCCCACACTCCCCGTCCTCCCCACACTCCCCGTCCTCCCCACACTCCCCGTCCTCCCCACACTCCCCGTCCTCCCCACACTCCCCTTCCTCCCCACACGCGCCGTCCTCCGCAAACTCCCCGTCCTCCCCACACTACCCGTCCTCATCACACTCCCCGTCCTCAACACACTACCTGTCCTCCCCACACTCCCCGTCCTCACCACCCTCCCCGTACTCACCACACTCCCAACACTCGCCGTACTCCCCGTCCTGACCACACTCCCCACGCTCCCCGTCTACACCACTCTCGCTGTCCTCACCACACTCCTCGCCCTACCCACACTCCGTCCTCACCACACACCCCACATTCCCCGTCCTCCGCACACTCCCCGTCATCCGCAAACTCCCCACACTCCCCGTCCTCCGCACACTCCCCACACTCCCCGTCCTCCCCACGCCCCCCGTCCACCCCACGCTCCCCGTCCTCCCCACGCTCCGCACACTCCCCGTCCTCCCCACACTCCCCATCCTCACGCTCTCCACACTCCCCGTCCTCCCCACACTCCCCGTCCTCCCCACACTCCCCGTCCTCCCCACACTCCCCGTCCTCCCCACCCGCGCCGTCCTCCGCAAACTCCCCGTCATCCCCACACTCCCCGTCCTCATCACACTCCCCGTCCTCAACACACTACCCGTCCTCCCCACACTCCCCCTCCTCACCACCGTCCCCGTACTCACCACACTCCCAACACTCGCCGTACACCCCGTCCTCACCGCACTCCCCACGCTCCCTGTCCACACCACACTCGCCGTCCTCACCACACTCCTCGTCCTCCCCACACTCCCCGTCCTCTCCACACTCCCCGTCCTCCCCGTCCTCCCCACGCTCCCCGTCCTCCCCACGCTCCCCGTCCTCCCCACGCTCCCCGTCCTCACAACGCTCCCCGTCCTCCCCACGCTCCCCGTCCTCCCCACGCTCCCCGTCCTCCCCACGCTCCCCGTCCTCCCCACGCTCCCCGTCCGCCCCACGCTCCCCGTCCTCCCCACGTTCCCCATCCTCCCCACGCTTCCCGTCCTCCCCACGCTCCCCGTCCTCCCCACGCTCCCCGTCCTCCCCACGCTCCGCACACTCCCCACACTCCCCATCCTCCGCACACTCCCCGTCCTCCGCACACTCCCCGTCCTCATCACACTCCCCGTCCTCAACACACTACCCATCCTCCCCACACTCCCCCTCCTCACCACCCTCCCCGTACTGACCACACTCCCCGTCCTCCCCACACTCCCCGTCCTCCCCACACTCCCCGTCCTCCCCACACTGCACGTCCTCACCATCCACCCCACACTCCCCGTCCTCCCCACGCTCCCCGTCCTCCCCACGCTCTCCGTCCTCCACACGCTCCCCGTCCTCCCCATGCTCCCCGTCCTCCCCACGCTACCCGTCCTCAACACGCTACCCGTCCTCCCCAAACTGCCCCTCCTCAGCACCCTCCCCATACTCACCACACTCCCAACACTCGCCGTACTCCCCGTCCTGACCACACTCCCCACGCTCCCCGTCTACACCACTCTCGCTGTCCTCACCACACTCCTCGCCCTACCCACACTCCGTCCTCACCACACACCCCACATTCCCCGTCCTCCGCACACTCCCCGTCATCCGCAAACTCCCCACACTCCCCGTCCTCCGCACACTCCCCACACTCCCCGTCCTCCCCACGCCCCCCGTCCACCCCACGCTCCCCGTCCTCCCCACGCTCCGCACACTCCCCGTCCTCCCCACACTCCCCATCCTCACGCTCTCCACACTCCCCGTCCTCCCCACACTCCCCGTCCTCCCCACACTCCCCGTCCTCCCCACACTCCCCGTCCTCCCCACCCGCGCCGTCCTCCGCAAACTCCCCGTCATCCCCACACTCCCCGTCCTCATCACACTCCCCGTCCTCAACACACTACCCGTCCTCCCCACACTCCCCCTCCTCACCACCGTCCCCGTACTCACCACACTCCCAACACTCGCCGTACTCCCCGTCCTCACCGCACTCCCCACGCTCCCTGTCCACACCACACTCGCCGTCCTCACCACACTCCTCGTCCTCCCCACACTCCCCGTCCTCTCCACACTCCCCGTCCTCCCCGTCCTCCCCACGCTCCCCGTCCTCCCCACGCTCCCCGTCCTCCCCACGCTCCCCGTCCTCCCCACGCTCCCCGTCCTCCCCACGCTCCCCGTCCGCCCCACGCTCCCCGTCCTCCCCACGTTCCCCATCCTCCCCACGCTCCCCGTCCTCCCCACGCTCCCCGTCCTCCCCACGCTCCCCGTCCTCCCCACGCTCCGCACACTCCCCACACTCCCCGTCCTCCGCACACTCCCCGTCCTCCGCACACTCCCCGTCCTCATCACACTCCCCGTCCTCAACACACTACCCATCCTCCCCACACTCCCCCTCCTCACCACCCTCCCCGTACTGACCACACTCCCCGTCCTCCCCACACTCCCCGTCCTCCCCACACTCCCCGTCCTCCCCACACTGCACGTCCTCACCATCCACCCCACACTCCCCGTCCTCCCCACGCTCCCCGTCCTCCCCACGCTCTCCGTCCTCCACACGCTCCCCGTCCTCCCCATGCTCCCCGTCCTCCCCACGCTACCCGTCCTCAACACGCTACCCCGTCCTCCCCAAACTGCCCCTCCTCAGCACCCTCCCCATACTCACCACACTCCCAACACTCGCCGTACTCCCCGTCCTCACCACACTCCCCACGCTCCCCGTCTACACCACTCTCGCCGTCCTCACCACACTCCTCGCCCTACCCACACTCCGTCCTCACCACACACCCCACATACCCCGTCCTCCTCACACTCCCCGTCCTCCCCACACTCCCCGTGCTCACCACACTCCCCGTGCTCACCACACTCTCCACACTTCCCGTGCTCACCACACGCCCCACACTCCCCGTCCTCCCCACACTCCCCGTCCTCCCCACACTCCCCGTCCTCCCCACACTACCCGTCCTCATCACACTCCCCGTCCTCAACACACTACCTGTCCTCCCCACACTCCCCGTCCTCACCACCCTCCCCGTACTCACCACACTCCCAACACTCGCCGTACTCCCCGTCCTGACCACACTCCCCACGCTCCCCGTCTACACCACTCTCGCTGTCCTCACCACACTCCTCGCCCTACCCACACTCCGTCCTCACCACACACCCCACATTCCCCGTCCTCCGCACACTCCCCGTCATCCGCAAACTCCCCACACTCCCCGTCCTCCGCACACTCCCCACACTCCCCGTCCTCCCCACGCCCCCCGTCCACCCCACGCTCCCCGTCCTCCCCACGCTCCGCACACTCCCCGTCCTCCCCACACTCCCCATCCTCACGCTCTCCACACTCCCCGTCCTCCCCACACTCCCCGTCCTCCCCACACTCCCCGTCCTCCCCACACTCCCCGTCCTCCCCACCCGCGCCGTCCTCCGCAAACTCCCCGTCATCCCCACACTCCCCGTCCTCATCACACTCCCCGTCCTCAACACACTACCCGTCCTCCCCACACTCCCCCTCCTCACCACCGTCCCCGTACTCACCACACTCCCAACACTCGCCGTACACCCCGTCCTCACCGCACTCCCCACGCTCCCTGTCCACACCACACTCGCCGTCCTCACCACACTCCTCGTCCTCCCCACGCTCCCCGTCCTCCCCACGCTCCCCGTCCTCCCCACGCTCCCCGTCCGCCCCACGCTCCCCGTCCTCCCCACGTTCCCCATCCTCCCCACGCTTCCCGTCCTCCCCACGCTCCCCGTCCTCCCCACGCTCCCCGTCCTCCCCACGCTCCGCACACTCCCCACACTCCCCATCCTCCGCACACTCCCCGTCCTCCGCACACTCCCCGTCCTCATCACACTCCCCGTCCTCAACACACTACCCATCCTCCCCACACTCCCCCTCCTCACCACCCTCCCCGTACTGACCACACTCCCCGTCCTCCCCACACTCCCCGTCCTCCCCACACTCCCCGTCCTCCCCACACTGCACGTCCTCACCATCCACCCCACACTCCCCGTCCTCCCCACGCTCCCCGTCCTCCCCACGCTCTCCGTCCTCCACACGCTCCCCCGTCCTCCCCATGCTCCCCGTCCTCCCCACGCTACCCGTCCTCAACACGCTACCCGTCCTCCCCAAACTGCCCCTCCTCAGCACCCTCCCCATACTCACCACACTCCCAACACTCGCCGTACTCCCCGTCCTGACCACACTCCCCACGCTCCCCGTCTACACCACTCTCGCTGTCCTCACCACACTCCTCGCCCTACCCACACCCCACATTCCCCGTCCTCCGCACACTCCCCGTCATCCGCAAACTCCCCACACTCCCCGTCCTCCGCACACTCCCCACACTCCCCGTCCTCCCCACGCCCCCCGTCCACCCCACGCTCCCCGTCCTCCCCACGCTCCGCACACTCCCCGTCCTCCCCACACTCCCCATCCTCACGCTCTCCACACTCCCCGTCCTCCCCACACTCCCCGTCCTCCCCACACTCCCCGTCCTCCCCACACTCCCCGTCCTCCCCACCCGCGCCGTCCTCCGCAAACTCCCCGTCATCCCCACACTCCCCGTCCTCATCACACTCCCCGTCCTCAACACACTACCCGTCCTCCCCACACTCCCCCTCCTCACCACCGTCCCCGTACTCACCACACTCCCAACACTCGCCGTACTCCCCGTCCTCACCGCACTCCCCACGCTCCCTGTCCACACCACACTCGCCGTCCTCACCACACTCCTCGTCCTCCCCACACTCCCCGTCCTCTCCACACTCCCCGTCCTCCCCGTCCTCCCCACGCTCCCCGTCCTCCCCACGCTCCCCGTCCTCCCCACGCTCCCCGTCCTCCCCACGCTCCCCGTCCTCCCCACGCTCCCCGTCCGCCCCACGCTCCCCGTCCTCCCCACGTTCCCCATCCTCCCCACGCTCCCCGTCCTCCCCACGCTCCCCGTCCTCCCCACGCTCCCCGTCCTCCCCACGCTCCGCACACTCCCCACACTCCCCGTCCTCCGCACACTCCCCGTCCTCCGCACACTCCCCGTCCTCATCACACTCCCCGTCCTCAACACACTACCCATCCTCCCCACACTCCCCCTCCTCACCACCCTCCCCGTACTGACCACACTCCCCGTCCTCCCCACACTCCCCGTCCTCCCCACACTCCCCGTCCTCCCCACACTGCACGTCCTCACCATCCACCCCACACTCCCCGTCCTCCCCACGCTCCCCGTCCTCCCCACGCTCTCCGTCCTCCACACGCTCCCCCGTCCTCCCCATGCTCCCCGTCCTCCCCACGCTACCCGTCCTCAACACGCTACCCGTCCTCCCCAAACTGCCCCTCCTCAGCACCCTCCCCATACTCACCACACTCCCAACACTCGCCGTACTCCCCGTCCTCACCACACTCCCCACGCTCCCCGTCTACACCACTCTCGCCGTCCTCACCACACTCCTCGCCCTACCCACACTCCGTCCTCACCACACACCCCACATACCCCGTCCTCCTCACACTCCCCGTCCTCCCCACACTCCCCGTGCTCACCACACTCCCCGTGCTCACCACACTCTCCACACTTCCCGTGCTCACCACACGCCCCACACTCCCCGTCCTCCCCACACTCCCCGTCCTCCCCACACTCCCCGTCCTCCCCACACTCCCCGTCCTCCCCACACACCCCGTCCTCCCCACACTCCCCGTCCTCCCCACACTCTCCAAACTCCCCGTCCTCCCCACGCTCCCCGTCCTCCCCACGCTCCCCGTCCTCCCCACGCTCCCCGTCCTCCCCACGCACCCCGTCCTCCCCACGCACCCCGTCCTCCCCACGCTCCCCGTCCTCCCCACGCTCCCCGTCCTCCCCACGCTCCCCGTCCTCCCCACGCGCCCCGTCCTCCGCAAACTCCCCGTCCTCCCCACACTCCCCGTCTTCCCCACACTCCCCGTCCTCTCCACACTCCCCGTCCTCCCCACACTCCCCGTCCTCCCCACACTCCCCGTCCTCCCCACACTCCTCGTCCTCCCCACACTCTTCGTCCTCCCCACACTCTTCGTCCTCCCCACACTCTTCGTCCTCCCCACACTCTTCGTCCTCCCCACACTCTTCGTCCTCCCCACACTCTTCGTCCTCCCCACACTCTTCGTCCTCACCACACTCTTCGTCCTCCCCACACTCTTCGTCCTCCCCACACTCTTCGTCCTCCCCACACTCTTCGTCCTCCCCACACTCTTCGTCCTCCCACACTCTTCGTCCTCCCCACACTCTTCGTCCTCCCCACACTCTTCGTCCTCCCCACACTCTTCGTCCTCCCCACACTCTTCGTCCTCCCCACACTCTTCGTCCTCCCCACACTCTTCGTCCTCCCCACACTCTTCGTCCTCCCCACACTCTTCGTCCTCCCCACACTCTTCGTCCTCCCCACACTCTTCGTCCTCCCCACACTCCTCGTCCTCCCCACACTCCTCGTCCTCCCCACACTCCCCGTCCTCTCCACACTCCCTGTTATCACCACACTCCCCACACTCCGCGTCCTCCGCACACTCCCCGTCCTCCGCACACTCCCCGTCCTCCGCACACTCCCCACACTCCCCGTCCTCCCCACGCTCCCCGTCGTCCCCACGCTCCCCGTCCTCCCCACGCTCCCAGTCCTCCCCACGCTCCCACTCCTCCCCACGCTCCCCGTCCTCCCCACGCTCCGCACACTCCCCATCCTCCCCACACTCCCCATCCTCACGCTCCCCACACTCCCTGTCCTCCCCACACTCCCCGTCCTCCCCACACTCCCCGTCCTCCCCACACTCCCCGTCCTCCCCACACTCCCCGTCCTCCCCACACTCCCCGTCCTCCCCACACTCCCCGTCCTCCGCAAACTCGCCGTCCTCCCCACACTCCCCGTCCTCCCCACATTCCCCGTCCTCCCCACACGCGCCGTCCTCCGCAAACTCCCCGTCCTCCCCACGCTCCCCGTCCTCCCCACGCTCGCCGTCCTCCCCACGCTCGCCGTCCTCCGCAAACTCGCCGTCCTCCCCACACTCCCCGTCCTCCCCTCATTCCCCGTCCTCCCCACACTCCCCGTCCTCCCCACACTCCCCGTCCTCCCCACACGCCCCGTCCTCCGCAAACTCCCCGTCCTCCCCACACTCCCCGTCTTCCCCACACTCCCCGTCTTCCCCACACTCCCCGTCCTCCCCACACTCCCCGTCCTCCCCACACTCCCCGTCCTCCCCACACTCCCCGTCCTCCCCACACTCTTCGTCCTCTCCACACTCTTCGTCCTCTCCACACTCTTCGTCCTCCCCACACTCTTCGTCCTCCCCACACTCCTCGTCCTTCCCACACTCACCGTCCTCTGCACACTCCCTCTATAACACCACACTCCCCACACTCCCCGTCCTCCGCACACTCCCCGTCCTCCGCACACTCCCCACACTCCCCGTCCTCCCCACGCTCCCCGTCCACCCCACGCCCCCCGTCCTCCTCACGCTCCCCGTCCTCCCCACGCTCCGCACACTCCCCACACTCCCCACACTCCCCGTCCTCCCCACACTCCCCATCCTCACGCTCTCCACTCTCCCCGTCCTCCCCACACTCCCCGTCCTCCCCACACTCCCCGTCCTCCCCACACTCCCCGTCCTCCCCACACTCCCCGTCCTCCCCACACTCCCCGTCCTCCCCACACTCCCCGTCCTCCCCACACTCCCCGTCCTCATCACACTCCCCGTCCTCAACACACTACCCGTCCTCCCCACACTCCCCTTCCTCACCACCCTCCCCGTGCTCACCACACTCCCAACACTCGCCGTACTCCCCGTCCTGACCACACTCCCCACGATCCCCGTCTACACCACTCTCGCCGTCCTCACCACACTCCTCGCCATACCCACACTCCGTCCTCACCACACACCGCACATTCCCCGTCCTCCCCACACTCCCCGTCCTCCCCACACTCCCCGTGCTCACCACACTCCCCGTGCTCACCACACTCTCCACACTTCCCGTGCTCACCACACTCCCCACACTCCCCGTCCTCCCCACACTCCCCGTCCTCCCCACACTCCCCTGTCCTCCCCACACTCCCCGTCCTCCCCACACTCCCCGTCCTCCCCACACTCCCCGTCCTCCCCACACTCCCCGTCCTCCCCACACTCCCCGTCCTCCCCACACTCTCCAAACTCCCCGTCCTCCCCACGCTCCCCGTCCTCCTCACGCTCCCCGTCCTCCCCACGCTCCTCGCACTCCCCACACTCCCCATCCTCACGCTCTCCACACTCCCCGTCCTCCCCACACTCCCCGTCCTCCCCACACTCCCCGTCCTCCCCACACTCCCCGTCCTCCCCACACTCCCCGTCCTCCCCACACTCCCCGTCCTCCCCACACTCCCCTTCCTCCCCACACTCCCCTTCCTCCCCACACGCGCCGTCCTCCGCAAACTCCCCGTCCTCCCCACACTACCCGTCCTCATCACACTCCCCGTCCTCAACACACTACCTGTCCTCCCCACACTCCCCGTCCTCACCACCCTCCCCGTACTCACCACACTCCCAACACTCGCCGTACTCCCCGTCCTGACCACACTCCCCACGCTCCCCGTCTACACCACTCTCGCTGTCCTCACCACACTCCTCGCCCTACCCACACTCCGTCCTCACCACACACCCCACATTCCCCGTCCTCCGCACACTCCCCGTCATCCGCAAACTCCCCACACTCCCCGTCCTCCGCACACTCCCCACACTCCCCGTCCTCCCCACGCCCCCCGTCCACCCCACGCTCCCCGTCCTCCCCACGCTCCGCACACTCCCCGTCCTCCCCACACTCCCCATCCTCACGCTCTCCACACTCCCCGTCCTCCCCACACTCCCCGTCCTCCCCACACTCCCCGTCCGCCCCACACTCCCCGTCCTCCCCACCCGCGCCGTCCTCCGCAAACTCCCCGTCATCCCCACACTCCCCGTCCTCATCACACTCCCCGTCCTCAACACACTACCCGTCCTCCCCACACTCCCCCTCCTCACCACCGTCCCCGTACTCACCACACTCCCAACACTCGCCGTACTCCCCGTCCTCACCGCACTCCCCACGCTCCCTGTCCACACCACACTCGCCGTCCTCACCACACTCCTCGTCCTCCCCACACTCCCCGTCCTCTCCACACTCCCCGTCCTCCCCGTCCTCCCCACGCTCCCCGTCCTCCCCACGCTCCCCGTCCTCACAACGCTCCCCGTCCTCCCCACGCTCCCCGTCCTCCCCACGCTCCCCGTCCTCCCCACGCTCCCCGTCCTCCCCACGCTCCCCGTCCGCTCCACGCTCCCCGTCCTCCCCACGTTCCCCATCCTCCCCACGCTCCCCGTCCTCCCCACGCTCCCCGTCCTCCCCACGCTCCCCGTCCTCCCCACGCTCCCCGTCCTCCCCACGCTCCGCACACTCCCCACACTCCCCATCCTCCGCACACTCCCCGTCCTCCGCACACTCCCCGTCCTCATCACACTCCCCGTCCTCAACACACTACCCATCCTCCCCACACTCCCCCTCCTCACCACCCTCCCCGTACTGACCACACTCCCCGTCCTCCCCACACTCCCCGTCCTCCCCACACTCCCCGTCCTCCCCACACTGCACGTCCTCACCATCCACCCCACACTCCCCGTCCTCCCCACGCTCCCCGTCCTCCCCACGCTCTCCGTCCTCCACACGCTCCCCGTCCTCCCCATGCTCCCCGTCCTCCCCACGCTACCCGTCCTCAACACGCTACCCGTCCTCCCCAAACTGCCCCTCCTCAGCACCCTCCCCATACTCACCACACTCCCAACACTCGCCGTACTCCCCGTCCTGACCACACTCCCCACGCTCCCCGTCTACACCACTCTCGCTGTCCTCACCACACTCCTCGCCCTACCCACACTCCGTCCTCACCACACACCCCACATTCCCCGTCCTCCGCACACTCCCCGTCATCCGCAAACTCCCCACACTCCCCGTCCTCCGCACACTCCCCACACTCCCCGTCCTCCCCACGCCCCCCGTCCACCCCACGCTCCCCGTCCTCCCCACGCTCCGCACACTCCCCGTCCACCCCACACTCCCCATCCTCACGCTCTCCACACTCCCCGTCCTCCCCACACTCCCCGTCCTCCCCACACTCCCCGTCCTCCCCACACTCCCCGTCCTCCCCACCCGCGCCGTCCTCCGCAAACTCCCCGTCATCCCCACACTCCCCGTCCTCATCACACTCCCCGTCCTCAACACACTACCCGTCCTCCCCACACTCCCCCTCCTCACCACCGTCCCCGTGCTCACCACACTCCCAACACTCGCCGTACTCCCCATCCTCACCGCACTCCCCACGCTCCCTGTCCACACCACACTCGCCGTCCTCACCACACTCCTCGTCCTCCCCACACTCCCCGTCCTCTCCACACTCCCCGTCCTCCCCGTCCTCCCCACGCTCCCCGTCCTCCCCACGCTCCCCGTCCTCCCCACGCTCCCCGTCCTCCCCACGCTCCCCGTCCTCCCCACGCTCCCCGTCCGCCCCACGCTCCCCGTCCTCCCCACGTTCCCCATCCTCCCCACGCTCCCCGTCCTCCCCACGCTCCCCGTCCTCCCCACGCTCCCCGTCCTCCCCACGCTCCGCACACTCCCCACACTCCCCATCCTCCGCACACTCCCCGTCCTCCGCACACTCCCCGTCCTCATCACACTCCCCGTCCTCAACACACTACCCATCCTCCCCACACTCCCCCTCCTCACCACCCTCCCCGTACTGACCACACTCCCCGTCCTCCCCACACTCCCCGTCCTCCCCACACTCCCCGTCCTCCCCACACTGCACGTCCTCACCATCCACCCCACACTCCCCGTCCTCCCCACGCTCCCCGTCCTCCCCACGCTCTCCGTCCTCCACACGCTCCCCGTCCTCCCCATGCTCCCCGTCCTCCCCACGCTACCCGTCCTCAACACGCTACCCGTCCTCCCCAAACTGCCCCTCCTCAGCACCCTCCCCATACTCACCACACTCCCAACACTCGCCGTACTCCCCGTCCTCACCACACTCCCCACGCTCCCCGTCTACACCACTCTCGCCGTCCTCACCACACTCCTCGCCCTACCCACACTCCGTCCTCACCACACACCCCACATACCCCGTCCTCCTCACACTCCCCGTCCTCCCCACACTCCCCGTGCTCACCACACTCCCCGTGCTCACCACACTCTCCACACTTCCCGTGCTCACCACACGCCCCACACTCCCCGTCCTCCCCACACTCCCCGTCCTCCCCACACTCCCCGTCCTCCCCACACTCACCGTCCTCCCCACACTCCCCGTCCTCCCCACACTCTCCAAACTCCCCGTCCTCCCCACGCTCCCCGTCCTCCCCACGCTCCCCGTCCTCCCCACGCTCCCCGTCCTCCCCACGCACCCCGTCCTCCCCACGCACCCCGTCCTCCCCACGCTCCCCGTCCTCCCCACGCTCCCCGTCCTCCCCACGCTCCCCGTCCTCCCCACGCGCCCCGTCCTCCGCAAACTCCCCGTCCTCCCCACACTCCCCGTCTTCCCCACACTCCCCGTCCTCTCCACACTCCCCGTCCTCCCCACACTCCCCGTCCTCCCCACACTCCTCGTCCTCCCCACACTCTTCGTCCTCCCCACACTCTTCGTCCTCCCCACACTCTTCGTCCTCCCCACACTCTTCGTCCTCCCCACACTCTTCGTCCTCCCCACACTCTTCGTCCTCCCCACACTCTTCGTCCTCACCACACTCTTCGTCCTCACCACACTCTTCGTCCTCCCCACACTCTTCGTCCTCCCCACACTCTTCGTCCTCCCCACACTCTTCGTCCTCCCCCACTCTTCGTCCTCCCCACACTCTTCGTCCTCCCCACACTCTTCGTCCTCCCCACACTCTTCGTCCTCCCCACACTCTTCGTCCTCCCCACACTCTTCGTCCTCCCCACACTCTTCGTCCTCCCCACACTCTTCGTCCTCCCCACACTCTTCGTCCTCCCCACACTCCTCGTCCTCCCCACACTCTTCGTCCTCCCCACACTCCCCGTCCTCTCCACACTCCCTGTTATCACCACACTCCCCACACTCCCCGTCCTCCGCACACTCCCCGTCCTCCGCACACTCCCCGTCCTCCGCACACTCCCCACACTCCCCGTCCTCCCCACGCTCCCCGTCCTCCCCACGCTCCCCGTCCTCCCCACGCTCCCAGTCCTCCCCACGCTCCCACTCCTCCCCACGCTCCCCGTCCTCCCCACGCTCCGCACACTCCCCATCCTCCCCACACTCCCCATCCTCACGCTCCCCACACTCCCTGTCCTCCCCACACTCCCCGTCCTCCCCACACTCCCCGTCCTCCCCACACTCCCCGTCCTCCCCACACTCCCCGTCCTCCCCACACTCCCCGTCCTCCCCACACTCCCCGTCCTCCGCAAACTCGCCGTCCTCCCCACACTCCCCGTCCTCCCCACATTCCCCGTCCTCCCCACACGCGCCGTCCTCCGCAAACTCCCCGTCCTCCCCACGCTCCCCGTCCTCCCCACGCTCGCCGTCCTCCCCACGCTCGCCGTCCTCCGCAAACTCGCCGTCCTCCCCACACTCCCCGTCCTCCCCTCATTCCCCGTCCTCCCCACACTCCCCGTCCTCCCCACACGCCCCGTCCTCCGCAAACTCCCCGTCCTCCCCACACTCCCCGTCTTCCCCACACTCCCCGTCCTCCCCACACTCCCCGTCCTCTTCACACTCCCCGCCCTCTCCACACTCCCCGTCCTCCCCACACTCTTCATCCTCCCCACACTCTTCGTCCTCCCCACCCTCTTCGTCCACCCACACTCCTCGTCCTTCCCACACTCCCCGTCCTCTCCACACTCCCTGTTATCACCACACTCCCCAGACTCCCCGTCCTCCGCACACTCCCCACACTCCCCGTCCTCCCCACACTCCACGTCCTACCCACGCTCCCCGTCCTCCTCACACGCGCCGTCCTGCGCAAACTCCCCGTCCTCCCCACACTCCCCGTCCTCCCCACGCTCCCCGTCCTCCCCACGCTCCCCGTCCTCCCCACGCTCCCCGTCCTCCCCACGCTCGCCGTCCTCCCCACGCTCGCCATCCTCCGCAAACTCCCCGTCCTCCCCACACTCCCCGTCCTCCCCACACTCCCCGTCCTCCCCACACGCCCCGTCCTCCCCACACGCCCCGTCCACCGCAAACTCCCCGTCCTCCCCACACTCCCCGTCTTCCCGACACTCCCCGTCCTCCCACACTCCCCGTCCTCCCCACACTCCCCGTCCTCCCCACACACCCCGTCCTCCCCACACTCCCCGTCCTCCCCACACTCCCCGTCCTCCCCACACTCCCCGTCCTCCCCACACTCCCCGACCTCCCCACACTCCTCGTCCTCCCCACACTCTTCGTCCTCCCCACACTCCTCGTCCTTCCCACACTCACCGTCCTTCCCACACTCACCGTCCTCTCCACACTCCCTGTTATCACCACACTCCCCACACTCCCCGTCCTCCGCACACACCCCGTCCTCCGCACACTCCCCACACTCCCCGTCCTCCCCACGCTCCCCGTCCTCCCCACGCTCCCCGTCCTCCTCACACGCGCCGTCCTGCACAAACTCCCCGTCCTGCCCACGCTCCCCGTCCTCCCCACGCTCCCCGTCCTCCCCACGCTCCCTGTCCTCCCCACGCTCGCCATCCTCCGCAAACTCGCCGTCCTCCCCACACTCCCCTTCCTCCCCACACTCCCCGTCCTCCCCACACGCCCCGTCCTCCGCAAACTCCCCGTCCTCCGCAAACTCCCCGTCCTCCCCACACTCCCCGTCTTCCCGACACTACCCGTCCTCCCCACACTCCCCGTCCTCCCCACACTCCCCGTCCTCCCCACACTCCCCGTCCTCCCCACAATCCCCGTCCTCCCCACACTCTTCATCCTCCCCACACTCTTCATCCTCCCCACACTCTTCATCCTCCCCACACTCTTCATCCTCCCCACACTCTTCATCCTCCCCACACTCCTCGTCCTTCCCACACTCTTCGTCCTCTCCACACTCCCTGTTATCACCACACTCCCCACACTCCCCGTCCTCCGCACACTCCCCGTCCTCCGCACACTCCCCACACTCCCCGTCCTCCCCACGCTCCCCGTCCACCCCACGCCCCCCGTCCTCCTCACACTCCCCGTCCTCCCCACACTCCCCACACTCCCCGTCCTCCCCACACTCCCCATCCTCCCCACACTCCCCATCCTCACGCTCTCCACACTCCCCGTCCTCCCCACACTCCCCGTCCTCCCCACACTCCCCGTCCTCCCCACACTCCCCGTCCTCCCCACACTCCCCGTCCTCCCCACACTCCCCGTCCTCCCCACACTCCCCGTCCTCCCCACACTCCCCGTCCTCCCCACACGCGCCGTCCTCCGCAAACTCCCCGTCCTCCCCTCACTACCCGTTCTCATCACACTCCCCGTCCTCAACACACTACCCGTCCTCCCCACACTCCCCGTCCTCACCACCCTCCCCGTACTCACCACACTCCCAACACTCGCCGTACTCCCCGTCCTCACCACACTCCCCACGCTCCCTGTCTACACCACTCTCGCCGTCCTCACCACACTCCTCGCCCTTCCCACACTCCGTCCTCACCACACACCCCACATTCCCCGTGCTCACCACACTCCCCACACTTCCCGTGCTCACCACACTCCCCACACTCCCCGTCCTCCCCACACTCCCCGTCCTCCCCACACTCCCTGTCCTCCCCACACTCCCCGTCCTCCCCACACTCCCCGTCCTCCCCACACTCTCCAAACTCCCCGTCCTCCCCATGCTCCCAGTCCTCCCCACGCTCCCCGTCCTCCTCAAGCTCCCCGTCCTCCTCACGCTCCCCGTCCTCCTCACGCTCCCCGTCCTCCCCACACTCCCCGTCCTCCCCACACTCCCCGTCCTCCCCACACTCCCCGTCCTCCCCACACTCCCCGTCCTCCCCACACTCTCCAAACTCCCCGTCCTCCCCACGCTCCCAGTCCTCCCCACGCTCCCCGTCTCCTCACGCTCCCCGTCCTCCTCACGCTCCCCGTCCTCCTCACGCTCCCCGTCCTCCCCACACTCCCCATCCTCACGCTCCCCACACTCTCCGTCCTCCCCACACTCCCCGTCCTCCCCACACTCCCCGTCCTCCCCACACTCCCCGTCCTCCCCACACTCCCCGTCCTCCCCACACTCCCCGTCCTCCCCACACTTCCCGTCCTCCCCACACTCCCCGTCCTCCGCAAACTCGCCGTCCTCCCCACTCTCCCCGTCCTCCCCACACTCCCCGTCCTCCCCACACGGGCCGTCCTCCGCAAACTCCCCGTCCTCCCCACTCTCCCCGTCCTCCCCACGCTCCCCGTCCTCCCCACGCTCGCCGTCCTCCCCACGCTCACCGTCCTCCGCAAACTCGCCGTCCTCCCCTCACTCCCCGTCCTCCCCACACTCCCCGTCCTCCCCACACGCCCCGTCCTCCGCAAACTCCCCGTCCTCCCCACACTCCCCGTCTTCCCCACACTCCCCGGCCTCCGCACACTCCCCGTCCTCTCCACACTCCCGGTCCTCCCCACACTCCCCGTCCTCCCCACACTCTTCGTCCTCCCCACACTCTTCGTCCTCCCCACACTCCTCGTCCTTCCCACACTCCCCGTCCTCTCCACACTCCCTGTTATCACCACACTCCCCACACACCCCGTCCTCCGCAGACTCCCTGTCCTCCATACACTCCCCCCACTCCCCGTCCTCCCCACGCTCCCCGTCCTCCCCACGCTCCCCGTCCTCCCCACGCTCCCCGTCCTCCCCACGCTCCCCGTCCTCCTCACACGCGCCGTCCTCCGCAAACTCCCCGTCCTCCCCACGCTCCCCGTCCTCCCCACGCTCCCCGTCCTCCCCACGCTCGCCGTCCTCCCCACGCTCGCCGTCCTCCGCAAACTCGCCGTCCTCCCCAAACTCCCCGTCCTCCCCACACTCCCCGTCCTCCCCACACGCCCCGTCCTCCGCAACCTCCCCGTCCTCCCCACACTCCCCGTCTTCCCCACACTCCCCGTCTTCCCCACACTCCCCGTCCTCCCCACACTCCCCATCCTCCCCACACTCCCCGTCCTCCCCACACTCCCCGTCCTCCCCACGCTCCCTGTCCTCCCCACACTCCCCGTCCTCCCCACACTCTTCGTCCTCCCCACACTCTTCGTCCTCCCCACACTCTTCGTCCTCTCCACACTCTTCGTCCTCCCCACACTCTTCGTCCTCACAACACTCCTCGTCCTTCCCACACTCACCGTCCTCTGCACTCTCCCTCTATAACACCACACTCCCCACACTCCCCGTCCTCCGCACACTCCCCGTCCTCCGCACACTCCCCACACTCCCCGTCCTCCCCACGCTCCCCGTCCACCCCACGCCCCCCGTCCTCCTCACGCTCCCCGTCCTCCCCACGCTCCGCACACTCCCCACACTCCCCACACTCCCCGTCCTCCCCACACTCCCCATCCTCACGCTCTCCACACTCCCCGTCCTCCCCACACTCCCCGTCCTCCCCACACTCCCCGTCCTCCCCACACTCCCCGTCCTCCCCACACTCCCCGTCCTCCCCACACTCCCCGTCCTCCCCACACTCCCCGTCCTCATCACACTCCCCGTCCTCAACACACTCCCCGTCCTCAACACACTCTTCGTCCTCTCCACACTCTTCGTCCTCTCCACACTCTTCGTCCTCCCCACACTCTTCGTCCTCCCCACACTCCTCGTCCTTCCCACACTCACCGTCCTCTGCACACTCCCTCTATAACACCACACTCCCCACACTCCCCGTCCTCCGCACACTCCCCGTCCTCCGCACACTCCCCACACTCCCCGTCCTCCCCACGCTCCCCGTCCACCCCACGCCCCCCGTCCTCCTCACGCTCCCCGTCCTCCCCACGCTCCGCACACTCCCCACACTCCCCACACTCCCCGTCCTCCCCACACTCCCCATCCTCACGCTCTCCACACTCCCCGTCCTCCCCACACTCCCCGTCCTCCCCACACTCCCCGTCCTCCCCACACTCCCCGTCCTCCCCACACTCCCCGTCCTCCCCACACTCCCCGTCCTCCCCACACTCCCCGTCCTCCCCACACTCCCCGTCCTCATCACAATCCCCGTCCTCAACACACTACCCGTCATCCCCACACTCCCCTTCCTCACCACCCTCCCCGTGCTCACCACACTCCCAACACTCGCCGTACTCCCCGTCCTGACCACACTCCCCACGATCCCCGTCTACACCACTCTCGCCGTCCTCACCACACTCCTCGCCATACCCACACTCCGTCCTCACCACACACCCCACATTCCCCGTCCTCCCCACACTCCCCGTCCTCCCCACGCCCCCCGTGCTCACCACACTCCCCGTGCTCACCACACTCTCCACACTTCCCGTGCTCACCACACTCCCCACACTCCCCGTCCTCCCCACACTCCCCGTCATCCCCACACTCCCTGTCCTCCCCACACTCCCCGTCCTGCCCACACTCCCCGTCCTCCCCACACTCCCCGTCCTCCCCACACTCTCCGAACTCCCCGTCCTCCCCACGCTCCCCGTCCTCCTCACGCTCCCCGTCCTCCTCACGCTCCTCGCACTCCCCACACTCCCCACACTCCCCATCCTCACGCTCTCCACACTCCCCGTCCTCCCCACACTCCCCGTCCTCCCCACACTCCCCGTCCTCCCCACGCTCCCCGTCCTCCCCACGCTCCCCGTCCTCCCCACGCTCCCCGTCCTCCCCACGCTCCGCGTCCTCCCCACGCTCCCCGTCCTCCCCACGCTCCCCGTCCTCCCCACGCTCCCCGTCCTCCCCACGCTCCCCGTCCTCCCCACGCTCCCCGTCCTCCCCACGCTCCCCGTCCTCCCCACGCTCCCCGTCCTCCCCACGCTCCCCGTCCTCCCCACGCTCCCCGTCCTCCCCACGCTCCCCGTCCTCCCCACTCTCCCCGTCCTCCCCACACTCCCCGTCCTCCCCACACGCGCCATCCTCCGCAAACTCCCCATCCTCCCCACACTCCCCGTCTTCCCCACACTCCCCGTCCTCCCCACACTCCCCGTCCGCCCCACACTCCCCGTCCTCCCCACACTCCCCGTCCTCCCCACACTCCCCGTCCACCACACACTCCCCGTCCTCCCCACACTCCCCGTCCTCCCCACACTCCCCGTCCTCCCCACACTCCCCGTCCTCCCCACACTCCCCGTCCTCCCCACACTCCCCGTCCTCCCCACACTCCCCGTACTCCCCACACTCCCCGTCCTCCCCACACTCTTCGTCCTCTCCACACTCCCTGTTATCACCACAGTCCCCACACTCCCCGTCCTCCGCACACTCCCCGTCCTCCGCACACTCCCCGTCCTCCGCACACTCCCCGTCCTCCGCACACTCCCCACACTCCCCGTCCTCCCCACGCTCCCCGTCCTCCCCGCTCCCAGTCCTCCCCACGCTCCCACTCCTCCCCACGCTCCCACTCCTCCCCACGCTCCCCGTCCTCCCCACGCTCCGCACACTCCCCACACTCCCCACACTCCCCATCCTCCCCACACTCCCCATCCTCACGCTCCCCACACTCCCTGTCCTCCCCACACTCCCCGTCCTCCCCACACTCCCCGTCCTCCCCACACTCACCGTCCTCCCCACACTCCCCGTCCTCCCCACACTCACCGTCCTCCCCACACTCCCCGTCCTCCCCACACTCCCCGTCTGCCCCACATTCCCCGTCCTCCCCACACTCCCCGTCCTCCCCACACTCCCCGTCCTCCGCAAACTCGCCGTCCTCCCCACACTCCCCGTCCTCCCCACACTCCCCGTCCTCCCCACACGCCCCGTCCTCCGCAAACTCCCCGTCCTCCCCACACCCCCCGTGTTCCCCACACTCCCCGTCCTCCCCACACTCCCCGTCCTCTCCACACTCCCCGTCCTCCCCACACTCCCCGTCCTCCCCACACTCTTCGTCCTCCCCACACTCTTCGTCCTTCCCACACTCCCCGTCCTCTCCACACTCCCTGTTATCACCACACTCCCCAGACTCCCAGTCCTCCGCACACTCCCCGTCCACCGCACACTTCCCACACTCCCCGTCCTCCCCACACTCCACGTCCTACCCACGCTCCCCGTCCTCCTCACACGCGCCGTCCTGCGCAAACTCCCCGTCCTCCCCACGCTCCCCGTCCTCCCCACGCTCCCCGTCCTCCCCACGCTCCCCGTCCTCCCCACGCTCGCCGTCCTCCCCACGCTCGCCGTCCTCCCCACGCTCGCCGTCTTCCCCACGCTCGCAATCCTCCGCAAACTCCCCGTGCTCCCCACACTCCCCGTCCTCCCCACACTCCCCGTCCTCCCCACACGCCCCGTCCTCCCCACACGCCCCGTCCACCGCAAACTCCCCGTCCTCCCCACACTCCCCGTCTTCCCGACACTCCCCGTCCTCCCACACTCCCCGTCCTCCCCACACTCCCCGTCCTCCCCACACTCCCCGTCCCCCCCACACTCCCCGTCCTCCCCACACTCCCCGTCCTCCCCACACTCCCCGTCCTCCCCACACTCCCCGTCCTCCCCACACTCCCCGACCTCCCCACACTCTTCGTCCTCCCCACACTCCTCGTCCTTCCCACACTCACCGTCCTCTCCACACTCCCTGTTATCACCACACTCCCCACACTCCCCGTCCTCCGCACACACCCCGTCCTCCGCACACTCCCCACACTCCCCGTCCTCCCCCACGCTCCCCGTCCTCCCCACGCTCCCCGTCCTCCTCACACGCGCCGTCCTGCGCAAACTCCCCGTCCTGCCCACGCTCCCCGTCCTCCCCACGCTCCCCGTCCTCCCCACGCTCCCCGTCCTCCCCACGCTCGCCATCCTCCGCAAACTCGCCGTCCTCCCCACACTCCCCTTCCTCCCCACACGCCCCGTCCTCCGCAAACTCCCCGTCCTCCCCACACTCCCCGTCTTCCCGACACTCCCCGTCCTCCCCACACTCCCCGTCCTCCCCACACACCCCGTCCTCCCCACGCCCCCCGTCCTCCCCACAATCCCCGTCCTCCCCACAATCCCCGTCCTCCCCACACTCTTCGTCCTCCCCACACTCTTCGTCCTCCCCACACTCTTCATCCTCCCCACACTCTTCATCCTCCCCACACTCTTCATCCTCCCCACACTCTTCATCCTCCCCACACTCTTCGTCCTCCCCACACTCCTCGTCCTTCCCACACTCACCGTCCTCTCCACACTCCCTGTTATCACCACACTCCCCACACTCCCCGTCCTCCCCACACTCCCCGTCCTCCCCACACTCCCCGTCCTCCCCACACTCCCCGTCCTCCCCACACTCCCCGTCCTCATCACAATCCCCGTCCTCAACACACTACCCGTCATCCCCACACTCCCCTTCCTCACCACCCTCCCCGTGCTCACCACACTCCCAACACTCGCCGTACTCCCCGTCCTGACCACACTCCCCACGATCCCCGTCTACACCACTCTCGCCGTCCTCACCACACTCCTCGCCATACCCACACTCCGTCCTCACCACACACCCCACATTCCCCGTCCTCCCCACACTCCCCGTCCTCCCCACGCCCCCCGTGCTCACCACACTCCCCGTGCTCACCACACTCTCCACACTTCCCGTGCTCACCACACTCCCCACACTCCCCGTCCTCCCCACACTCCCCGTCATCCCCACACTCCCTGTCCTCCCCACACTCCCCGTCCTGCCCACACTCCCCGTCCTCCCCACACTCCCCGTCCTCCCCACACTCCCCGTCCTCCCCACACTCTCCGAACTCCCCGTCCTCCCCACGCTCCCCGTCCTCCTCACGCTCCCCGTCCTCCTCACGCTCCTCGCACTCCCCACACTCCCCACACTCCCCATCCTCACGCTCTCCACACTCCCCGTCCTCCCCACACTCCCCGTCCTCCCCACGCTCCCCGTCCTCCCCACGCTCCCCGTCCTCCCCACGCTCCCCGTCCTCCCCACGCTCCCCGTCCTCCCCACGCTCCGCGTCCTCCCCACGCTCCCCGTCCTCCCCACGCTCCCCGTCCTCCCCACGCTCCCCGTCCTCCCCACGCTCCCCGTCCTCCCCACGCTCCCCGTCCTCCCCACGCTCCCCGTCCTCCCCACGCTCCCCGTCCTCCCCACGCTCCCCGTCCTCCCCACGCTCCCCGTCCTCCCCACGCTCCCCGTCCTCCCCACTCTCCCCGTCCTCCCCACACTCCCCGTCCTCCCCACACGCGCCATCCTCCGCAAACTCCCCATCCTCCCCACACTCCCCGTCTTCCCCACACTCCCCGTCCTCCCCACACTCCCCGTCCTCCCCACACTCCCCGTCCTCCCCACACTCCCCGTCCTCCCCACACTCCCCGTCCACCACACACTCCCCGTCCTCCCCACACTCCCCGTCCTCCCCACACTCCCCGTCCTCCCCACACTCCCCGTCCTCCCCCACACTCCCCGTCCTCCCCACACTCCCCGTCCTCCCCACACTCCCCGTACTCCCCACACTCCCCGTCCTCCCCACACTCTTCGTCCTCTCCACACTCCCTGTTATCACCACAGTCCCCACACTCCCCGTCCTCCGCACACTCCCCGTCCTCCGCACACTCCCCGTCCTCCGCACACTCCCCGTCCTCCGCACACTCCCCACACTCCCCGTCATCCCCACGCTCCCCGTCCTCCCCGCTCCCAGTCCTCCCCACGCTCCCACTCCTCCCCACGCTCCCACTCCTCCCCACGCTCCCCGTCCTCCCCACGCTCCGCACACTCCCCACACTCCCCACACTCCCCATCCTCCCCACACTCCCCATCCTCACGCTCCCCACACTCCCTGTCCTCCCCACACTCCCCGTCCTCCCCACACTCCCCGTCCTCCCCACACTCACCGTCCTCCCCACACTCCCCGTCCTCCCCACACTCACCGTCCTCCCCACACTCCCCGTCCTCCCCACACTCCCCGTCCGCCCCACATTCCCCGTCCTCCCCACACTCCCCGTCCTCCCCACACTCCCCGTCCTCCGCAAACTCGCCGTCCTCCCCACACTCCCCGTCCTCCCCACACTCCCCGTCCTCCCCACACGCCCCCGTCCTCCGCAAACTCCCCGTCCTCCCCACACCCCCCGTGTTCCCCACACTCCCCGTCCTCCCCACACTCCCCGTCCTCTCCACACTCCCCGTCCTCCCCACACTCCCCGTCCTCCCCACACTCTTCGTCCTCCCCACACTCTTCGTCCTTCCCACACTCCCCGTCCTCTCCACACTCCCTGTTATCACCACACTCCCCAGACTCCCAGTCCTCCGCACACTCCCCGTCCACCGCACACTTCCCACACTCCCCGTCCTCCCCACACTCCACGTCCTACCCACGCTCCCCGTCCTCCTCACACGCGCCGTCCTGCGCAAACTCCCCGTCCTCCCCACGCTCCCCGTCCTCCCCACGCTCCCCGTCCTCCCCACGCTCCCCGTCCTCCCCACGCTCGCCGTCCTCCCCACGCTCGCCGTCCTCCCCCACGCTCGCCGTCTTCCCCACGCTCGCAATCCTCCGCAAACTCCCCGTGCTCCCCACACTCCCCGTCCTCCCCACACTCCCCGTCCTCCCCACACGCCCCGTCCTCCCCACACGCCCCGTCCACCGCAAACTCCCCGTCCTCCCCACACTCCCCGTCTTCCCGACACTCCCCGTCCTCCCACACTCCCCGTCCTCCCCACACTCCCCGTCCTCCCCACACTCCCCGTCCCCCCCCACACTCCCCGTCCTCCCCACACTCCCCGTCCTCCCCACACTCCCCGTCCTCCCCACACTCCCCGTCCTCCCCACACTCCCCGACCTCCCCACACTCTTCGTCCTCCCCACACTCCTCGTCCTTCCCACACTCACCGTCCTCTCCACACTCCCTGTTATCACCACACTCCCCACACTCCCCGTCCTCCGCACACACCCCGTCCTCCGCACACTCCCCACACTCCCCGTCCTCCCCACGCTCCCCGTCCTCCCCACGCTCCCCGTCCTCCTCACACGCGCCGTCCTGCGCAAACTCCCCGTCCTGCCCACGCTCCCCGTCCTCCCCACGCTCCCCGTCCTCCCCACGCTCCCCGTCCTCCCCACGCTCGCCATCCTCCGCAAACTCGCCGTCCTCCCCACACTCCCCTTCCTCCCCACACGCCCCGTCCTCCGCAAACTCCCCGTCCTCCCCACACTCCCCGTCTTCCCGACACTCCCCGTCCTCCCCACACTCCCCGTCCTCCCCACACACCCCGTCCTCCCCACGGCCCCCCGTCCTCCCCACAATCCCCGTCCTCCCCACAATCCCCGTCCTCCCCACACTCTTCGTCCTCCCCACACTCTTCGTCCTCCCCACACTCTTCATCCTCCCCACACTCTTCATCCTCCCCACACTCTTCATCCTCCCCACACTCTTCATCCTCCCCACACTCTTCGTCCTCCCCACACTCCTCGTCCTTCCCACACTCACCGTCCTCTCCACACTCCCTGTTATCACCACACTCCCCACACTCCCCGTCCTCCGCACACTCCCCACACTCCCCGTCCTCCCCACGCTCCCCGTCCACCCCACGCCCCCCGTCCTCCTCACGCTCCCCGTCCTCCCCACACTCCCCACACTCCCCGTCCTCCCCACACTCCCCATCCTCCCCACACTCCCCATCCTCACGCTCTCCACACTCCCCGTCCTCCCCACACTCCCCGTCCTCCCCACACTCCCCGTCCTCCCCACACTCCCCGTCCTCCCCACACTCCCCGTCCTCCCCACACTCTCCGTCCTCCCCACACTCCCCGTCCTCCCCCACACTCCCCGTCCTCCCCACACTCCCCGTCCTCCCCACACTCCCCGTCCTCCCCACACTCCCCGTCCTCCGCAAACTCCCCGTCCTCCCCTCACTACCCGTTGTCATCACACTCCCCGTCCTCAACACACTACCCGTCCTCCCCACACTCCCCGTCCTCACCACCCTCCCCGTACTCACCACACTCCCAACACTCGCCGTACTCCCCGTCCTCACCACACTCCCCACGCTCCCCGTCTACACCACTCTCGCCGTCCTCACCACACTCCTCGCCCTTCCCACACTCCGTCCTCACCACACACCCCACATTCCCCGTCCTCCCCACACTCCCCGTCCTCCCCACACTCCCCGTGCTCACCACACTCCCCGTGCTCACCACACTCTCCACACTTCCCGTGCTCACCACACTCCCCACACTCCCCGTCCTCCCCACACTCCCCGTCCTCCCCCACACTCCCCGTCCTCCCCACACTCCCCGTCCTCCCCACACTCCCCGTCCTCCCCACACTCCCCGTCCTCCCCACACTCTCCAAACTCCCCGTCCTCCCCACGCTCCCAGTCCTCCCCACGCTCCCCGTCCTCCTCACGCTCCCCGTCCTCCTCACGCTCCCCGTCCTCCCCACACTCCCCATCCTCACGCTCCCCACACTCTCCGTCCTCCCCACACTCCCCGTCCTCCCCACACTCCCCGTCCTCCCCACACTCCCCGTCCTCCCCACACTCCCCGTCCTCCCCACACTCCCCGTCCTCCCCACACTCCCCGTCCTCCGCAAACTCGCCGTCCTCCCCACTCTCCCCGTCCTCCCCACACTCCCCGTCCTCCCCACACGGGCCGTCCTCCGCAAACTCCCCGTCCTCCCCACGCTCCCCGTCCTCCCCACGCTCCCCGTCCTCCCCACGCTCCCCGTCCTCCCCACGCTCCCCGTCCTCCCCACGCTCGCCGTCCTCCGCAAACTCGCCGTCCTCCCCTCACTCCCCGTCCTCCCCACACTCCCCGTCCTCCCCACACGCCCCGTCCTCCGCAATCTCCCCGTCCTCCCCACACTCCCCGTCTTCCCCACACTCCCCGGCCTCTCCACACTCCCCGTCCTCTCCACACTCCCCGTCCTCCCCACACTCCCCGTCCTCCCCACACTCTTCGTCCTCCCCACACTCTTCGTCCTCCCCACACTCCTCGTCCTTCCCACACTCCCCGTCCTCTCCACACTCCCTGTTATCACCACACTCCCCACACACCCCGTCCTCCGCACACTCCCCGTCCTCCATACACTCCCCCCACTCCCCGTCCTCCCCCACGCTCCCCGTCCTCCCCACGCTCCCCGTCCTCCCCACGCTCCCCGTCCTCCCCACGCTCCCCGTCCTCCCCACGCTCCCCGTCCTCCTCACACGCGCCGTCCTCCGCAAACTCCCCGTCCTCCCCACGCTCCCCGTCCTCCCCACGCTACCCGTCCTCCCCACGCTCCACGTCCTCCCCACGCTCCACGTCCTCCCCACGCTCGCCGTCCTCCGCAAACTCGCCGTCCTCCCCACACTCCCCGTCCTCCCCCACACGCACCGTCCTCCCCACACGCACCGTCCTCCGCAAACTCCCCCGTCCTCCCCACACTCCCCGTCTTCCCCACACTCCCCGTCTTCCCCACACTCCCCGTCCTCCCCACACTCCCCGTCCTCCCCACACTCCCCGTCCTCCCCACACTCCCCGTCCTCCCCCACACTCCCCGTCCTCCCCACACTCTTCGTCCTCCCCACACTCTTCGTCCTCTCCACACTCTTCGTCCTCCCCACACTCTTCGTCCTGCCCACACTCCTCGTCCTTCCCACACTCACCGTCCTCTGCACACTCCCTCTATAACACCACACTCCCCACACTCCCCGTCCTCCGCACACTCCCCGTCCTCCGCACACTCCCCACACTCCCTGTCCTCCCCACGCTCCCCGTCCACCCCCACGCCCCCCGTCCTCCTCACGCTCCCCGTCCTCCCCACGCTCCGCACACTCCCCGTCCTCCCCACACTCCCCATCCTCACGCTCTCCACACTCCCCGTCCTCCCCACACTCCCCGTCCTCCCCACACTCCCCGTCCTCCCCACACTCCCCGTCCTCCCCACACTCCCCGTCCTCCCCACACTCCCCGTCCTCCCCACACTCCCCGTCCTCATCACACTCCCCGTCCTCAACACACTACCCGTCCTCCCCACACTCCCCTTCCTCACCACCCTCCCCGTGCTCACCACACTCCCAACAATCGCCGTACTCCCCGTCCTGACCACACTCCCCACGCTCCCCGTCTACACCACTCTCGCCGTCCTCACCACACTCCTCGCCATACCCACACTCCGTCCTCACCACACACCCCACATTCCCCGTCCTCCCCACACTCCCCGTCCTCCCCACACTCCCCGTGCTCACCACACTCCCCGTGCTCACCACACTCTCCACACTTCCCGTGCTCACCACACTCCCCACACTCCCCATCCTCCCCACACTCCCCGTCCTCCCCACACTCCCTGTCCTCCCCACACTCCCCGTCCTCCCCACACACCCCGTCCTCCCCACACTCCCCGTCCTCCCCACACTCTCCAAACTCCCCGTCCTCCCCACGCTCCCCGTCCACCCCACGCCCCCCGTCCTCCTCACGCTCCCCGTCCTCCCCACGCTCCTCGCACTCCCCACACTCCCCACACTCCCCGTCCTCCCCACACTCCCCATCCTCACGCTCTCCACACTCCCCGTCCTCCACACACTCCCCGTCCTCCCCACACTCCCCGTCCTCCCCACACTCCCCGTCCTCCCCACACTTCCCGTCCTCCCCACACTCCCCGTCCTCCCCACACTCCCCGTCCTCCGCAAACTCCCCGTCCTCCCCACACTACCCGTCCTCATCACACTCCCCGTCCTCAACACACTACCTGTCCTCCCCACACTCCCCGTCCTCACCACCCTCCCCGTACTCACCACACTCCCAACACTCGCCGTACTCCCCGTCCTGACCACACTCCCCACGCTCCCCGTCTACACCACTCTCGCCGTCCTCACCACACTCCTCGCCCTACCCACACTCCGTCCTCACCACACACCCCACATTCCCCGTCCTCCCCACACTCCCCGTCCTCCCCACACTCCCCGTCCTCCCCACACTCTCCAAACTCCCCGTACTCCCCACGCTCCCCGTCCTCCCCACGCTCCCCGTCCTCCTCACGCTCCCCGTCCTCCCCACGCTCCCCGTCCTCCCCACGCTCCCCGTCCTCCTCACGCTCCCCGTCCTCCCCACGCTCCCCGTCCTCCCCACGCTCCCCGTCCTCCCCACACTCCCCGTCCTCCCCACACGCGCCATCCTCCGCAAACTCCCCATCCTCCCCACACTCCCCGTCTTCCCCACACTCCCCGTCCTCCCCACACTCCCCGTCCTCCCCACACTCCCCGTCCTCCCCACACTCCCCGTCCTCCCCACACTCCCCGTCCTCCCCACACTCCCCGTCCTCCCCACACTCCCCGTCCTACCCACACTCCCCGTCCTCCCCACACTCCCCGTCCTCCCCACACTCCCCGTCCTCCCCACACTCTTCGTCCTCTCCACACTCCCTGTTATCACCACACTCCCCACACTCCCCGTCCTCCGCACACTCCCCGTCCTCCGCACACTCCCCGTCCTCCGCACACTCCCCGTCCTCCGCACACTCCCCACACTCCCCGTCCTCCCCACGCTCCCCGTCCTCCCCACACGCGCCATCCTCCGCAAACTCCCCATCCTCCCCACACTCCCCGTCTTCCCCACACTCCCCGTCCTCCCCACACTCCCCGTCCTCCCCACACTCCCCGTCCTCCCCACACTCCCCGTCCTCCCCACACTCCCCGTCCTCCCCACACTCCCCGTCCTCCCCACACTCCCCGTCCTCCCCACACTCCCCGTCCTCCCCACACTCCCCGTCCTCCCCACACTCTTCGTCCTCTCCACACTCCCTGTTATCACCACACTCCCCACACTCCCCGTCCTCCGCACACTCCCCGTCCTCCGCACACTCCCCGTCCTCCGCACACTCCCCGTCCTCCGCACACTCCCCACACTCCCCGTCCTCCCCACGCTCCCCGTCCTCCCTGCTCCCAGTCCTCCCCACGCTCCCACTCCTCCCCACGCTCCCACTCCTCCCCACGCTCCCCGTCCTCCCCACGCTCCGCACACTCCCCACACTCCCCACACTCCCCATCCTCCCCACACTCCCCATCCTCACGCTCCCCACACTCCCTGTCCTCCCCACACTCCCCGTCCTCCCCACACTCCCCGTCCTCCCCACACTCACCGTCCTCCCCCACACTCCCCGTCCTCCCCACACTCCCCGTCCTCCCCACACTCCCCGTCCTCCCCACACTCCCCGTCCTCCCCACACTCCCCGTCCGCCCCCACATTCCCCGTCCTCCCCACACTCCCCGTCCTCCCCACACTCCCCGTCCTCCGCAAACTCGCCGTCCTCCCCACACTCCCCGTCCTCCCCACACTCCCCGTCCTCCGCAAACTCCCCGTCCTCCCCACACTCCCCGTGTTCCCCACACTCCCCGTCCTCCCCACACTCCCCGTCCTCTCCACACTCCCCGTCCTCCCCACACTCCCCGTCCTCCCCACACTCTTCGTCCTCCCCACACTCTTCGTCCTTCCCACACTCCCCGTCCGCTCCACACTCCCTGTTATCACCACACTCCCCAGAGTCCCAGTCCTCCGCACACTCCCCGTCCACCGCACACTCCCCACACTCCCCGTCCTCCCCACACTCCACGTCCTACCCACGCTCCCCGTCCTCCTCACACGCGCCGTCCTGCGCAAACTCCCCGTCCTCCCCACGCTCCCCGTCCTCCCCACGCTCCCCGTCCTCCCCACGCTCCCCGTCCTCCCCACGCTCCCCGTCCTCCCCACGCTCGCCGTCCTCCCCACGCTCGCCGTCCTCCCCACGCTCGCCGTCTTCCCCACGCTCGCAATCCTCCGCAAACTCCCCGTGCTCCCCACACTCCCCGTCCTCCCCACACTCCCCGTCCTCCCCACACGCCCCGTCCTCCCCACACGCCCCGTCCTCCCCACACGCCCCGTCCACCGCAAACTCCCCGTCCTCCCCACACTCCCCGTCTTCCCGACACTCCCCGTCCTCCCACACTCCCCGTCCTCCCCACACTCCCCGTCCCCCCCACACTCCCCGTCCTCCCCACACTCCCCGTCCTCCCCACACTCCCTGTCCTCCCCACACTCCCCGTCCTCCCCACACTCCCCGACCTACCCACACTCCTCGTCCTCCCCACACTCTTCGTCCTCCCCACACTCCTCGTCCTTCCCACACTCACCGTCCTCTCCACACTCCCTGTTATCACCACACTCCCCACACTCCCCGTCCTCCGCACACACCCCGTCCTCCGCACACTCCCCACACTCCCCGTCCTCCCCACGCTCCCCGTCCTCCCCACGCTTCCCGACCTCCTCACACGCGCCGTCCTGCGCAAACTCCCCGTCCTGCCCACGCTCCCCGTCCTCCCCACGCTCCCCGTCCTCCCCACGCTCGCCATCCTCCGCAAACTCGCCGTCCTCCCCACACTCCCCTTCCTCCCCACACTCCCCGTCCTCCCCACACGCCCCGTCCTCCGCAAACTCCCCGTCCTCCCCACACTCCCCGTCTTCCCGACACTCCCCGTCCTCCCCACACTCCCCGTCCTCCCCACACACCCCGTCCTCCCCACACCCCCCGTCCTCCCCACAATCCCCGTCCTCCCCACAATCCCCGTCCTCCCCACACTCTTCGTCCTCCCCACACTCTTCGTCCTCCCCACACTCTTCATCCTCCCCACACTCTTCATCCTCCCCACACTCTTCGTCCTCCCCACACTCTTCGTCCTTCCCACACTCCTCGTCCTTCCCACACTCACCGTCCTCTCCACACTCCCTGTTATCACCACACTCCCCACACTCCCCGTCCTCCGCACACTCCCCACACTCCCCGTCCTCCCCACGCTCCCCGTCCACCCCACGCCCCCCGTCCTCCTCACGCTCCCCGTCCTCCCCACACTCCCCACACTCCCCGTCCTCCCCACACTCCCCATCCTCCCCACACTCCCCATCCTCACGCTCTCCACACTCCCCGTCCTCCCCACACTCCCCGTCCTCCCCACACTCCCCGTCCTCCCCACACTCCCCGTCCTCCCCACACTCCCCGTCCTCCCCACACTCCCCGTCCTCCCCACACTCCCCGTCCTCCCCACACTCCCCGTCCTCCCCACACTCCCCGTCCTCCCCACACTCCCCGTCCTCCCCACACTCCCCGTCCTCCCCACACTCCCCGTCCTCCGCAAACTCCCCGTCCTCCCCTCACTACCCGTTGTCATCACACTCCCCGTCCTCAACACACTACCCGTCCTCCCCACACTCCCCGTCCTCACCACCCTCCCCGTACTCACCACACTCCCAACACTCGCCGTACTCCCCGTCCTCACCACACTCCCCACGCTCCCCGTCTACACCACTCTCGCAGTCCTCACCACACTCCTCGCCCTTCCCACACTCCGTCCTCACCACACACCCCACATTCCCCGTCCTCCCCACACTCCCCGTCCTCCCCACACTCCCCGTGCTCACCACACTCCCCGTGCTCACCACACTCTCCACACTTCCCGTGCTCACCACACTCCCCACACTCCCCGTCCTCCCCACACTCCCCGTCCTCCCCACACTCCCTGTCCTCCCCACACTCCCCGTCCTCCCCACACTCCCCGTCCTCCCCACACTCCCCGTCCTCCCCACACTCTCCAAACTCCCCGTCCTCCCCACGCTCCCAGTCCTCCCCACGCTCCCTGTCCTCCTCACGCTCCCCGTCCTCCTCACGCTCCCCGTCCTCCCCACACTCCCCATCCTCACGCTCCCCACACTCTCCGTCCTCACAACACTCCCCGTCCTCCCCACACTCCCCGTCCTCCCCACACTCCCCGTCCTCCCCACACTCCCCGTCCTCCCCACACTCCCCGTCCTCCCCACACTCCCCGTCCTCCCCACACTCCCCGTCCTCCGCAAACTCGCCGTCCTCCCCACTCTCCCCGTCCTCCCCACACTCCCCGTCCTCCCCACACGGGCCGTCCTCCGCAAACTCCCCGTCCTCCCCACGCTCCCCGTCCTCCCCACGCTCCCCGTCCTCCCCACGCTCCCCGTCCTCCCCACGCTCCCCGTCCTCCCCACGCTCGCCGTCCTCCCCACGCTCGCCGTCCTCCGCAAACTCGCCGTCCTCCCCTCACTCCCCGTCCTCCCCACACTCCCCGTCCTCCCCACACGCCCCGTCCTCCGCAAACTCCCCGTCCTCCCCACACTCCCCGTCTTCCCCACACTCCCCGGCCTCTCCACACTCCCCGTCCTCTCCACACTCCCCGTCCTCCCCACACTCCCCGTCCTCCCCACACTCTTCGTCCTCCCCACACTCTTCGTCCTCCCCACACTCCTCGTCCTTCCCACACTCCCCGTCCTCTCCACACTCCCTGTTATCACCACACTCCCCCCACTCCCCGTCCACCCCACGCTCCCCGTCCTCCCCACGCTCCCCGTCCTCCCCACGCTCCCCGTCCTCCCCACGCTCCCCGTCCTCCCCACGCTCCCCGTCCTCCCCACGCTCCCCGTCCTCCTCACACGCGCCGTCCTCCGCAAACTCCCCGTCCTCCCCACGCTCCCCGTCCTCCCCACGCTACCCGTCCTCCCCACGCTCCACGTCCTCCCCACGCTCCACGTCCTCCCCACGCTCGCCGTCCTCCGCAAACTCGCCGTCCTCCCCACACTCCCCGTCCTCCCCACACTCCCCGTCCTCCCCACACGCACCGTCCTCCGCAAACTCCCCGTCCTCCCCACACTCCCCGTCTTCCCCACACTCCCCGTCTTCCCCACACTCCCCGTCCTCCCCACACTCCCCGTCCTCCCCACACTCCCCGTCCTCCCCACACTCCCCGTCCTCCCCACACTCCCCGTCCTCCCCACACTCCCCGTCCTCCCCACACTCTTCGTCCTCCCCACACTCTTCGTCCTCTCCACACTCTTCGTCCTCCCCACACTCTTCGTCCTCCCCACACTCCTCGTCCTTCCCACACTCACCGTCCTCTGCACACTCCCTCTATAACACCACACTCCCCACACTCCCCGTCCTCCGCACACTCCCCGTCCTCCGCACACTCCCCACACTCCCCGTCCTCCCCACGCTCCCCGTCCACCCCACGCCCCCCGTCCTCCTCACGCTCCCCGTCCTCCCCACGCTCCGCACACTCCCCGTCCTCCCCACACTCCCCATCCTCACGCTCTCCACACTCCCCGTCCTCCCCACACTCCCCGTCCTCCCCACACTCCCCATCCTCCCCACACTCCCCGTCCTCCCCACACTCCCCGTCCTCCCCACACTCCCCGTCCTCCCCACACTCCCCGTCCTCATGACACTCCCCGTCCTCAACACACTACCCGTCCTCCCCACACTCCCCTTCCTCACCACCCTCCCCGTGCTCACCACACTCCCAACAATCGCCGTACTCCCCGTCCTGACCACACTCCCCACGCTCCCCGTCTACACCACTCTCGCCGTCCTCACCACACTCCTCGCCATACCCACACTCCGTCCTCACCACACACCCCACATTCCCCGTCCTCCCCACACTCCCCGTCCTCCCCACACTCCCCGTGCTCACCACACTCCCCGTGCTCACCACACTCTCCACACTTCCCGTGCTCACCACACTCCCCACACTCCCCGTCCTCCCCACACTCCCCGTCCTCCCCACACTCCCTGTCCTCCCCACACTCCCCGTCCTCCCCACACACCCCATCCTCCCCACACTCCCCGTCCTCCCCACACTCTCCAAACTCCCCGTCCTCCCCACGCTCCCCGTCCACCCCACGCCCCCCGTCCTCCTCACGCTCCCCGTCCTCCCCACGCTCCTCGCACTCCCCACACTCCCCACACTCCCCGTCCTACCCACACTCCCCATCCTCACGCTCTCCACACTCCCCGTCCTCCACACACTCCCCGTCCTCCCCACACTCCCCGTCCTCCCCACACTCCCCGTCCTCCCCACACTCCCCGTCCTCCCCACACTCCCCGTCCTCCCCACACTCCCCGTCCTCCCCACACTCCCCGTCCTCCCCACACTCCCCGTCCTCTCCACGCTCCCGGTCCTCCCCACGCTCCCCGTCCTCCCCACGCTCCCCGTCCTCCCCACACTCCCCGTCCTCCCCACACTCCCCGTCCTCCCCACACTCCCCGTCCTCTCCACGCTCCCGGTCCTCCCCACGCTCCCCGTCCTCCCCACGCTCCCCGTCCTCCCCACGCTCCCCGTCCGCCCCACGCTCCGCACACTCCCCACGCTCCCCGTCCTCCCCACACTCCCCGTCCTCCGCACACTCCCCGTCCTCATTACACTCCCCGTCCTCAACACACTACCCATCCTCCCCACACTCCCCCTCCTCACCACCCTCCCGGTACTGACCACACTCCCAACACTCGCCGTACTCCCCGTCCTCACCAAACTCCCCACGCTCCCCGTCCACACCACAACTCGCCGTCCTCACCACACTCCCCGTCCTCCCCACACTCCCCGTCCTCCCCACACTCCCCGTCCTCTCCACACTCCCCATCCTCCCCGTCCTCCCCTCGCTCCCCGTCCTCCCCAAGCTCCCCGTCCTCCCCATGCACCCCGTCCTCCCCATGCTCCCCGTCCTCCCCACGCTCCCCGTCCTCCCCACGCTCCCCGTCCTCCCCACGCTCCCCGTCCTCTCCACGCTCCCCGTCCTCTCCACACTCCCCGTCCTCTCCACACTCCCCGTCCTCCCCACACACCCCGTCCTCCCCACACTCCCCGTCCTCCCCACACTCCCCGTCCTCCCCACACTCCCCGTCCTCCCCACACTCCCCGTCCTCCCCACACTCCCCGTCCTCCCCACACTCCCCACACTCCCAAAAATCTCTTTTCTCACCACACTCCCCACGCTCCCCGTCCTCTCCACACTCCCCATCCTCCCCAAACTCTCTGTTCTCACCTCACTCGCCGTCCTCCCCACACTCCCCGTGCACCCCACGCTCCCCGTGCTCCCCACGCTCCCTGTGCTCCCCACACTCCCCGTCCTCCCCACGCTCCCTGTCCTCCCCACGCTCTCCGTCCTCCCCACGCTCCCCGTCCTCCCCACGCTCCCCGTCCTCCCCACGCTCCCCGTCCTCCCCACGCACCCCGTTCTCCCCACGCTCCCCGTCCTCACCACTCACCCCGTCCGCACCACGCTCCCCACGCTCCCGGTCCTCTCCACACACCCCATCCACCCCAAACTCTCTGTTCTCAACACACTCCCCACACTCCCCGTCCTCACCACACTCCCCGTCTTCCCCGTCCTCCCCACACTCCCCGTCCTTCCCACACTCCCCACACTCCCAAAACTCTCTTTTCTCACCATACTCCCCTCGCACCCCGTCCTCTACACACTCCCCATCCTCCCCAAACTCTCTGTTCTCACCACACTCACCACACTCGCCATCCTCCCCACACTACCCGTCCTCCCCACGCTCCCCGTCCTGCCCACGCTCCACGTCCTCCCCACGCTCCCCGTCCTCCCCACGCTCCCCGTCCTCACCACATACCCCGTCCGCCCCACGCTCCCCCTCCTTCCCACACTCCCCACACTCCCAAAGCTCTCTTTTCTCACCACACTCCCCACGCTCCCCACGCTCCCCGTCCTCTCAACACACCCCATCCTCCCCAAACTCTCTGTTCTCACCACACTCCCCGTCCTCCCCACGCTCCCCGTCTTCCCCGTCCTCCCCACACTCCCCGTCCTCCCTACACACCCCGTCCTCCCCACATATCCCGTCCTCCCCACACTCCCCGTCCTCCCCTCACTCCCCGTCCTCCCCTAACTCCCGGTCCTCACCACACTTCCCGTCCTCCCCACACTCCCCATCTTCTCCACGCTCCCCGTCCTCTCCACACTCGCCGTCCTCACTACACTCAAAACACTCCCTGTCCTCCCCATGCTCCTTGACCTCTCCACACTCCCCGTTCTCCCCATCTCCCCAGACTCCCCATGCTCACCACACTCCCCGTCTTGCCCACACTCCCCGTCCTCTCCACACTCCCCGTCCTCTCCACACTCCCCGTCCTCTCCACACTCCACGTCCTCTCCACACTCCCCGTCCTCTCCACACTCCCCGTCCTCTCCACACTCCCCGTCCTCTCCACACTCCCCGTCCTCTCCACACTCCCCGTCCTCTCCACACTCCCCGTCCTCTCCACACTCCCCGCCCTCTCCACACTCCCCGCCCTCTCCACACTCCCCTCCCTCTCCACACTCCCCGTCCTCTCCACACTCCCCGTCCTCTCCACACTCCCCGTCCTCTCCACACTCCCCGTCCTCTCCACACTCCCCGTCCTCTCCACACTCCCCGTCATCTCCACACTCCCCGTCCTCTCCACACTCCCCGTCCACTCCACACTCCCCGTCCACTCCACACTCCCCGTCCTCTCCACACTCCCCGTCCTCTCCACACTCCCCGTCCTCTGCACGCACCCCGTGCTCTCCACGCTCCCCGTCCTCTCCACGCTCCCCGTCCTCCCCACGCTCCGCGTCCTCCCCACACCCCCCCGTCCTCCCCACACCCCCCGTCCTCTCCACACTCCCCGTCCTCTCCACACTCCCCGTCCTCCCCACACTCCCCACACTCCCAAAACTCTCTTTTCTCACCACACTCCCAACGCTCCCCGTCCTCTCCACACTCCCCATCCTCCCCAAACTCTCTGTTCTCACCACACTCACCACACTCGCCGTCCTCCCCACGCACACCGTCCTCCCCACACTCCCCGTCCTCCCCACACTCCCCGTCCTCCGCACACTCCCCGTCCTCCGCACACTCCCCGTCCTCCGCACACTCCCCGTCCTCCGCACACTCCCCGTCCTCACCACACACCCCGTCCGCCCCACGCTCCCCCTCCTTCCCAAACTCCCCACACTCCCAAAGCTCTCTTTTCTCACCACACTCCCCACGCTCCCCACGCTCCCCGTCCTCTCCACACACCCCATCCTCCCCAAACTCTCTGTTCTCACCACACTCCCCACACTCCCCGTCCTCCCCACGCTCCCTGTCTTCCCCACGCTCCCCGTCCTCCCCGTCCCCTCCGGACTCCCCATCCTCCCCAAACTCTCTGTTCTCACCACACTCACCACACTCGCCGTCCTCCCCACACTCCCCGTGCTCCCCACACTCCCCGTACTCCCCACGCTCCCCGTCCTCCCCACCCTCCCCGTCCTCCCCACGCTCCCCGTCCTCCCCACGCTCCCCGTCCTCCCCACGCTCCCCGTCCTCCCCACGCTCCCCGTCCTCCCCACGCTCCCCGTCCTCCCCACGCTCCCCGTCCTCCCCACGCTCCCCGTCCTCCCCACGCTCCCCGTCCTCCCCACGCACACCGTCCTCCCCACGCATCCCGTCCTCCCCACGCTCCCCGTCCTCCCCACGCTCCCCGTCCTCCCCACGCTCCCCGTCCTCCCCACACTCCCCGTTCTCCCCACACTCCCCGTCCTAACCACACACCCCGTCCGCCCCACGCTCCCCCTCCTTCCCACACTCCCCACACTCCCAAAGCTCTCTTTTATCACCACACTCCCCACGCTCCCCACGCTCCCCGTCCTCTCCACACACCCCATCCTCCCCAAACTCTCTGTTCTCACCACACTCCCCACACTCTCTTCCTCCTCACACTCCCCATCCTCCACACACTCCCCTTCCTCCCCACACTCCCCTTCCTCCCCACACTCCCCATCCTCCCCACACTCCCCATCCTCCCCACACTCCCCATCCTCCCCACACTCCCCATCCTCCCCACACTCCCCATCCTCCCAACACTCCTCGTCGTTTCCACGCTCTGCACACTCCCCGTCCTCCCCACACTCCCCGTCTTCCCCACACTCCCCGTCCTCCCCACACTCCCCGTCCTCCCCACACTCCCCGTCCTCCCCACACTCCCCGTCCTCAGCACACTCCCCGTCCTCAGCACACTCCCTGACCTCAGCACACTCCCCGTCCTCAACACACTACCCGTCCTCCCCACACTCGCCGTCCTCACCACACTCCGCACACTCCCCGTCCTCTCCACACTCACCGTCCTCCCCAAATGCCCCAGAATCCCCGTCTTCACCACACGCCCCGTCCTCCACACACTCCTCGTCCTTCCCACACTACCCACACTCCCAAAACTCTCTTTTCTCACCACACTCCCCACGCTCCCTGTCCTCTCCACTCTCCCCATCCTCCCCAAACTCTCTGTTCTCACCACACTCACCACACTCGCCGTCGTCCCCACACTCCCCGTCCTCCCCACGCTCCCCGTGCTCCCCACGCTCCCCGTCCTCCCCACGCTCCCCGTCCTCCCCACGCTCCCCGTCCTCCCCACGCTCCCCGTCCTCCCCACGCTCCCCGTCCTCCCCACGCTCCCCGTCCTCCCCACGCTCCCCGTCCTCCCCACGCTCCCCGTCCACCCCACGCTCCCCGTCCTCCCCACGCTCCCCGTCCTCCCCACGCTCCCCGTCCTCCCCACGCTCCCCGTCCTCACCAGACACCCCGTCCGCCCCACGCTCCCCCTCCTTCCCACACTCCCCACACTCCCAAAGCTCTGTTTTCTCACCACACTCCCCACGCTCCCCACGCTTCCCGTCCTCTCCACACACCCCATCCTCCCCAAACTCTCTGTTCTCACCACAGTCCCCACACTCCCCACATTCCCCGTCCTCCCCATGCTCCCCGTCTTCCCCGTCCTCCCCACACTCCCCGTCCGCCCCACACTCCCCGTTCTCCCCACAGTACCCGTCCTCCCCACACTCCCCGTCCTCCCCAAACTCCCCGTTCTCCCCACACTCCCCGTCCTCCCCACGCTCCCCGTCTTCCCCGTCCTCCCCACACTCCCCGTCCTCCCCACACTCCCCGTTCTCCCCACACTCCCCGTTCTCCCCACACTCCCCGTCCTCCCCACGCTCCCCGTCTTCCCCGTCCTCCCCACACTCCCCGTTCTCCCCACACTCCCCGTCCTCTCCACGCTCCCCATCCTCTCCACACTCGCCATCCTCACTACACTCAAAACACTCCCTGTCCTCCCCATGCTCCTTGACCTCTCGACACTCCCCGTGCTCCCCATCTCCCCAGACTCCCCATGCTCACCACACTCCCCGTCCTGTCCACACTCCCCGTCCTCTCCACACTCCCCGTCCTCTCCACACTCCCCGTCCTCTCCACACTCCCCGTCCTCTCCACACTCCCCGTCCTCTCCACACTCCCCGTCCTCCCCACACTCCCCGTCCTCCCCACACTCCCCGTCCTCCCCACACTCCCCACACTCCCAAAACTCTCTTTTCTCACCACACTCCCCACGCTCCCCGACCTCTCCACACTCCCCATCTTCCCCAAACTCTCTGTTCTCACCTCACTCGCCATCCTCCCCACACTCCCCGTGCTCCCCAGGCTCCCCGTGCTCCCCACGCTCCCCGTGCTACCCACGCTCCCCGTCCTCCCCACGCTCCCCGTCCTCACCACGCTCACCATCCTCCCCACGCTCCCCGTCCTCCCCACGCACCCCGTCCGCCCCACGCACCCCGTCCTCCCCACGCTCCCCGTCCTCACCACTCACCCCGTCCGCACCACGCTCCCCCTCCTTCCCACACTCCCCACACTCCCAAAGCTCTCTTTTCTCACCACACTGCCCACGCTCCCCACGCTCCTGGTCCTCTCCACACACCCCATCAACCCCAAACTCTCTGTTCTCAACACACTCCCCACACTCCCCGTCCTCCCCACACTCCCCGTCCTCTCCACACTCCCCGTCCTCACCACTCACCCCGTCCGCACCACGCTCCCCCTCCTTCCCACACTCCCCACACTCCCAAAGGTCTCTTTTCTCACCACACTCCCCATGCTCCCCACGCTCCTGGTCCTCTCCACACACCACATCCTCCCCAAACTCTCTGTTCTCAACACACTCCCCACACTCCCCATCCTCCCCACGCTCCCCGTCTTCCCCGTCCTCCCCACACTCCCCGTCCTTCACACACTCCCCACACTCCCAAAACTCTCTTTTCTCACCATACTCCCCACGCTCCCCGTCCTCTCCACACTCCCCATCCTCCCCAAACTCTCTGTTCTCACCACACTCACCACACTCGCCGTCTTCCCCACACACCCCGTCCTCCCCACGCTCCCCGTCCTGCCCACGCTCCCCGTCCTCCCCACGCTCACCGTCCAGCCCACGCTCCCCGTCCTCCCCACGCACCCCGTCCTCCCCACGCACCCCGTCCTCCCCACGCACCCCGTCCTCCCCACGCTCCCCGTCCTCCCCACGCTCCCCGTCCTCCCCACGCTCCCCATCCTCCCCACGCTCCCCGTCCTCCCCGCACTCCCCCTCCTTCCCACACTCCCCGTCCTCCCCACGCTCCCCCTCCTTCCCACACTCCCCACACTCCCAAAGCTCTCTTTTCTCACCACACTCCCCACGCTCCCCACGCTCCCCGTCCTCTCCACACACCCCATCCTCCCCAAACTCTCTGTTCTCACCACACTCCCCACACTCCCCGTCCTGTCCACGCTCCCCGTCTTCCCCGTCCTCCCTACACTCCCCGTCCTCCCCACACTCCCCGTCCTCCCCACACTCCCCGTCCTCCCCACACTCCCCGTCCTCCCCACACTCCCCGTCCTCCCCACACTCCCCGTATTCCCCTCACTCCCCGTATTCCCCTCACTCCCCGTCCTCCCCTAACTCCCGGTCCTCACCACACTTCCCGTCCTGCCCACACTCCCCGTCCTCTCCATGCTCCCCGTCATCTCCACCCTCGCCGTCCTCACTACACTCAAAACACTCCCTGTCCTCCCCATGCTCCTTGACCTCTCCACACTCCCCGTTCTCCCCATCTCCCCAGACTCCCCATGCTCACCACACTCCCCGTCCTGCCCACAATCCCCGTCCTCTCCACACTCCCCGTCCTCTCCACACTCCCCGTCCTCTCCACACTCCCCGTCCTCTCCACACTCCCCGTCCTCTCCACACTCGCCGTCCTCTCCACACTCCCCTTCCTCTCCACACTCCCCGTCCTCTCCACACTCCCCGTCCTCTCCACACTACCCGTGCTCTCCACACTCCCCGTCCTCTCCACACTCCCCGTCCTCCCCACACTCCCCGTCCGCCCCACACCCCCCGTCCCCTCCACACTCCCCGTCGTCTCCACACTCCCCGTCCTCCCCACACTCCCCACACTCCCAAAACTCTCTTTTCTCACCACACTCCCCACGCTCCCCGTCCTCTCCACACTCCCCATCCTCCCCAAACTCTCTGTTCTCACCACACTCACAACACTCGCCGTCCTCCCCACACTCCCCGTCCTCCCCACACTCCCCACACTCCCAAAACTCTCTTTTCTCACCACACTCCCCACGCTCCCCGTCCTCTCCACACTCCCCATCCTCCCCAAACTCTCTGTTCTCACCACACTCACCACACTCGCCGTCCTCCCCACACTCCCCGTCATCCCCACGCTCCCCGTGCTCCCCACGCTCCCCGTCCTCCCCACGCTCCCCGTCCTCCCCACGCTCCCCGTCCTCCCCATGCTCCCCGTCCTCCCCACGCTCCCCGTCCTCCCATGCTCCCCGTCCTCCCCACGCACCCCGTCCTCCCCACGCACCCCGTCCTCCCCACGCACCCCGTACTCCCCACGCACCCCGTCCTCCCCACGCTCCCCGTCCTCCCCACGCTCCCCGTCCTCCGCACACTCCCCGTCCTCCGCACGCTCCCTGTCCTCCGCACACTCCCCGTCCTCACCACACACCCCGTCCGCCCCAAACTCTCTGTTCTCAACACACTCCCCACACTCCCCGTCCTCCCCACACTCCCCGTCCTCCGCACACTCCCCGTCCTCCGCACACTCCCCGTCCTCCGCACACTCCCCGTCCTCACCACACACCCCGTCCGCCCCACGCTCCCCCTCCTTCCCAAACTCCCCACACTCCCAAAGCTCTCTTTTCTCACCACACTCCCCACGCTCCCCACGCTCCCCGTCCTCTCCACACACCCCATCCTCCCCAAACTCTCTGTTCTCACCACACTCCCCACACTCCCCGTCCTCCCCACGCTCCCTGTCTTCCCCACGCTCCCCGTCCTCCCCGTCCCCTCCGGACTCCCCATCCTCCCCAAACTCTCTGTTCTCACCACACTCACCACACTCGCCGTCCTCCCCACACTCCCCGTGCTCCCCACACTCCCCGTACTCCCCACGCTCCCCGTCCTCCCCACCCTCCCCGTCCTCCCCACGCTCCCCGTCCTCCGCACGCTCCCCGTCCTCCCCACGCTCCCCGTCCTCCCCACGCTCCCCGTCCTCCCCACGCTCCCCGTCCTCCCCACGCACACCGTCCTCCCCACGCATCCCGTCCTCCCCACGCTCCCCGTCCTCCCCACGCTCCCCGTCCTCCCCACGCTCCCCGTCCTCCCCACACTCCCCGTTCTCCCCACACTCCCCGTCCTAACCACACACCCCGTCCGCCCCACGCTCCCCCTCCTTCCCACACTCCCCACACTCCCAAAGCTCTCTTTTATCACCACACTCCCCACGCTCCCCACGCTCCCCGTCCTCTCCACACACCCCATCCTCCCCAAACTCTCTGTTCTCACCACACTCCCCACACTCTCTTCCTCCTCACACTCCCCATCCTCCACACACTCCCCTTCCTCCCCAAACTCCCCTTCCTCCCCACACTCCCCATCCTCCCCACACTCCCCATCCTCCCAACACTCCTCGTCGTTTCCACGCTCTGCACACTCCCCGTCCTCCCCACACTCCCCGTCTTCCCCACACTCCCCGTCCTCCCCACACTCCCCGTCCTCCCCACACTCCCCGTCCTCCCCACACTCCCCGTCCTCAGCACACTCCCCGTCCTCAGCACACTCCCTGACCTCAGCACACTCCCCGTCCTCAACACACTACCCGTCCTCCCCACACTCGCCGTCCTCACCACACTCCGCACACTCCCCGTCCTCTCCACACTCACCGTCCTCCCCAAATGCCCCAGAATCCCCGTCTTCACCACACGCCCCGTCCTCCACACACTCCTCGTCCTTCCCACACGACCCACACTCCCAAAACTCTCTTTTCTCACCACACTCCCCACGCTCCCTGTCCTCTCCACACTCCCCATCCTCCCCAAACTCTCTGTTCTCACCACACTCACCACACTCGCCGTCGTCCCCACACTCCCCGTCCTCCCCACGCTCCCCGTGCTCCCCACGCTCCCCGTGCTCCCCACGCTCCCCGTCCTCCCCACGCTCCCCGTCCTCCCCACGCTCCCCGTCCTCCCCACGCTCCCCGTCCTCCCCACGCTCCCCGTCCTCCCCACGCTCCCCGTCCTCCCCACGCTCCCCGTCCTCCCGACGCTCCCCGTCCACCCCACGCTCCCCGTCCTCCCCACGCTCCCCGTCCTCCCCACGCTCCCCGTCCTCACCAGACACCCCGTCCGCCCCACGCTCCCCCTCCTTCCCACACTCCCCACACTCCCAAAGCTCTGTTTTCTCACCACACTCCCCACGCTCCCCACGCTTCCCGTCCTCTCCACACACCCCATCCTCCCCAAACTCTCTGTTCTCACCACAGTCCCCACACTCCCCACATTCCCCGTCCTCCCCATGCTCCCCGTCTTCCCCGTCCTCCCCACACTCCCCGTCCACCCCACACTCCCCGTTCTCCCCACAGTACCCGTCCTCCCCACACTCCCCGTCCTCCCCAAACTCCCCGTTCTCCCCACACTCCCCGTCCTCCCCACGCTCCCCGTCTTCCCCGTCCTCCCCACACTCCCCGTCCTCCCCACACTCCCCGTTCTCCCCACACTCCCCGTCCTCCCCACGCTCCCCGTCTTCCCCGTCCTCCCCACACTCCCCGTTCTCCCCACACTCCCCGTCCTCTCCACGCTCCCCATCCTCTCCACACTCGCCATCCTCACTACACTCAAAACACTCCCTGTCCTCCCCATGCTCCTTGACCTCTCGACACTCCCCGTGCTCCCCATCTCCCCAGACTCCCCATGCTCACCACACTCCCCGTCCTGCCCACACTCCCCGTCCTCTCCACACTCCCCGTCCTCTCCACACTCCCCGTCCTCTCCACACTCCCCGTCCTCTCCACACTCCCCGTCCTCTCCACACTCCCCGTCCTCCCCACACTCCCCGTCCTCCCCACACTCCCCGTCCTCCCCACACTCCCCACACTCCCAAAACTCTCTTTTCTCACCACACTCCGCACGCTCCCCGACCTCTCCACACTCCCCATCCTCCCCAAACTCTCTGTTCTCACCTCACTCGCCATCCTCCCCACACTCCCCGTGCTCCCCAGGCTCCCCGTGCTCCCCACGCTCCCCGTGCTACCCACGCTCCCCGTCCTCCCCACGCTCCCCGTCCTCACCACGCTCCCCATCCTCCCCACGCTCCCCGTCCTCCCCACGCACCCCGTCCGCCCCACGCACCCCGTCCTCCCCACGCTCCCCGTCCTCACCACTCACCCCGTCCGCACCACGCTCCCCCTCCTTCCCACACTCCCCACACTCCCAAAGCTCTCTTTTCTCACCACACTGCCCACGCTCCCCACGCTCCTGGTCCTCTCCACACACCCCATCAACCCCAAACTCTCTGTTCTCAACACACTCCCCACACTCCCCGTCCTCCCCACACTCCCCGTCCTCTCCACACTCCCCGTCCTCACCACTCACCCCGTCCGCACCACGCTCCCCCTCCTTCCCACACTCCCCACACTCCCAAAGGTCTCTTTTCTCACCACACTCCCCACGCTCCCCACGCTCCTGGTCCTCTCCACACACCCCATCCTCCCCAAACTCTCTGTTCTCAACACACTCCCCACACTCCCCATCCTCCCCACGCTCCCCGTCTTCCCCGTCCTCCCCACACTCCCCGTCCTTCACACACTCCCCACACTCCCAAAACTCTCTTTTCTCACCATACTCCCCACGCTCCCCGTCCTCTCCACACTCCCCATCCTCCCCAAACTCTCTGTTCTCACCACACTCACCACACTCGCCGTCTTCCCCACACACCCCGTCCTCCCCACGCTCCCCGTCCTGCCCACGCTCCCCGTCCTCCCCACGCTCACCGTCCAGCCCACGCTCCCCGTCCTCCCCACGCACCCCGTCCTCCCCACGCACCCCGTCCTCCCCACGCACCCCGTCCTCCCCACGCACCCCGTCCTCCCCACGCTCCCCGTCCTCCCCACGCTCCCCGTCCTCCCCACGCTCCCCGTCCTCCCCACGCTCCCCGTCCTCCCCGCACTCCCCCTCCTTCCCACACTCCCCGTCCTCCCCACGCTCCCCCTCCTTCCCACACTCCCCACACTCCCAAAGCTCTCTTTTCTCACCACACTCCCCACGCTCCCCACGCTCCCCGTCCTCTCCACACACCCCATCCTCCCCAAACTCTCTGTTCTCACCACACTCCCCACACTCCCCGTCCTGTCCACGCTCCCCGTCTTCCCCGTCCTCCCTACACTCCCCGTCCTCCCCACACTCCCCGTCCTCCCCACACTCCCCGTCCTCCCCACACTCCCCGTCCTCCCCACACTCCCCGTCCTCCCCACACTCCCCGTATTCCCCTCACTCCCCGTATTCCCCTCACTCCCCGTCCTCCCCTAACTCCCGGTCCTCACCACACTTCCCGTCCTGCCCACACTCCCCGTCCTCTCCATGCTCCCCGTCATCTCCACCCTCGCCGTCCTCACTACACTCAAAACACTCCCTGTCCTCCCCATGCTCCTTGACCTCTCCACACTCCCCGTTCTCCCCATCTCCCCAGACTCCCCATGCTCACCACACTCCCCGTCCTGCCCACAATCCCCGTCCTCTCCACACTCCCCGTCCTCTCCACACTCCCCGTCCTCTCCACACTCCCCGTCCTCTCCACACTCGCCGTCCTCTCCACACTCCCCTTCCTCTCCACACTCCCCGTCCTCTCCACACTCCCCGTCCTCTCCACACTACCCGTGCTCTCCACACTCCCCGTCCTCTCCACACTCCCCGTCCTCCCCACACTCCCCGTCCGCCCCACACCCCCCGTCCTCTCCACACTCCCCGTCGTCTCCACACTCCCCGTCCTCCCCACACTCCCCACACTCCCAAAACTCTCTTTTCTCACCACACTCCCCACGCTCCCCGTCCTCTCCACACTCCCCATCCTCCCCAAACTCTCTGTTCTCACCACACTCACAACACTCGCCGTCCTCCCCACACTCCCCGTCCTCCCCACACTCCCCACACTCCCAAAACTCTCTTTTCTCACCACACTCCCCACGCTCCCCGTCCTCTCCACACTCCCCATCCTCCCCAAACTCTCTGTTCTCACCACACTCACCACACTCGCCGTCCTCCCCACGCTCCCCGTCATCCCCACGCTCCCCGTGCTCCCCACGCTCCCCGTCCTCCCCACGCTCCCCGTCCTCCCCACGCTCCCCGTCCTCCCCATGCTCCCCGTCCTCCCCACGCACCCCGTCCTCCCATGCTCCCCGTCCTCCCCACGCACCCCGTCCTCCCCACGCACCCCGTCCTCCCCACGCACCCCGTCCTCCCCACGCACCCCGTCCTCCCCACGCTCCCCGTCCTCCCCACGCTCCCCGTCCTCCGCACACTCCCCGTCCTCCGCACGCTCCCTGTCCTCCGCACACTCCCCGTCCTCACCACACACCCCGTCCGCCCCAAACTCTCTGTTCTCAACACACTCCCCACACTCCCCGTCCTCCCCACACTCCCCGTCCTCTCCACACTCCCCGTCCTCACCACTCACCCCGTCCGCACCACGCTCCCCCTCCTTCCCACACTCCCCACACTCCCAAAGGTCTCTTTTCTCACCACACTCCCCACGCTCCTGGTCCTCTCCACACACCCCATCCTCCCCAAACTCTCTGTTCTCAACACACACCCCACACTCCCCATCCTCCCCACGCTCCCCGTCTTCCCCGTCCTCCCCACACTCCCCGTCCTTCACACACTCCCCACACTCCCAAAACTCTCTTTTCTCACCACACTGCCCACGCTCCCCACGCTCCTGGTCCTCTCCACACACCCCATCCTCCCCAAACTCTCTGTTCTCAACACACTCCCCACACTCCCCATCCTCCCCACGCTCCCCGTCTTCCCCGTCCTCCCCACACTCCCCGTCCTTCACACACTCCCCACACTCCCAAAACTCTCTTTTCTCACCATACTCCCCACGCTCCCCCGTCCTCTCCACACTCCCCATCCTCCCCAAACTCTCTGTTCTCACCACACTCACCACACTCGCCGTCTTCCCCACACACCCCGTCCTCCCCACGCTCCCCGTCCTGCCCACGCTCCCCGTCCTCCCCACGCTCACCGTCCAGCCCACGCTCCCCGTCCTCCCCACGCACCCCGTCCTCCCCACGCACCCCGTCCTCCCCACGCACCCCGTCCTCCCCACGCACCCCGTCCTCCCCACGCTCCCCGTCCTCCCCACGCTCCCCGTCCTCCCCACGCTCCCCATCCTCACCACACACCCCGTCCGCCCCACGCTCCCCCTCCTTCCCACACTCCCCACACTCCCAAAGCTCTCTTTTCTCACCACACTCCCCACGCTCCCCACGCTCCCCGTCCTCTCCACACACCCCATCCTCCCCAAACTCTCTGTTCTCACCACACTCCCCACACTCCCCGTCGTGTCCACGCTCCCCGTCTTCCCCGTCCTCCCCACACTCCCCGTCCTCCCCACACTCCCCGTCCTCCCCACACTCCCCGTCCTCCCCACACTCCCCGTATTCCCCTCACTCCCCGTATTCCCCTCACTCCCCGTCCTCCCCTAACTCCCGGTCCTCACCACACTTCCCGTCCTGCCCACACTCCCCGTCCTCTCCATGCTCCCCGTCATCTCCACCCTCGCCGTCCTCACTACACTCAAAACACTCCCTGTCCTCCCCATGCTCCTTGACCTCTCCACACTCCCCGTTCTCCCCATCTCCCCAGACTCCCCATGCTCACCACACTCCCCGTCCTGCCCACAATCCCCGTCCTCTCCACACTCCCCGTCCTCTCCACACTCCCCGTCCTCTCCACACTCCCCGTCCTCTCCACACTCGCCGTCCTCTCCACACTCCCCTTCCTCTCCACACTCCCCGTCCTCTCCACACTCCCCGTCCTCTCCACACTACCCGTGCTCTCCACACTCCCCGTCCTCTCCACACTCCCCGTCCTCCCCACACTCCCCGTCCGCCCCACACCCCCCGTCCTCTCCACACTCCCCGTCGTCTCCACACTCCCCGTCCTCCCCACACTCCCCACACTCCCAAAACTCTCTTTTCTCACCACACTCCCCACGCTCCCCGTCCTCTCCACACTCCCCATCCTCCCCAAACTCTCTGTTCTCACCACACTCACAACACTCGCCGTCCTCCCCACACTCCCCGTCCTCCCCCACACTCCCCACACTCCCAAAACTCTCTTTTCTCACCACACTCCCCACGCTCCCCGTCCTCTCCACACTCCCCATCCTCCCCAAACTCTCTGTTCTCACCACACTCACCACACTCGCCGTCCTCCCCACGCTCCCCGTCATCCCCACGCTCCCCGTGCTCCCCACGCTCCCCGTCCTCCCCACGCTCCCCGTCCTCCCCACGCTCCCCGTCCTCCCCATGCTCCCCGTCCTCCCCACGCACCCCGTCCTCCCATGCTCCCCGTCCTCCCCACGCACCCCGTCCTCCCCACGCACCCCGTCCTCCCCACGCACCCCGTCCTCCCCACGCACCCCGTCCTCCCCACGCTCCCCGTCCTCCCCACGCTCCCCGTCCTCCGCACACTCCCCGTCCTCCGCACGCTCCCTGTCCTCCGCACACTCCCCGTCCTCACCACACACCCCGTCCGCCCCAAACTCTCTGTTCTCAACACACTCCCCACACTCCCCGTCCTCCCCACACTCCCCGTCCTCTCCACACTCCCCGTCCTCACCACTCACCCCGTCCGCACCACGCTCCCCCTCCTTCCCACACTCCCCACACTCCCAAAGGTCTCTTTTCTCACCACACTCCCCACGCTCCTGGTCCTCTCCACACACCCCATCCTCCCCAAACTCTCTGTTCTCAACACACACCCCACACTCCCCATCCTCCCCACGCTCCCCGTCTTCCCCGTCCTCCCCACACTCCCCGTCCTTCACACACTCCCCACACTCCCAAAACTCTCTTTTCTCACCACACTGCCCACGCTCCCCACGCTCCTGGTCCTCTCCACACACCCCATCCTCCCCAAACTCTCTGTTCTCAACACACTCCCCACACTCCCCATCCTCCCCACGCTCCCCGTCTTCCCCGTCCTCCCCACACTCCCCGTCCTTCACACACTCCCCACACTCCCAAAACTCTCTTTTCTCACCATACTCCCCACGCTCCCCGTCCTCTCCACACTCCCCATCCTCCCCAAACTCTCTGTTCTCACCACACTCACCACACTCGCCGTCTTCCCCACACACCCCGTCCTCCCCACGCTCCCCGTCCTGCCCACGCTCCCCGTCCTCCCCACGCTCACCGTCCAGCCCACGCTCCCCGTCCTCCCCACGCACCCCGTCCTCCCCACGCACCCCGTCCTCCCCACGCACCCCGTCCTCCCCACGCACCCCGTCCTCCCCACGCTCCCCGTCCTCCCCACGCTCCCCGTCCTCCCCACGCTCCCCATCCTCACCACACACCCCGTCCGCCCCACGCTCCCCCTCCTTCCCACACTCCCCACACTCCCAAAGCTCTCTTTTCTCACCACACTCCCCACGCTCCCCACGCTCCCCGTCCTCTCCACACACCCCATCCTCCCCAAACTCTCTGTTCTCACCACACTCCCCACACTCCCCGTCGTGTCCACGCTCCCCGTCTTCCCCGTCCTCCCCACACTCCCCGTCCTCCCCACACTCCCCGTCCTCCCCACACTCCCCGTCCTCCCCACACTCCCCGTCCTCCCCACACTCCCCGTATTCCCCTCACTCCCCGTATTCCCCTCACTCCCCGTCCTCCCCTAACTCCCGGTCCTCACCACACTTCCCGTCCTGCCCACACTCCCCGTCCTCTCCATGCTCCCCGTCAACTCCACCCTCGCCGTCCTCACTACACTCAAAACACTCCCTGTCCTCCCCATGCTCCTTGACCTCTCCACACTCCCCGTTCTCCCCATCTCCCCAGACTCCCCATGCTCACCACACTCCCCGTCCTGCCCACAATCCCCGTCCTCTCCACACTCCCCGTCCTCTCCACACTCCCCGTCCTCTCCACACTCCCCGTCCTCTCCACACTCCCCGTCCTCTCCACACTCCCCTTCCTCTCCACACTCCCCTTCCTCTCCACACTCCCCGTCCTCTCCACACTCCCCGTCCTCTCCACACTACCCGTGCTCTCCACACTCCCCGTCCTCTCCACACTCCCCGTCCTCCCCACACTCCCCGTCCTCCCCACACCCCCCGTCCTCTCCACACTCCCCGTCGTCTCCACACTCCCCGTCCTCCCCACACTCCCCACACTCCCAAAACTCTCTTTTCTCACCACACTCCCCACGCTCCCCGTCCGCTCCACACTCCCCATCCTCCCCAAACTCTCTGTTCTCACCACACTCACAACACTCGCCGTCCTCCCCACACTCCCCGTCCTCCCCACACTCCCCACACTCCCAAAACTCTCTTTTCTCACCACACTCCCCACGCTCCCCGTCCTCTCCACACTCCCCATCCTCCCCAAACTCTCTGTTCTCACCACACTCACCACACTCGCCGTCCTCCCCACACTCCCCGTCATCCCCACGCTCCCCGTGCTCCGCACGCTCCCCGTCCTCCCCACGCTCCCCGTCCTCCCCACGCTCCCCGTCCTCCCCATGCTCCCCGTCCTCCCCACGCTCCCCGTCCTCCCATGCTCCCCGTCCTCCCCACGCACCCCGTCCTCCCCACGCACCCCGTCCTCCCCACGCACCCCGTACTCCCCACGCACCCCGTCCTCCCCACGCTCCCCGTCCTCCCCACGCTCCCCGTCCTCCCCATGCTCCCCGTCCTCCGCACACTACCCGTCCTCCGCACGCTCCCTGTCCTCCGCACACTCCCCGTCCTCACCACACATCCCGTCCGCCCCAAACTCTCTGTTCTCAACACACTCCCCACACTCCCCGTCCTCCCCACACTCCCCGTCCTCTCCACACTCCCCGTCCTCACCACTCACCCCGTCCGCACCACGCTCCCCCTCCTTCCCACACTCCCCACACTCCCAAAGGTCTCTTTTCTCACCACACTCCCCACGCTCCTGGTCCTCTCCACACACCCCATCCTCCCCAAACTCTCTGTTCTCAACACACTCCCCACACTCCCCATCCTCCCCACGCTCCCCGTCTTCCCCGTCCTCCCCACACTCCCCGTCCTTCACACACTCCCCAAACTCCCAAAACTCTCTTTTCTCACCATACTCCCCACGCTCCCCGTCCTCTCCACACTCCCCATCCTCCCCAAACTCTCTGTTCTCACCACACTCACCACACTCGCCGTCTTCCCCACACACCCCGTCCTCCCCACGCTCCCCGTCCTGCCCACGCTCCCCGTCCTGCCCACGCTCCCCGTCCAGCCCACGCTCCCCGTCCTCCCCACGCACCCCGTCCTCCCCACGCACCCCGTCCTCCCCACGCACCCCGTCCTCCCCACGCTCCCCGTCCTCCCCACGCTCCCCGTCCTCCCCACGCTCCCCATCCTCACCACACACCCCGTCCGCCCCACGCTCCCCCTCCTTCCCACACTCCCCACACTCCCAAAGCTCTCTTTTCTCACCACACTCCCCATGCTCCCCACGCTCCCCGTCCGCTCCACACACCCCGTCCTCCCCAAACTCTCTGTTCTCACCACACTCCCCACACTCCCCGTCCTGTCCACGCTCCCCATCTTCCCCGTCCTCCCCACACTCCCCGTCCTCCCCACACTCCCCGTCCTCCCCACACTCCCCGTCCTCCCCACACTCCCCGTATTCCCCTCACTCCCCGTATTCCCCTCACTCCCCGTCCTCCCCTAACTCCCGGTCCTCTCCACACTTCCCGTCCTGCCCACACTCCCCGTCCTCTCCACGCTCCCCGTCATCTCCACCCTCGCCGTCCTCACTACACTCAAAACACTCCCTGTCCTCCCCATGCTCCTTGACCTCTCCACACTCCCCGTTCTCCCCATCTCCCCAGACTCCCCATGCTCACCACACTCCCCGTCCTGCCCACAATCCCCGTCCTCTCCACACTCCCCGTCCTCTCCACACTCCCCGTCCTCTCCACACTCCCCGTCCTCTCCACACTCCCCTTCCTCTCCACACTCCCCGTCCTCTCCACACTCCCCGTCCTCTCCACACTACCCGTGCTCTCCACACTCCCCGTCCTCTCCACACTCCCCGTCCTCCCCACACTCCCCGTCCTCCCCACACCCCCCGTCCTCTCCACACTCCCCGTCGTCTCCACACTCCCCGTCCTCCCCACACTCCCCACACACCCAAAACTCTCTTTTCTCACCACACTCCCCACGCTCCCCGTCCTCTCCACACTCCCCATCCTCCCCAAACTCTCTGTTCTCACCACACTCACAACACTCGCCGTCCTCCCCACACTCCCCGTCCTCCCCACACTCCCCACACTCCCAAAACTCTCTTTTCTCACCACACTCCCCACGCTCCCCGTCCTCTCCACGCTCCCCGTCCTCTCCACACTCCCCATCCTCCCCAAACTCTCTGTTCTCACCACACTCACCACACTCGCCGTCCTCCCCACACTCCCCGTCATCCCCACGCTCCCCGTGCTCCCCACGCTCCCCGTCCTCCCCACGCTCCCCGTCCTCCCCACGCTCCCCGTCCTCCCCACGCTCCCCGTCCTCCCCACGCTCCCCGTCCTCCCATGCTCCCCGTCCTCCCCACGCACCCCGTCCTCCCCACGCACCCCGTCCTCCCCACGCACCCCGTACTCCCCACGCACCCCGTCCTCCCCACGCTCCCCGTCCTCCCCACGCTCCCCGTCCTCCCCACGCTCCCCGTCCTCCGCACACTCCCCGTCCTCCGCACGCTCCCTGTCCTCCGCACACTCCCCGTCCTCACCACACACCCCGTCCGCCCCATGCTCCCCCTCCTTCCCACACACCCCACACTCCCAAAGCTCTCTTTTCTCACCACACTCCCCACGCTCCCCACGCTCCCCATCCTCTCCACACACCCCATCCTCCCCAAACTCTCTGTTCTCACCACACTCCCCACACACCCCGTCCTCCCCACGCTCCCCGTCTTCACCACGCTCCCCGTCCTCCCCACGCTCCCCGTCCTCTCCGGACTCCCCATCCTCCCCAAACTCTCTGTTCTCACCACACTCACCACACTCGCCGTCCTCCCCGTGCTCCCCACGCTCCCCGTGCTCCCCACGCTCCCCGTCCTCCCCAAGCTCCCCGTCCTCCCCACCCTCCCCGTCCTCCCCACGCTCCCCGTCCTCCCCACGCTCCCCGTCCTCCCCATGCTCCCACGCTCCCCGTCCTCCCCACGATCCCCGTCCTCCCCACGCACCCCGTCCTCCCCACGCACCCCGTCCTCACCACACTCCCCGTCTTCCCCACGCTCCCCGTCCTCCCCACACTCCCCGTCCTCCCCACACACCCCGTCCTCCTCACACACCCCGTCCTCACCACACACCCCGTCCGCCCTACGCTCCCCCTCCTTCCCACACTCCCCACACTCCCAAAGCTCTCTTTTCTCACCACACTCCCCACACTCCCCGTCCTCCCCAAGCTCCCTGTCCTCCCCACGCTCCCCGTCCTCCCCACGCTCCCCGTCCTCCCCGTCCTCCCCACGCTCCCCGTCCTCCCCACGCTCCCCGTCCTCCCCACGCTCCCCGTCCTCCCCACGCACCCCGTCCTCACCACACTCCCCGTCTTCCCCACGCTCCCCGTCTTCCCCACACTCCCCGTCCTCCCCACAATCCCCGTCCTCCCCACACACCCCGTCCTCCCCACACACCCCGTCCTCACCACACACCCCGTCCGCCCTACGCTGCCCCTCCGTCCCACACTCCCCACACTCCTAAAGCTCTCTTTTCTCACCACACTCCCCACGCTCCCCGTCCTCCCCAAGCTCCCCGTCCTCCCCACCCTCCCCACGCTCCCCGTCCTCCCCACGCTCCCCGTCCTCCCCACGCTACCCGTCCTCCCCACGCTACCCGTCCTCCCCACGCTCCCCGTCCTCCCCACGCACCCCGTCCTCCCCACGCACCCCATCCTCACCACGTTCCCCGTCTTCCCCACGGTCCCCGTCTTCCCCACGCTCCCCGTCCTCCCCACACTCCCCGTCCTCCCCACACTCCCCGTCCTCCCCACACTCCCCGTCCTCCCCACACTCCCCGTCCGCACCACGCACCCCGTCCGCCCTACGCTCCCCCTCCTTCCCACACTCCCCCTCCTCCCCAAACTCCCTGTTCTCACCACACTCCCCACACTCCCCTTCCTCCCCACACTCCCCTTCCTCCCCACACTCCCCTTCCTCCCCACACTCCCCTTCCTCCCCACACTCCCCTTCCTCCCCACACTCCCCTTCCTCCCCACACTCCCCTTCCTCCCCACACTCCCCTTCCTCCCCACACTCCCCGTCCTCCCCACACTCCCCGTCCTCCCCACACTCCCCGTCCTCCCCACACTCCCCGTCCTCCCCACACTCCCCGTCCTCCCCACACTCCCCGTCCTCCCCACACTCCCCGTCCTCCCCACACTCCCCGTCCTCTCCACACTCCCCGTCCTCTCCACACTCCCCGTCCTCTCCACACTCCCCGTCCTCTCCACACTCCCCGTCCTCCCCAAACTCCCCGTTCTCCCCACATTCCCCGTCCTCTCCACGCTCCCCGTCCTCTCCACGCTCGCCGTCCTCTCCACGCTCGCCGTCCTCACTACACTCAAAACACTCCCTGTCCTCCCCATGCTCCTTGACCTCTCCACACTCCCCGTGCTCCCCATCACCCCGACTCCCCATGCTCACCACGCTCCCCGTCCTGCCCACACTCCCCGTCCTCTCCACACTCCGCGTCCTCTCCACACTCCGCGTCCTCTCCACACTCCCCGTCCTCTCCACACTCCCCGTCCTCTCCACACTCCCCGTCCTCTCCACACTCCCCGTCCTCTCCACACTCCCCGTCCTCTCCACACTCCCCGTCCTCTCCACACTCCCCGTCCTCTCCACACTCCCCGTCCACCCCACACTCCCCGTCCTCCCCACACTCCCCGTCCTCCCCACACTCCCCGTCCTCCCCACAATCCCCACGCTCCCCGTCCTCCCCACGCTCCCCGTCCTCCCCACGCTCCCCGTCCTCCCCACACTCCCCGTCCTCCCCACACTCCCCGTCCTCCCCACACTCCCCGTCCTCCCCACACTCCCCGTCCTCCCCACACTCCCCGTCCTCCCCACACTCCCCGTCCTCCCCACACTCACCACGCTCTACAAGCTCACCGTTCTCCCCACACTCCCCGTCCTCCCCACACTTCCCATCCTCCCCACACTCCCTGTCCTCCCCAAACTCCCTGTTCTCATCACACTCCCCACACCCCCCGTTCTCCCCACACTCCCATCCTCCCCACACTCCCCGTCCTCCCCACACTCCCCGTCCTCCCCACACTCCCCGTCCTCCCCACACTCCCCGTCCTCCCCACACTCCCCGTCCTCCCCCACACTCCCCGTCCTCCCCACACTCCCCGTCCTCCCCACACTCCCCGTCCTCCCCACACTCCCCGTCCTCCCCCACACTCCCCGTCCTCCCCACACTCACCGTCCTCCCCAGCGGCCCCAGACTCCCCGTCTTCTCCACACTCTCCGTCCTCCACACACTCCTCGTCCTTCCCACACTCCCCACACTCCCAAAACTCTCTTTTCTCACAACACTCCCCACGCTCCCCGTACTCTCCACACTCCCCGTCCTCACTACAATCAAAACACTCCCTGTACTCCCCATGCTCCTCTACCTCCCCACACTACCCGTCCTCCCCACACTCCCCTTCCTCCCCACACTCCCCTTCCTCCCCACACTCCCCTTCCTCCCCACACTCCCCGTCCTCCCCACACTCCCCGTCCTCCCCACACTCCCCGTCCTCCCCACACTCCCCGTCCTCCCCACACTCCCCGTCCTCCCCACACTCCCCGTCCTCCCCACACTCCCCGTCCTCTCCACACTCCCCGTCCTCTCCACACTCCCCGTCCTCTCCACACTCCCCGTCCTCCCCAAACTCCCCGTTCTCCCCACATTCCCCGTCCTCTCCACGCTCCCCGTCCTCTCCACGCTCGCCGTCCTCTCCACACTCGCCGTCCTCACTACACTCAAAACACTCCCTGTCCTCCCCATGCTCCTTGACCTCTCCACACTCCCCGTGCTCCCCATCACCCCGACTCCCCATGCTCACCACGCTCCCCGTCCTGCCCACACTCCCCGTCCTCTCCACACTCCGCGTCCTCTCCTCACTCCGCGTCCTCTCCACACTCCCCGTCCTCTCCACACTCCCCGTCCTCTCCACACTCCCCGTCCTCTCCACACTCCCCGTCCTCTCCACACTCCCCGTCCTCTCCACACTCCCCGTCCTCTCCACACTCCCCGTCCACTCCACACTCCCCTCCTCTCCACACTCCCCGTCCTCTCCACACTCCCCGTCCTCTCCACACTCCCCGTCCTCTCCACACTCCCCGTCCTCTCCTCACTCCCCGTCCTCTCCACACTCCCCGTCCTCCCCAAACTCTCTGTTCTCACCACACTCCCCACACTCCCCTTCCTCCCCACACTCCCCGTTCACCCCACACTCCCCATCCTCCCCACACTCCCCATCCTCCCCACACACCCCATCATCCCCAAACTCCCCGTCCTCCGCACACTCCCCATACTCACCGTCCACCGCACACTCCCCGTCGTCAACAAACTGCCCGTCCTCATCACACTCCCCCTCCTCAACACAATCACCGTCCTCCCGACCCTCCCCGTCCTCCCCACCCTCCCCGTCCTCCCCACACTCCCCGTCCACCCCACACTCCCCGTTCTCCCCACACTCCCCGTCCTCCCCACACTCCCCGTCCTCCCCACACTCCCCGTCCTCCCCACACTCCCCGTCCTCCCCACACTCCCCGTCCTCCCCACACTCCCCGTCCTCCCCACACTCCCCACGCTCCCCGTCCTCCCCACGCTCCCCGTCCTCCCCACGCTCCCCGTCCTCCCCACACTCCCCGTCATCCCCACACACCCCGTCCTCCCCACACTCCCCGTCCTCCCCACACTCCCCGTCCTCCCCACACTCCCCGTCCTCCCCACACTCCCCGTCCTCCCCACACTCACCACACTCTACAAGCTCACCGTCCTCCCCACACTCCCCGTCCTCCCCACACTTCCCATCCTCCCCACACTCCCTGTCCTCCCCAATCTCCCTGTTCTCATCACACTCCCCACACCCCCCGTTCTCCCCACACTCCCATCCTCCCCACACTCCCCGTCCTCCCCACACTCCCTGTCCTCCCCACACTCCCCGTCCTCCCCACACTCCCCATCCTCCCGACACTCCCCATCCTCCCCACACTCCCCGTCCTCCCCACACTCCCCGTCCTCCCCACACTCACCGTCCTCCCCAGCGGCCCCAGACTCCCCGTCTTCTCCACACTCTCCGTCCTACACACACTCCTCGTCCTTCCCACACTCCCCACACTCCCAAAACTCTCTTTTCTCACAACACTCCCCACGCTCCCCGTACTCTCCACACTCCCCGTCCTCACTACAATCAAAACACTCCCTGTACTCCCCATGCTCCTCGACCTCCCCACACTACCCGTCCTCCCCACACTCCCCGTCCTCACCACACTCCCCGGCCTCTCCAAACTCCCCGTCCTATCCACACTCCCCGTCCACTCCACACTCCCCGTCCTCCCCACACTCCCCGTCCTCCCCACACTCCCTGTCCTCTCCACACTCCCCGTCCTCTCCACACTCCCCGTCCTCTCCACACTCCCCGGCCTATCCAAACTCCCCGGCCTCTCCACACTCCCCGTCCTATCCACACTCCCCGTCCACTCCACACTCCCCGTCCTCCCCAAACTCCCTGTTCTCACCACACTCCCCACACTCCCCTTCCTCCTCACACTCCCCGTCCTCCCCACACTCACCTTCCTAACCACACTCCCCTTCCTCCCCACACTCCCCATGCTCCCCATACTCCCCATCCTCCCCACACTCCTCGTCGTCCCCACGCTCTGCACACTCCCCGTCCTCCCCACACTCCCCGTCCTCCCCACAATCCCCGTCCTCCCCACTCTCCCCGTCCTCCCCACACTCCCCGTCCTCAGCACACTCCCCGTCCTCACCACACTCCCCGACCTCAGCACACTCCCCGTCCTCAACACACTACCCGTCCTCCCCACACTCGCCGTCCTCACCACACTCCGCACACTCCCCGTGCTCCCCACGCTCCCCGTCCTCCCCACGCTCCCCGTCCTCCCCACGCTCCCCGTCCTCCCCACGCACCCCGTCCTCCCCACGCTCCCCGTCCTCCCCACGCTCCCCGTCCTCCCCACGCTCCCCGTCCTCCCCACGCTCCCCGTCCTCCCCACGCTCCCCGTCCTCCCCACGCTCCCCGTCCTCCCCACGCTCCCCGTCCACCCCACGCTCCCCGTCCACCCCACGCTCCCCGTCCTCACCACACACCCCGTCCGCCCCACGCTCCCCCTCCTTCCCACACACCCCACACTCCCAGAGCTCTCTTTTCTCACCACACTCCCCACGCTCCCCATCCTCTCCACACACCCCATCCTCCCCAAACTCTCTGTTCTCACCACACTCCCCACACTCCCCGTCCTCCCCACACTCCCCGTCCTCCCCACACTCCCCGTCCTCTCCTAACTCCCGGTCCTCACCACACTTCCCGTCCTCCCCACACTCCCCGTCCTCTCCACGCTCCCCGTCCTCTCCACACTCGCCGTCCTCACTACACTCAAAACACTCCCTGTCCTCCCCATGCTCCTTGACCTCTCCACACTCCCCGTGCTCCCCATCACCCCAGACTCCCCATGCTCACCACGCTCCCCGTCCTGCCCACACTCCGCGTCCTCTCTACACTCCCCGTCCTCTCCACACTCCCCGTCCTCTCCACACTCCCCGTCCTCTCCACACTCCCCGTCCTCTCCACACTCCCCCTCCTCTCCACACTCCCCGTCCTCCCCACACTCCACACACTCCCAAAACTCTCTTTTCTCACCACACTCCCCACGCTCCCCGTCCTCTCCACACTCCCCATCCTCCCCAAACTCTCTGTTCTCACCTCACTCGCCGTCCTCCCCACACTCCCCGTGGCTCCCCACGCTCCCCGTGCTCCCCACGCTCCCCGTCCTCCCCACGCTCCCCGTCCTCCCCACGCTCCCCATCCTCCCCACGCTCCCCATCCTCCCCACACACCCCATCGTCCCCACACTCCCCGTCCACCTCACACTCTCCGTCGTCAACAAACTCCCCGTCCTCATCACATTCCCCCTCCTCAACACAATCAACCTCCTCCCGACCCTCCCTGTCCTCCCCACCCTCCCCGTCCTCCCCACACTCCCCGTCCGCCCCACACTCCCCGTCCGCCCCACACTCCCCGTCCGCCCCACACTCCCCGTCCGCCCCACACTCCCCGTCCTCCCCACACTCCCCGTCCTCCCCCACACTCCCCGTCCTCCCCACACTCCCCGTCCTCCCCACACTCCCCACGCTCCCCGTCCTCCCCACACTCCCCGGCCTCCGCACACTCCCCACACTCCCCGTCCTCCCCACACTCCCCGTCCTCCCCATACTCCCCGTCCTCCACACACTCCCCGTCCTCCCCACACTCCCCGTCCTCCCCACACTCCCCGTCCTCCCCACACTCCCCGTCCTCCCCACACTCCCCGTCCTCCCCACACTCCCCGTCCTCCCCACACTCCCCGTCCTCCCCACACTCCCCATCCTCCCCACACTCCCCGTCCTCCCCACACTCCCCGTCCTCCCCACACTCCCCGTCCTCTCCAAACTCCCTGTTCTCATCACACTCCCCACACCCCCCGTTCTCCCCACACTCCCATCCTCCCCACACTCCCCGTCCTCCCCACACTCCCCGTCCTCCCCACACTCCCCGTCCTCCCCACACTCCCCGTCCTCCCCACGCTCCCCGTCCTCCCCACGCTCCCCGTCCTCCCCACGCTCCCCGTCCTCAGCACACTCCCCGTCCTCACCACACTCCCCGACCTCAGCACACTCCCCGTCCTCAACACACTACCCGTCCTCCCCACACTCGCCGTCCTCACCACACTCCGCACACTCCCCGTGCTCACCACGCTCCCCGTCCTCCCCACGCTCCCCGTCCTCCCCACGCTCCCCGTCCTCCCCACGCACCCCGTCCTCCCCACGCTCCACGTCCTCCCCACGCTCCCCGTCCTCCCCACGCTCCCCGTCCTCCCCACGCTCCCCGTCCTCCCCACGCTCCCCGTTCTCCCCACGCTCCCCGTCCTCCCCACGCTCCCCGTCCACCCCACGCTCCCCGTCCACCCCACGCTCCCCGTCCTCACCACACACCCCGTCCGCCACACGCTCCCCCTCCTTCCCACACACCCCACACTCCCAGAGCTCTCTTTTCTCACCACACTCCCCACGCTCCCCATCCTCTCCACACACCCCATCCTCCCCAAACTCTCTGTTCTCACCACACTCCCCACACTCCCCGTCCTCCCCACACTCCCCGTCCTCCCCACACTCCCCGTCCTCTCCTAACTCCCGGTCCTCACCACACTTCCCGTCCTCCCCACACTCCCCGTCCTCTCCACGCTCCCCGTCCTCTCCACACTCGCCGTCCTCACTACACTCAAAACACTCCCTGTCCTCCCCATGCTCCTTGACCTCTCCACACTCCCCGTGCTCCCCATCACCCCAGACTCCCCATGCTCACCACGCTCCCCGTCCTGCCCACACTCCGCGTCCTCTCTACACTCCCCGTCCTCTCCACACTCCCCGTCCTCTCCACACTCCCCGTCTTCTCCACACTCCCCGTCCTCTCCACACTCCCCCTCCTCTCCACACTCCCCGTCCTCCCCACACTCCACACACTCCCAAAACTCTCTTTTCTCACCACACTCCCCACGCTCCCCGTCCTCTCCACACTCCCCATCCTCCCCAAACTCTCTGTTCTCACCTCACTCGCCGTCCTCCCCCACACTCCCCGTGCTCCCCACGCTCCCCGTGCTCCCCACGCTCCCCGTCCTCCCCACGCTCCCCGTCCTCCCCACGCTCCCCGTCCTCCCCACGCTCCCCATCCTCCCCACACACCCCATCGTCCCCACACTCCCCGTCCACCTCACACTCTCCGTCGTCAACAAACTCCCCGTCCTCATCACATTCCCCCTCCTCAACACAATCAACCTCCTCCCGACCCTCCCTGTCCTCCCCACCCTCCCCGTCCTCCCCACACTCCCCGTCCGCCCCACACTCCCCGTCCGCCCCACACTCCCCGTCCGCCCCACACTCCCCGTCCTCCCCACACTCCCCGTCCTCCCCACACTCCCCGTCCTCCCCACACTCCCCGTCCTCCCCACACTCCCCACGCTCCCCGTCCTCCCCACACTCCCCGTCCTCCGCACACTCCCCAGCCTCCCCGTCCTCCCCACACTCCCCGTCCTCCCCACACACCCCGTCCTCCCCACACTCCCCGTCCTCCCCACACTCCCCGTCCTCCCCACACTCCCCGTCCTCCCCACACTCCCCGTCCTCCCCACACTCCCCGTCCTCCCCACACTCCCCGTCCTCCCCACACTCCCCGTCCTCCCCACACTCCCCGTCCTCCCCACACTCCCCGTCCTCCCCACACTCCCCGTCCTCTCCAAACTCCCTGTTCTCATCACACTCCCCACACCCCCCGTTCTCCCCACACTCCCATCCTCCCCACACTCCCCGTCCTCCCCACACTCCCCGTCCTCCCCACACTCCCCGTCCTCCCCACGCTCCCCGTCCTCCCCACGCTCCCCGTCCTCCCCACGCTCCCCGTCCTCCCCACGCTCCCCGTCCTCCCCACGCTCCCCGTCCTTCCCACGCTCCCCGTCCTCCCCACGCTCCCCGTCCTCCCCACGCTCCCCGTCCTCCCCACGCTCCCCGTCCTCCCCACGCTCCCCGTCCTCACCACGCTCCCCGTCCTCCCCACGCTCCCCGTCCTCCCCACGCACCCCGTCCGCCCCACGCACCCCGTCCTCCCCACGCACCCCGTCCTCCCCAAGCTCCCCGTCCTCACCACTCACCCCGTCCGCACCACGCTCCCCTCCTTCCCACACTCCCCACACTCCCAAAGCTCTCTTTTCTCACCACACTCCCCACGCTCCCCACGCTCCTGGTCCTCTCCACACACCCCATCAACCCCAAACTCTCTGTTCTCAACACACTCCCCAAACTCCCCGTCCTCCCCACACTCCCCGTCCTCTCCACACTCCCCGTCCTCACCACTCACCCCGTCCGCACCACGCTCCCCCCTCCTTCCCACACTCCCAACACTCCCAAAGCTCTCTTTTCTCACCACACTCACCACGCTCCTGGTCCTCTCCACACACCCCATCCTCCCCAATCTCTCTGTTCTCAACACACTCCCCACACTCCCCATCCTCCCCACGCTCCCCGTCTTCCCCGTCCTCCCCACACTCCCCGTCCTTCCCACACTCCCCACACTCCCAAAACTCTCTTTTCTCACCATACTCCCCACGCTCCCCGTCCTCTCCACACTCCCCATCCTCCCCAAACTCTCTGTTCTCACCACACTCACCACACTCGCCGTCTTCCCTACACACCCCGTCCTCCCCACGCTCCCCGTCCTGCCAACGCTCCCCGTCCTCCCCACGCTCCCCGTCCAGCCCACGCTCCCCGTCCTCCCCACGCACCCCGTCCTCCCCACGCACCCCGTCCTCCCCACGCACCCCGTCCTCCCCACGCACCCCGTCCTCCCCACGCACCCCGTCCTCCCCACGCTCCCCGTCCTCCCCACGCTCCCCGTCCTCCCCACGCTCCCCGTCCTCACCACGCACCCCGTCCGCCCCACGCTCCCCCTCCTTCCCACACTCCCCACACTCCCAAAGCTCTCTTTTCTCACCACACTCCCCATGCTCCCCACGCTCCCCGTCCTCTCCACACACCCCATCCTCCCCAAACTCTCTGTTCTCACCACACTCCCCACACTCCCCGTCGTGTCCACGCTCCCCGTCTTCCCCGTCCTCCCCACACTCCCCGTCCTCCCCACACTCCCCGTCCTCCCCACACTCCCCGTCCTCCCCACACTCCCCGTCCTCCCCACACTCCCCGTCCTCCCCACACTCCCCGTCCTCCCCACACTCCCCGTCCTCCCCACACTCCCCGTATTCCCCTCACTCCCCGTCCTCCCCTAACTCCCGGTCCTCACCACACTTCCCGTCCTGCCCACACTCCCCGTCCTCTCCACGCTCCCCGTCATCTCCACACTCGCCGTCCTCACTACACTCAAAACACTCCCTGTCCTCCCCATGCTCCTTGACCTCTCTACACTCCCCGTTCTCCCCATCTCCCCAGAATCCCCATGCTCACCACACTCCCCGTCCTGCCCACAATCCCCGTCCTCTCCACACTCCCCGTCCTCTCCACACTCCCCGTCCTCTCCACACTCCCCGTCCTCTCCACACTCCCCGTCCTCTCCACACTCCCCGTCCTCTCCACACTCCCCGTCCTCTCCACACTCCCCGTCCTCTGCACACTACCCGTGCTCTCCACACTCCCCATCCTCTCCACACTCCCCGTCCTCCCCACACTCCCCGTCCTCCCCACACCCCCCGTCCTCTCCACACTCCCCGTCCTCTCCACACTCCCCGTCCTCCCCACACTCCCCACACTCCCAAAACTCTCTTTTCTCACCACACTCCCCACGCTCCCCGTCCTCTCCACACTCCCCATCCTCCCCAAACACTCTGTTCTCACCACACTCACAACACTCCCCGTCCTCCCCACACACCCCGTCCTCCCCACACTCCCCACACTCCCAAAACTCTCTTTTCTCACCACACTCCCCACGCTCCCCGTCCTCTCCACACTCCCCATCCTCCCCAAACTCTCTGTTCTCACCACACTCACCACACTCGCCGTCCTCCCCACACTCCCCGTCATCCCCACGCTCCCCGTGCTCCCCACGCTCCCCGTCCTCCCCACGCTCCCCGTCCTCCCCACGCTCCCCGTCCTCCCCACGCTCCCCGTCCTCCCAACGCTCCGCGTCCTCCCCACGCACCCCGTCCTCCCCACGCACCCCGTCCTCCCCACGCTCCCCGTCCTCCCCACGCTCCCCGTCCTCCCCACGCTCCCCGTTCTCCCCACGCTCCCCGTCCTCCCCACGCTCCCCGTCCTCCGCACGCTCCCCGTCCTCCGCACGCTCCCTGTCCTCCGCACACTCCCCGTCCTCACCACACACCCCGTCCGCCCCACGCTCCCCCTCCTTCCCACACTCCCCACACTCCCAAAGCTCTCTTTTCTCACCACACTCCCCACGCTCCCCACGCTCACCGTCCTCTCCACACACCCCATCCTCCCCAAACCCTCTGTTCTCACCACACTCCCCACACTCCCCGTCCTCCCCACGCTCCCCATCTTCCCCACGCTCCCCGTCCTCTCCACACTCCCCGTCCTCCCCACACTCCCCGTCCTCCCCACACCCCCCGTCCTCTCCACACTCCCCGTCCTCTCCACACTCCCCGTCCTCCCCACACTCCCCACACTCCCAAAACTCTCTTTTCTCACCACACTCCACACGCTCCCCGTCCTCTCCACACTCCCCATCCTCCCCAAACTCTCTGTTCTCACCACACTCACAACACTCGCCGTCCTCCCCACACTCCCCGTCCTCCCCACACTCCCCACACTCCCAAAACTCTCTTTTCTCACCACACTCCCCACGCTCCCCGTCCTCTCCACACTCCCCATCCTCCCCAAACTCTCTGTTCTCACCACACTCACCACACTCGCCGTCCTCCCCACACTCCCCGTCATCCCCACGTTCCCCGTGCTCCCCACGCTCCCCGTCCTCCCCACGCTCCCCGTCCTCCCCACGCTCCCCGTCCTCCCACGCTCCCCGTCCTCCCCACGCTCCCCGTCCTCCCCACGCACCCCGTCCTCCCCACGCACCCCGTCCTCCCCACGCACCCCGTCCTCCCCACGCACCCCGTCCTCCCCACGCACCCCGTCCTCCCCACGCTCCCCGTCCTCCCCACGCTCCCCGTCCTCCCCACGCTCCCCGTCCTCCCCACGCTCCCCGTCCTCCACACACTCCCCGTCCTCCGCACGCTCCCCGTCTTCCCCACGCTCCCCGTCCTCCCCACGCTCCCCGTCCTCTCCGGACTCCCCATCCTCCCCAAACTCTCTGTTCTCACCACACTCACCACACTCGCCGTCCTCCCCGTGCTCCCCATGCTCCCCGTGCTCCCCACGCTCCCCGTCCTCCCCAAGCTCCCCGTCCTCCCCACCCTCCCCCTCCTCCCCACGCTCCCCGTCCTCCCCGCACTCCCCGTCCTCCCCGCACTCCCCGTCCTCCCCGCACTCCCCGTCCTCCCCGCACTCCCCGTCCTCCCCGCACTCCCCGTCCTCCCCGCACTCCCCGTCCTCCCCGCACTCCCCGTCCTCCCCGCACTCCCCGTCCTCCCCGCACTCCCCGTCCTCCCCGCACTCCCCGTCCTCCCCGCACTCCCCGTCCTCCCCGCACTCCCCGTCCTCCCCGCACTCCCCGTCCTCCCCGCACTCCCCGTCCTCCCCGCACTCCCCGTCCTCCCCAGACTCCCCGTCCTCCCCACACTCACCGTCCTCCCCAGCGGCCCCAGACTCCCCGTCTTCTCCACACTCTCCGTCCTCCACACACTCCTCGTCCTTCCCACACTCCCCACACTCCCAAAACTCTCTTTTCTCACAACACTCCCCACGCTCCCCGTACTCTCCACACTCCCCGTCCTCACTACAATCAAAACACTCCCTGTACTCCCCATGCTCCTCGACCTCCCCACACTACCCGTCCTCCCCACACTCCCCGTCCTCACCACACTCCCCGGCCTCTCCACACTCCCCGTCCTCTCCACACTCCCCGTCCTCCCCACACTCCCCGTCCTCCCCACACTCCCCGTCCTCCCCACACTCCCCGTCCTCTCCACACTCCCCGGCCTCTCCACACTCCCCGGCCTCTGCACACTCCCCGTCCTATCCACACTCCCCGTCCACTCCACACTCCCCGTCCTCCCCAAACTCCCTGTTCTCACCACACTCCCCACACTCCCCTTCCTCCTCACACTCCCCGTCCTCCCCACACTCACCTTCCTAACCACACTCCCCTTCCTCCCCACACTCCCCATGCTCCCCATACTCCCCATCCTCCCCACGCTCTGCACACTCCCCGTCCTCCCCACACTCCCCGTCCTCCCCACACTCCCCGTCCTCCCCACACTCCCCGTCCTCCCCACACTCCCCGTCCTCCCCACACTACCCGTCCTCCCCACACTCCCCGTCCTCACCACACTCCCCGGCCTCTCCACACTCCCCGTCCTATCCACACTCCCCGTCCACTCCACACTCCCCGTCCTCCCCACACTCCCCGTCCTCCCCACACTCCCCGTCCTCTCCACACTCCCCGTCCTCTCCACACTCCCCGGCCTCTCCACACTCCCCGGCCTATCCACACTCCCCGTCCTATCCACACTCCCAGTCCACTCCACACTCCCCGTCCTCCCCAAACTCCCTGTTCTCACCACACTCCCCACACTCCCCTTCCTCCTCACACTCCCCGTCCTCACCACACTCACCTTCCTAACCACACTCCCCTTCCTCCCCACACTCCCCATGCTCCCCATACTCCCCATCCTCCCCACGCTCTGCACACTCCCCGTCCTCCCCACACTCCCCGTCCTCCCCACACTCCCCGTCCTCCCCACACTCCCCGTCCTCCCCACACTCCCCGTCCTCCCCACACTCCCCGTCCTCCCCACACTCCCCGTCCTCCCCACACTCCCCGTCCTCCCCACACTCCCGGTCCTCCCCAAACTCCCCGTCCTCAGCACACTCCCCGTCCTCAGCACACTCCCCGACCTCAGCACACTCCCCGTCCTCAACACACTACCCGTCCTCCCCACACTCGCCGTCCTCACCACACTCCGCACACTCCCCGTGCTCCCCACGCTCCCCGTGCTCCCCACGCTCCCCGTCCTCCCCACGCTCCCCGTCCTCCCCACGCTCCCCGTCCTCCCCACGCTCCCCGTCCTCCCCACTCTCCCCGTCCTCCCCACGCTCCCCGTCCTCCCCACGCTCCCCGTCCTCCCCACGCTCCCCGTCCACCCCACGCTCCCCGTCCACCCCACGCTCCCCGTCCTCCCCACGCTCCCTGTCCTCACCACACACCCCGTCCGCCCCACGCTCCCCCTCCTTCCCACACTCCCCACACTCCCAAAGCTCTCTTTTCTCACCACACTCCCCATGCTCCCCACGCTCCCCATCCTCTCCACACACCCCATCCTCCCCAAACTCTCTGTTCTCACCACACTCCCCACACTCCCCGTCCTCCCTACACTCCCTGTCCTCCCCACACTCCCCGTCCTCCCCACACTCCCCGTCCTCTCCTAACTCCCGGTCCTCACCACACTTCCCGTCCTCCCCACACTCCCCGTCCTCTCCACGCTCCCCGTCCTCTCCACACTCGCCGTCCTCACTACACTCAAAACACTCCTTGTCCTCCCCATGCTCCTTGACCTCTCCACACTCCCCGTGCTCCCCATCACCCCAGACTCCCCATGCTCACCACGCTCCCCGTCGTGCCCACACTCCGCGTCCTCTCTACACTCCCCGTCCTCTCCACACTCCCCGTCGTCTCCACACTCCCCGTCTTCTCCACACTCCCCGTCCTCTCCACACTCCCCGTCCTCTCCACACTCCCCGTCCTCTCCACACTCCCCGTCCTCCCCACACTCCCCACACTCCCAAAACTCTCTTTTCTCACCACACTCCCCACGCTCCCCGTTCTCTCCACACTCCCCATCCTCCCCAAACTCTCTGTTCTCACCTCACTCGCCGTCCTCCCCACACTCCCCGTGCTCCCCACGCTCCCCGTGCTCCCCACGCTCCCCGTCCTCCCCACGCTCCCCGTCCTCCCCACGCTCCCCCATCCTCCCCACGCTCCCCATCCTCCCCACACACCCCATCGTCCCCACACTCCCCGTCCACCTCACACTCTCCGTCGTCAACAAACTCCCCGTCCTCATCACATTCCCCCTCGTCAACACAATCAACCTCCTCCCGACCCTCCCTGTCCTCCCCACCCTCCCCGTCCTCCCCACACTCCCCGTCCGCCCCACACTCCCCGTCCTCCCCACACTCCCCGTCCTCCCCACACTCCCCGTCCTCCCCACACTCCCCGTCCTCCCCACACTCCCCACGCTCCCCGTCCTCCCCACACTCCCCGTCCTCCGCACACTCCCCATCCTCCCCGTCCTCCCCACACTCCCCGTCCTCCCCAAGCTCCCCGTCCTCCCCACCCTCCCCGTCCTCCCCATGCTCCCCGTCCTCCCCACGCTCCCCGTCCTCCCCACGCTCCCCGTCCTCCCCACGCTCCCCGTCCTCCCCACGCTCCCCGTCCTCCCCACGCACCCCGTCCTCCCCACGCACCCCGTCCTCCCCACGCACCCCGTCCTCACCACACTCCCCGTCTTCCCCACGCTCCCCGTCCTCCCCACGCTCCCCGTCCTCCCCACACGACCCGTCCTCCCCACACTCCCCGTCCTCACCACACACCCCGTCCGCCCTACGCTCCCCCTCCTTCCCACACTCCCCACACTCCCAAAGCTCTCTTTTCTCACCACACTCCCCACACTCCCCGTCCTCCCCAAGCTCCCCGTCCTCCCCACCCTCCCCGTCCTCCCCACGCTCCCCGTCCTCCCCACGCTCCCCGTCCTCCCCACCCTCCCCGTCCTCCCCACGCTCCCCGTCCGCCCCACGCACCCCCGTCCTCACCACACTCCCCGTCCTCCCCACGCTCCCCGTCCTCCCCACGCTCCCCGTCCTCCCCACACTCCCCGTCCTCCCCACACACCCCGTCCTCACCACACACCCCGTCCGCCCTACGCTCCCCCTCCTTCCCACACTCCCCACACTCCCAAAGCTCTCTTTTCTCACCACACTCCCCACGCTCCCCGTCCTCCCCAAGCTCCCCGTCCTCCCCACCCTCCCCACGCTCCCCGTCCTCCCCACGCTCCCCGTCCTCCCCACGCTACACGTCCTCCCCACGCTACCCATCCTCCCCACGCTCCCCGTCCTCCCCACGCTCCCCGTCCTCCCCACGCTCCCCGTCCTCCCCACGCACCCCGTCCTCCCCACGCACCCCGTCCTCACCACGCTCCCCGTCTTCCCCACGCTCCCCGTCCTCCCCACACTCCCCGTCCTCCCCACACTCCCCGTCCTCCCCACAATCCCCGTCCTCCCCACACTCCCCGTCCTCCCCACACTTCCCGTCCTCCCCACACACCCCGTCCGCACCACGCAACCCGTCGCCCTACGCTCCCCCTCCTTCCCACACTCCCCGTCCTCCCCAAACGCCCTGTTCTCACCACACTCCCCACACTCCCCTTCCTCCCCATACTCCCCTACCTCCCCACACTCCCCTTCCTCCCCACACTCCCCTTCCTCCCCACACTCCCCGTCCTCCCCACACTCCCCGTCCTCCCCACACTCCCCGTCCTCTCCACGCTCCCCGTCCTCTCCACACTCCCCGTCCTCTCCACACTCGCCGTCCTCTCCACACTCGCCATCCTCACTACACTCAAAACACTCCCTGTCCTCCCCATGCTCCTTGACCTCTCCACACTCCCCGTGCTCCCCATCACCCCGACTCCCCATGCTCACCACGCTCCCCGTCCTCCCCACACTCCCCGTCCTCACCACACACCCCGTCCTCCGCACGCTCCCTGTCCTCCGCACACTCCCCGTCCTCACCACACACCCCGTCCGCCCCACGCTCCCCCTCCTTCCCACACTCCCCACACTCCCAAAGCTCTCTTTTCTCACCACACTCCCCACGCTCCCCACGCTCACCGTCCTCTCCACACACCCCATCCTCCCCAAACCCTCTGTTCTCACCACACTCCCCACACTCCCCGTCTTCCCCACGCTCCCCGTCCTCTCTACACTCCCCGTCCTCCCCACACTCCCCGTCCTCCCCACACCCCCCGTCCTCTCCACACTCCCCGTCCTCTCCACACTCCCCGTCCTCCCCACACTCCCCACACTCCCAAAACTCTCTATTCTCACCACACTCCACACGCTCCCCGTCCTCTCCACACTCCCCATCCTCCCCAAACTCTCTGTTCTCACCACACTCACAACACTCGCCATCCTCCCCACACTCCCCGTCCTCCCCACACTCCCCACACTCCCAAAACTCTCTTTTCTCACCACACTCCCCACGCTCCCCGTCCTCTCCACACTCCCCATCCTCCCCAAACTCTCTGTTCTCACCACACTCACCACACTCGCCGTCCTCCCCACACTCCCCGTCATCCCCACGTTCCCCGTGCTCCCCACGCTCCCCGTCCTCCCCACGCTCCCCGTCCTCCCCACGCTCCCCGTCCTCCCCACGCTCCCCGTCCTCCCCACGCTCCCCGTCCTCCCCACGCTCCCCGTCCTCCCCACGCTCCCCGTCCTCCACACGCTCCCCGTCCTCCCCACGCTCCCCGTCCTCCCCACGCTCCCCGTCCTCCCCACGCACCCCGTCCTCCCCACGCACTCCGTCCTCCCCACGCACCCCGTCCTCCCCACGCACCCCGTCCTCCCCACGCTCCCCGTCCTCCCCACGCTCCCCGTCCTCCCCACGCTCCCCGTCCTCCCCACGCTCCCCGTCCTCCACACACTCCCCGTCCTCCGCACGCTCCCCGTCTTCCCCACGCTCCCCGTCCTCCCCACGCTCCCCGTCCTCTCCGGACTCCCCATCCTCCCCAAACTCTCTGTTCTCACCACACTCACCACACTCGCCGTCCTCCCCGTGCTCCCCATGCTCCCCGTGCTCCCCACGCTCCCCGTCCTCCCCAAGCTCCCCGTCCTCCCCACCCTCCCCGTCCTCCCCATGCTCCCCGTCCTCCCCACGCTCCCCGTCCTCCCCACACTCCCCATCCTCCCCACGCTCCCCGTCCTCCCCACGCTCCCCGTCCTCCCCACGCACCCCGTCCTCCCCACGCACCCCGTCCTCCCCACGCACCCCGTCCTCACCACACTCCCCGTCTTCCCCACGCTCCCCGTCCTCCCCACGCTCCCCGTCCTCCCCACATGCCCCGTCCTCCCCACACTCCCCGTCCTCACCACACACCCCGTCCGCCCTACGCTCCCCCTCCTTCCCACACTCCCCACACTCCCAAAGCTCTCTTTTCTCACCACACTCCCCACACTCCCCGTCCTCCCCAAGCTCCCCGTCCTCCCCACCCTCCCCGTCCTCCCCACGCTCCCCGTCCTCCCCACGCTCCCCGTCCTCCCCACGCTCCCCGTCCTCCCCACGCTCCCCGTCCGCCCCACGCACCCCGTCCTCACCACACTCCCCGTCCTCCCCACGCTCCCCGTCCTCCCCACGCTCCCCGTCCTCCCCACACTCCCCGTCCTCCCCACACACCCCGTCCTCACCACACACCCCGTCCGCCCTAAGCTCCCCCTCCTTCCCACACTCCCCACACTCCCAAAGCTCTCTTTTCTCACCACACTCCCCACGCTCCCCGTCCTCCCCAAGCTCCCCGTCCTCCCCACCCTCCCCGTCCTCCCCACGCTCCCCGTCCTCCCCACGCTACCCGTCCTCCCCACGCTACCCGTCCTCCCCACGCTACCCGTCCTCCCCACGCTCCCCGTCCTCCCCACGCTCCCCGTCCTCCCCACGCACCCCGTCCTCCCCATGCACCCCGTCCTCACCACGCTCCCCGTCTTCCCCACGCTCCCCGTCCTCCCCACACTCCCCGTCCTCCCCACACTCCCCGTCCTCCCTACACTCCCCGTCCTCCCCACACTCCCCGTCCTCCCCACACACCCCGTCCGCACCACGCAACCCGTCGCCCTACGCTCCCCCTCCTTCCCACACTCCCCGTCCTCCCCAAACTCCCTGTTCTCACCACACTCCCCACACTCCCCTTCCTCCCCATACTCCCCTACATCCCCACACTCCCCTTCCTCCCCACACTCCCCTTCCTCCCCACACTCCCCGTCCTCCCCACACTCCCCGTCCTCTCCACACTCCCCGTCCTCTCCACACTCCCCGTCCTCTCCACACTCCCCGTCCTCCCCAAACTCCCCGTTCTCCCCACGCTCCCCGTCCTCTCCACTCTCGCCGTCCTCTCCACACTCGCCATCCTCACTACACTCAAAACACTCCCTGTCCTCCCCATGCTCCTTGACCTCTCCACACTCCCCGTGCTCCCCATCACCCCGACTCCCCATGCTCACCACGCTCCCCGTCCTCCCCACACTCCCCGTCCTCACCACACACCCCGTCCGCCCTACGCTCCCCCTCCTTCCCACACTCCCAACACTCCCAAAGCTCTCTTTTCTCACCACACTCCCCACACTCCCCGTCCTCCCCAGGCTCCCCGTCCTCCCCACCCTCCCCGTCCTCCCCACACTCCCCGTCCTCCCCACGCTCCCCGTCCTCCCCACGCTCCCCGTCCTCCCCACGCTCCCCGTCCTCCCCACGCACCCCGTCCTCACCACACTCCCCGTCTTCCCCACGCTCCCCGTCCTCCCCACGCTCCCCGTCCTCCCCACACACCCCGTCCTCACCACACACCCCGTCCGCCCTACGCTCCCCCTCCTTCCCACACTCCCCACACTCCCAAAGCTCTCTTTTCTCACCACACTCCCCACGCTCCCCGTCCACCCCAAGCTCCCCGTCCTCCCCATCCTCCCCACGCTCCCCTTCCTCCCCACGCTCCCCGTCCTCCCCACGCTCCCCGTCCTCCCCACGCTCCCCGTCCTCCCCACGCTCCCCGTCCTCCCCACGCTCCCCGTCCTCCCCACGCACCCCGTCCTCCCCACGCACCACGTCCTCACCACGCTCCCCGTCTTCCCCACGCTCCCCGTCCTCCCCACACTCCCCGTCCTCCCCACGCTCCCCGTCCTCCCCACACTCCCCGTCCTCCCCACACTCCCCGTCCGCACCACGCACCCCGTCCGCCCTACGCTCCACCTCCTTCCCACACTCCCCGTCCTCCCCAAACTCCCTGTTCTCACCACACTCCCCACACTCCCCTTCCTCCCCACACTCCCCTTCCTCCCCACACTCCCCTTCCTCCCCACACTCCCCTTCCTCCCCACACTCCCCTTCCTCCCCACACTCCCCTTCCTCCCCACACTCCCCGTCCTCCCCACACTCCCCGTCCTCCCCACACTCCCCGTCCTCCCCACACTCCCCGTCCTCCCCACACTCCCCGTCCTCCCCACACTCCCCGTCCTCTCCACACTCCCCGTCCTCTCCACACTCCCCGTCCTCTCCACACTCCCCGTCCTCTCCACACTCCCCGTCCTCTCCACACTCCCCGTCCTCTCCACACTCCCCGTCCTCCCCACATTCCCCGTCCTCTCCACGCTCCCCGTCCTCTCCACACTCGCCATCCTCTCCACACTCGCCATCCTCACTACACTCAAAACACTCCCTGTCCTCCCCATGCTCCTTGACCTCTCCACACTCCCCGTGCTCCCCATCACCCCGACTCCCCATGCTCACCACATTCCCCGTCCTCTCCACGCTCCCCGTCCTCTCCACACTCCCTGTCCTCTCCACACTCCCCGTCCTCCCCAAACTCTCTGTTCTCACCACACTCCCCACACTCCCCTTCCTCCCCACACTCCCCGTTCACCCCACACTCCCCATCCTCCCCACACTCCCCGTCCTCCCCACACACCCCATCGTCCCCAAACTCCCCGTCCTCCGCACACTCCCCATACTCACCGTGCACCGCACACTCCCCGTCGTCAAGAAACTGCCCGTCCTCATCACACTCCCCCTCCTCAACACAATCACCGTCCTCCCGACCCTCCCTGTCCTCACCACACTCCCCGTCCTCCCCACACTCCCCGTCCTCCCCACACTCCCCGTCCTCCCCACACTCCCCACGCTCCCCATCCTCCCCACACTCCCCGTCCTCCCCACACTCCCCGTCCTCCCCACACTCCCCGTCCTCCCCGCACTCCCCGTCCTCCCCGCACTCCCCGTCCTCCCCTCACTCCCCGTCCTCCCCACACTCCCCGTCCTCCCCACAATCCCCGTCATCCCCACACTCACCACGCTCTACAAGCTCACCGTCCTCCCCACACTCCCCGTCCTCCCCACACTTCCCATCCTCCCCACACTCCCTGTCCTCCCCAAACTCCCTGTTCTCATCACACTCCCCACACCCCCCGTTCTCCCCACACCCCCCGTTCTCCCCGCACTCCCCGTCCTCCCCGCACTCCCCGTCCTCCCCGCACTCCCCGTCCTCCCCGCACTCCCCGTCCTCCCCGCACTCCCCGTCCTCCCCGCACTCCCCGTCCTCCCCGCACTCCCCGTCCTCCCCGCACTCCCCATCCTCCCCGCACTCCCCGTCCTCCCCGCACTCCCCGTCCTCCCCGCACTCCCCGTCCTCCCCGCACTCCCCGTCCTCCCCGCAATCCCCGTCCTCCCCGCACTCCCCGTCCTCCCCGCACTCCCCGTCCTCCCCGCACTCCCCGTCCTCCCCGCACTCCCCGTCCTCCCCAGACTCCCCGTCCTCCCCACACTCACCGTCCTCCCCAGCGGCCCCAGACTCCCCGTCTTCTCCACACTCTCCGTCCTCCACACACTCCTCGTCCTTCCCACACTCCCCACACTCCCAAAACTCTCTTTTCTCACAACACGCCCCACGCTCCCCGTACTCTCCACACTCCCCGTCCTCACCACACTCCCCGGCCTCTCCACACTCCCCGTCCTATCCACACTCCCCGTCCACTCCACACTCCCCGTCCTCCCCACACTCCCCGTCCTCCCCACACTCCCCGTCCTCTCCACACTCCCCGGCCTCTCCACACTCCCCGGCCTATCCACACTCCCCGTCCTATCCACACTCCCCGTCCACTCCACACTCCCCGTCCTCCCCAAACTCCCTGTTCTCACCACACTCCCCACACTCCCCTTCCTCCTCACACTCCCCGTCCTCCCCACACTCACCTTCCTAACCACACTCCCCTTCCTCCCCACACTCCCCATGCTCCCCATACTCCCCATCCTCCCCACGCTCTGCACACTCCCCGTCCTCCCCACACTCCCCGTCCTCCCCACACTCCCCGTCCTCCCCACACTCCCCGTCCTCCCCACACTCCCTGTCCTCCCCACACTACCCGTCCTCCCCACACTCCCCGTCCTCACCACACTCCCCGGCCTCTCCACACTCCCCGTCCTATCCACACTCCCCGTCCACTCCACACTCCCCGTCCTCCCCACACTCCCCGTCCTCCCCACACTCCCCGTCCTCTCCACACTCCCCGTCCTCTCCACACTCCCCAGCCTCTCCACACTCCCCGGCCTATCCACACTCCCCGTCCTATCCACACTCCCAGTCCACTCCACACTCCCCGTCCTCCCCAAACTCCCTGTTCTCACCACACTCCCCACACTCCCCTTCCTCCTCACACTCCCCGTCCTCCCCACACTCACCTTCCTAACCACACTCCCCTTCCTCCCCACACTCCCCATGCTCCCCATACTCCCCATCCTCCCCACGCTCTGCACACTCCCCGTCCTCCCCACACTCCCCGTCCTCCCCACACTCCCCGTCCTCCCCACACTCCCCGTCCTCCCCACACTCCCCGTCCTCCCCACACTCCCCGTCCTCCCCACACTCCCCGTCCTCCCCACACTCCCCGTCCTCCCCACACTCCCGGTCCTCCCCAAACTCCCCGTCCTCAGCACACTCCCCGTCCTCAGCACACTCCCCGACCTCAGCACACTCCCCGTCCTCAACACACTACCCGTCCTCCCCACACTCGCCGTCCTCACCACACTCCGCACACTCCCCGTGCTCCCCACGCTCCCCATGCTCCCCACGCTCCCCGTCCTCCCCACGCTCCCCGTCCTCCCCACGCTCCCCGTCCTCCCCACTCTCCCCGTCCTCCCCACGCTCCCCGTCCTCCCCACGCTCCCCGTCCTCCCCACGCTCCCCGTCCACCCCACGCTCCCCGTCCACCCCACGCTCCCCGTCCTCCCCACGCTCCCTGTCCTCACCACACACCCCGTCCGCCCCACGCTCCCCCTCCTTCCCACACTCCCCACACTCCCAAAGCTCTCTTTTCTCACCACACTCCCCATGCTCCCCACGCTCCCCATCCACTCCACACACCCCATCCTCCCCAAACTCTCTGTTCTCACCACACTCCCCACACTCCCCGTCCTCCCTACACTCCCTGTCCTCCCCACACTCCCCGTCCTCCCCACACTCCCCGTCCTCTCCTAACTCCCGGTCCTCACCACACTTCCCGTCCTCCCCACACTCCCCGTCCTCTCCACGCTCCCCGTCCTCTCCACACTCGCCGTCCTCACTACACTCAAAACACTCCCTGTCCTCCCCATGCTCCTTGACCTCTCCACACTCCCCGTGCTCCCCATCACCCCAGACTCCCCATGCTCACCACGCTCCCCGTCGTGCCCACACTCCGCGTCCTCTCTACACTCCCCGTCCTCTCCACACTCCCCGTCGTCTCCACACTCCCCGTCTTCTCCACACTCCCCGTCCTCTCCACACTCCCCGTCCTCTCCACACTCCCCGTCCTCTCCACACTCCCCGTCCTCCCCACACTCCCCACACTCCCAAAACTCTCTTTTCTCACCACACTCCCCACGCTCCCCGTTCTCTCCACACTCCCCATCCTCCCCAAACTCTCTGTTCTCACCTCACTCGCCGTCCTCCCCCACACTCCCCGTGCTCCCCACGCTCCCCGTGCTCCCCACGCTCCCCGTCCTCCCCACGCTCCCCGTCCTCCCCACGCTCCCCATCCTCCCCACGCTCCCCATCCTCCCCACACACCCCATCGTCCCCACACTCCCCGTCCACCTCACACTCTCCGTCGTCAACAAACTCCCCGTCCTCATCACATTCCCCCTCGTCAACACAATCAACCTCCTCCCGACCCTCCCTGTCCTCCCCACCCTCCCCGTCCTCCCCACACTCCCCGTCCGCCCCACACTCCCCGTCCTCCCCACACTCCCCGTCCTCCCCACACTCCCCGTCCTCCCCACACTCCCCACGCTCCCCGTCCTCCCCACACTCCCCGTCCTCCGCACACTCCCCATCCTCCCCGTCCTCCCCACACTCCCCGTCCTCCCCACACTCCCCGTCCTCCCAACACTCCCCGTCCTCCCCACACCCCCCGTTCTCCCCACACTCCCATCCTCCCCACACTCCCCGTCCTCCCCACACTCCCCGTCCTCCCCACACTCCCCGTCCTCCCCACACTCCCCGTCCTCCCCACACTCCCCGTCCTCCCCACACTCCCCGTCCTCCCCACACTCCCCGTCCTCCCCACACTCCCCGTCCTCCCCACACTCCCCGTCCTCCCCACACTCCCCGTCCTCCCCACACTCCCCGTCCTCCCCACACTCCCCTACCTCCCCATACTCACCGTCCTCACCACACACACCAGCCTCCCCAGCGGCCCCAGACTCCCCGTCTTCTCCACACTCTCCGTCCTCCACACACTCCTCGTCCTTCCCACACTCCCCACACTCCCAAAACTCTCTTTTCTCACCACACTCCTCACGCTCCCCGTACTCTCCACACTCCCCGTCCTCACTACAATCAAAACACTCCCTGTACTCCCCATGCTCCTCGACCTCCCAACACTCCCCGTCCTCCCCGTCCTCCCCACACTCCCCGTCCTCCCACACTCCCCGTCCTCCCCACACTCCCCGTCCTCCCCACACTCCCCGTCCTCCCCACACTCCGCGTCCTCCCCACACTCCCCGTCCTCCCCACACTCCCCGTCCTCCCCACACTCCCCGTCCTCCCCACACTCCCCGTCCTCCCCACACTCACCACACACTACAAGCTCATCGTCCTCCCCACACTCCCCGTCCTCCCCACACTTCCCATCCTCCCCACACTCCCTGTCCTCCCCACACTCCCCGTCCTCCCCACACTCCCCGTCCTCCCCACACTCCTCGTCCTCCCCACACTTCCCATCCTCCCCACACTCCCTGTCCTCCCCAAACTCCCTGTTCTCATCACACTCCCCACACCCCCCGTTCTCCCCACACTCCCATCCTCCCCACACTCCCCGTCCTCCCCACACTCCCCGTCCTCCCCACACTCCCCGTCCTCCCCGCACTCCCCGTCCTCCCCGCACTCCCCGTCCTCCCCGCACTCCCCGTCCTCCCCGCACTCCCCGTCCTCCCCGCACTCCCCGTCCTCCCCGCACTCCCCGTCCTCCCCACAGTCCCCATCCTCCCCAGACTCCCCGTCCTCTCCACAATCACCGTCCTACCCAGCGGCCCCAGACTCCCCGTCTTCTCCACACTCTCCGTCCTCCACACACTCCTCGTCCTTCCCACACTCCCCACACTCCCAAAACTCTCTTTTCTCACAACACTCCCCACGCTCCCCGTACTCTTCACACTCCCCGTCCTCACTACAATCAAAACACTCCCTGTACTCCCCATGCTCCTCGACCTCCCCACACTACCCGTCCTCCCCACACTCCCCGTCCTCACCACACTCCCCGGCCTCTCCACACTCCCCGTCCTATCCACACTCCCCGTCCACTCCACACTCCCCGTCCTCCCCACACTCCCCGTCCTCCCCACACTCCCCGGCCTCTCCACACTCCCCGGCCTCTCCACACTCCCCGGCCTCTCCACACTCCCCGGCCTCTCCACACTCCCCGTCCTATCCACACTCCCCGTCCTCCCCACACTCCCCGTCCTCCCCACACTCCCCGTCCTCCCCACACTCTCCGTCCTCCCCAAACTCCCTGTTCTCACCACACTCCCCACACTCCCCTTCTTCTCCACACTCCCCGTGCTCCCCATCACCCCAGACTCCCCATGCTCACCACGCTCCCCGTCCTGCCCACACTCCTCGTCCTTCCCACACTCCCCGTCCTCCCCACACGCCCCGTCCTCCCCACACTCCCCGTCCTCCCCACACTCCCCGTCCTCCCCACACTCCCCGTCCTCAGCACACTCCCCGACCTCAGCACACTCCCCGACCTCAGCACACTACCCGTCCTTCCCACACTCGCCGTCCTCACCACACTCCGCACACTCCCCGTCCTCTCCACACTCACCGTCCTCCCCAAATGCCCCAGACTCCCCGTCTTCACTACACGCCCCGTCCTCCACACTCTCCTCGTCCTTCCCACACTCCCCACACTCCCAAAACTCTCTTTCCTCACCACACTCCTCACGCTCCCCGTACTCTCCACACTGCCCGTCCTCACTACAATCAAAACACTCCCTGTACTCCCCATGCTCCTCGACCTCCCAACACTCCCCGTCCTCCCCCCGCTCCCCGTCATCCCCGTCCTCCCCACACTCCCCGTCCTCCCCACACTCCCCGTCCTCCCCACACTCCCCGTCCTCCCCTTACTCCCGGTCCTCACCACGCTCCCCGTCCTCTCCACACTCGCAACACTCCCTGTCCTCCCCATGCTCCTTGACCTCTCCACACTCCCCGTGCTCCCCATCTCCCCAGACTCCCCAAGCTCACCAAGCTCCCCGTCCTGCCCACACTCCCCGTCCTGCCCACACTCCCCGTCCTCTCCACACTCCACGTCCTCTCCACACTCCCCGTCCTCCCCACACTCCCCGTCCTCCCCACACTCCCCGTCCTCCCCACACTCCCCGTCCTCCCCACACTCCCCGTCCTCCCCACACTCCCCGTCCTCCCCACACTCCCCGTCCTCCCCACACTCGCCGTCCTCCCCACACTCGCCGTCCTCCCCATACTCCCTGTTCTCACCACACTCCCCACACTCCCCTTCCTCTCCACACTCCCCGTGCTCCCCATCACCCCAGACTCCCCATGCTCACCACGCTCCCCGTCCTGCCCACACTCCTCGTCCTGCCCACACTCCCCGTCCTCTCCACACTCCCCGTCCTCCCCACACTCCCCGTCCTCCCCACACTCCCCGTCCTCCCCACACTCCCCGTCCTCCCCACACGCCCCGTCCTCCCCACACGCCCCGTCCTCCCCACACGCCCCGTCCTCCCCACACTCCCCGTCCTCCCCACGCTCCCCGTCCTCCCCACGCTCCCCGTCCTCCCAACACTCCCCGTCCTCCCCACGCTCCCCGTCCTCCCCACGCTCCCCGTCCTCACCACACACCCCGTCCTCCCCACGCACCCCGTCCTCACCACGCTCCCCGTCTTCCCCACGCTCCCCGTCCTCCCCACGCTCCCCGTCCTCCCCACACTCCCCGTCCTCCCCACACTCCCCGTCCTCACCACACACCCCGTCCGCCCTACGCTCCCCCTCCTTCCCACACTCCCCACACTCCCAAAGCTCTCTTTTCTCACCACACTCCTCATGCTCCCCACGCTCCCCGTCCTCTCCACACACCCATTCCTCCCCAAACTCTCTGTTCTCACCACACTCCCAACACTCCCCGTCCTCCCCACGCTCCCCATCTCCCCAGACTCCCCAATATCACCACGCTCCCCATCCTGCCAACACTCCCCGTCCTGCCCACACTCCCCGTCCTCTCCACACTCCCCGTCCTCTCCACACTCCCCGTCCTCTCCACACTCCCCGTCCTCCCCACACTCCCCGTCCTCCCCACACTCCAAGTCCTCCCCACACTCCCCGTCCTCCCCACACTCCCCGTCCTCCCCACACTCCCCGTCCTCCCCACACTCCCCGTCCTCCCCACACTCCCCGTCCTCCCCACACTCCCCGTCCACGCCACACTCCCCGTCCTCCCCACACTCCCCGTCCTCCCCACACTCCCCGTCCTCCCCACACTCCCCGTCCTCCCCACACTCCCCGTCCTCCCCACACTCCCCGTCCTCCCCACACTCCCCGTCCACCCCACACTCCCCGTCCTCTCCACACTCCCCGTCCTCTCCACACTCCCCGTCCTCTCCACACTCCCCGTTCTCCCCAAACTCCCTTTTCTCCCCACATTCCCCGTCCTCTCCACACTCCCCGTCCTCTCCACACTCGCCGTCCTCACTACACTCAAAACACTCCCTGTCCTCCCCATGCTCCTTGACCTCTCCGCACTCCCCGTGCTCCCCATCACCCCAGTCTCCCCATGCTCACCACGCTCCCCATCCTGCCCACACTCCCCGTCCTCTCCACACTCCGCGTCCTCTCCACACTCCCCGTCCTCTCCACACTCCCCGTCCTCTCCACACTCCCCGTCCTCTCCACACTCCCCGTCCTCTCCACACTCCCCGTCCTCTCCACACTCCCCGTCCTCTCCACACTCCCCGTCCTCTCCACACTCCCCGTCCTCTCCACACTCCCCGTCCTCTCCACACTCCCCGTCCTCTCCACACTCCCCATCCTCACCACACTCCCCGTCCTCTCCACACTCCCCGTCCTCTCCACACTCCCCGTCCTCTCCACACTCCCCGTCCTCTCCACACTCCCCGTCCTCCCCAAACTCTCTGTTCTCACCACACTCCCCACACTCCCCTTCCTCCCCACACTCCCCGTTCACCCCACACTCCCCATCCTCCCCACACTCCCCGTCCTCCCCACACACCCCATCGTCCCCAAACTCCCCGTCCTCCGCACACTCCCCATACTCCCCGTCCACCTCACACTCCCCGTCGTCAACAAACTGCCCGTCCTCATCACACTCCCCCTCCTCAACACAATCACCGTCCTCCCGACCCTCCCTGTGCTCCCCACCCTCCCCGTCCTCCCCACCCTCCCCGTCCTCCCCACACGCCCCGTCCTCCCCACACTCCCCGTCCTCCCCACACTCCCCGTCCTCCCCACACTCCCCGTCCTCCCCACACTCCCCGTCCTCCCCACACTCCCCACGCTCCCCGTCCACCCCACACTCCCCGGCCTCCGCACACTCCCCGTCCTCCGCACACTCCCCGTCCACCCGTCCTCCCCACACTCCCCGTCCTCCCCACACTCCCCGTCCTCCCCACACACCCCGTCCTCCCCACACACCCCGTCCTCCCCACACTCACCACGCTCTACAAGCTCACCGTCCTCCCCACACTCCCCGTCCTCCCCAAACTCCCTGTTCTCATCACACTCCCCACACCCCCCGTTCTCCCCACACTCACATCCTCCCCACACTCCCCATCCTCCCCACACTCGCCGTCCTCCCCACACTCCCCGTCCTCCCCACACTCCCCGTCCTCCCCAAATGCCCCAGACTCCCCGTCTTCACTGCACGCCCCGTCCTCCACACTCTCCTCGTCCTTCCCACACTCCCCACACTCCCAAAACTCTCTTTTCTCACCACACTCCTCACGCTCCCCGTACTCTCCACACTGCCCGTCCTCACTACAATCAAAACACTCCCTGTACTCCCCATGCTCCTCGACCTCCCAACACTCCCCGTCCTCCCCCCGCTCCCCGTCATCCCCGTCCTCCCCACACTCCCCGTCCTCCCCACACTCCCCGTCCTCCCCACACTCCCCGTCCTCCCCTAACTCCCGGTCCTCACCACGCTCCCCGTCCTCTCCACACTCGCAACACTCCCTGTCCTCCCCATGCTCCTTGACCTCTCCACACTCCCCGTGCTCCCCATCTCCCCAGACTCCCCAAGCTCACCAAGCTCCCCGTCCTGCCCACACTCCCCGTCCTGCCCACACTCCCCGTCCTCTCCACACTCCACGTCCTCTCCACACTCCCCGTCCTCCCCACACTCCCCGTCCTCCCCACACTCCCCGTCCTCCCCACACTCCCCGTCCTCCCCACACTCCCCGTCCTCCCCACACTCCCCGTCCTCCCCACACTCGCCGTCCTCCCCATACTCCCTGTTCTCACCACACTCCCCACACTCCCCTTCCTCTCCACACTCCCCGTGCTCCCCATCACCCCAGACTCCCCATGCTCACCACGCTCCCCGTCCTGCCCACACTCCTCGTCCTGCCCACACTCCCCGTCCTCTCCACACTCCCCGTCCTCCCCACACTCCCCGTCCTCCCCACACTCCCCGTCCTCCCCACACGCCCCGTCCTCCCCACACGCCCCGTCCTCCCCACACTCCCCGTCCTCCCCACGCTCCCCGTCCTCCCCACGCTCCCCGTCCTCCCAACACTCCCCGTCCTCCCCACGCTCCCCGTCCTCCCCACGCTCCCCGTCCTCACCACACACCCCGTCCTCCCCACGCACCCCGTCCTCACCACGCTCCCCGTCTTCCCCACGCTCCCCGTCCTCCCCACGCTCCCCGTCCTCCCCACACTCCCCGTCCTCCCCACACTCCCCGTCCTCACCACACACCCCGTCCGCCCTACGCTCCCCCTCCTTCCCACACTCCCCACACTCCCAAAGCTCTCTTTTCTCACCACACTCCTCATGCTCCCCACGCTCCCCGTCCTCCCCACACACCCATTCCTCCCCAAACTCTCTGTTCTCACCACACTCCCAACACTCCCCGTCCTCCCCACGCTCCCCATCTCCCCAGACTCCCCAATATCACCACGCTCCCCATCCTGCCAACACTCCCCGTCCTGCCCACACTCCCCGTCCTCTCCACACTCCCCGTCCTCTCCACACTCCCCGTCCTCCCCACACTCCCCGTCCTCCCCACACTCCAAGTCCTCCCCACACTCCAAGTCCTCCCCACACTCCCCGTCCTCCCCACACTCCCCGTCCTCCCCACACTCCCCGTCCTCCCCACACTCCCCGTCCTCCCCACACTCCCCGTCCTCCCCACACTCCCCGTCCACGCCACACTCCCCGTCCTCCCCACACTCCCCGTCCTCCCCACACTCCCCGTCCACCCCACACTCCCCGTCCTCCCCACACTCCCCGTCCTCCCCACACTCCCCGTTCTCCCCACACTCCCCGTCCACCCCACACTCCCCGTCCTCTCCACACTCCCCGTCCTCTCCACACTCCCCGTCCTCTCCACACTCCCCGTTCTCCCCAAACTCCCTGTTCTCCCCACATTCCCCGTCCTCTCCACACTCCCCGTCCTCTCCACACTCGCCGTCCTCACTACACTCAAAACACTCCCTGTCCTCCCCATGCTCCTTGACCTCTCCGCACTCCCCGTGCTCCCCATCACCCCAGTCTCCCCATGCTCACCACGCTCCCCATCCTGCCCACACTCCCCGTCCTCTCCACACTCCGCGTCCTCTCCACACTCCCCATCCTCTCCACACTCCCCGTCCTCTTCACACTCCCCGTCCTCTCCACACTCCCCGTCCTCTCCACACTCCCCGTCCTCTCCACACTCCCCGTCCTCTCCACACTCCCCGTCCTCTCCACACTCCCCGTCCTCTCCACACTCCCCGTCCTCTCCACACTCCCCGTCCTCTCCACACTCCCCGTCCTCTCCACACTCCCCGTCCTCACCACACTCCCCGTCCTCACCACACTCCCCGTCCTCTCCACACTCCCCGTCCTCTCCACACTCCCCGTCCTCTCCACACTCCCCGTCCTCTCCACACTCCCCGTCCTCTCCACACTCCCCGTCCTCCCCAAACTCTCTGTTCTCACCACACTCCCCACACTCCCCTTCCTCCCCACACTCCCCGTTCACCCCACACTCCCCATCCTCCCCACACTCCCCGTCCTCCCCACACACCCCATCGTCCCCAAACTCCCCGTCCTCCGCACACTCCCCATACTCCCCGTCCACCTCACACTCCCCGTCGTCAACAAACTGCCCGTCCTCATCACACTCCCCCTCCTCAACACAATCACCGTCCTCCCGACCCTCCCTGTGCTCCCCACCCTCCCCGTCCTCCCCACCCTCCCCGTCCTCCCCACACGCCCCATCCTCCCCACACTCCCCGTCCTCCCCACACTCCCCGTCCTCCCCACACTCCCCGTCCTCCCCACACTCCCCGTCCTCCCCACACTCCCCACGCTCCCCGTCCACCCCACACTCCCCGGCCTCCGCACACTCCCCGTCCTCCGCACACTCCCCGTCCACCCGTCCTCCCCACACTCCCCGTCCTCCCCACACTCCCCGTCCTCCCCACACACCCCGTCCTCCCCACACACCCCGTCCTCCCCACACTCACCACGCTCTACAAGCTCACCGTCCTCCCCACACTCCCCGTCCTCCCCAAACTCCCTGTTCTCATCACACTCCCCACACCCCCCGTTCTCCCCACACTCACATCCTCCCCACACTCCCCATCCTCCCCACACTCCCCGTCCTCCCCACACTCCCCGTCCTCCCCACACTCCCCGTCCTCCCCACACTCCCCGTCCTCCCCACACTCACCGTTCTCCCCAGCGGCCCCAGACTCCACGTCTTCTCCACACTCTCCGTCCTCCACACACTCCTCGTCCTTCCCACACTCCCCACACTCCCAAAACTCTCTTTTCTCACCACACTCCCCACGCTCCCCGTACTCTCCACACTACCCGTCCTCACTACAATCAAAACACTCCCTGTACTCCCCATGCTCCTCGACCTCCCCACACTACCCGTCCTCCCCACGCTCCCCGTCATCCCCGTCCTCCCCACACTCCCCGTCATCCCCACACTCCCCGTCCTCCCCACACTCCCCGTCCTCCCCACACTCCCCGTCCTCCCCACACTCCCCGGCCTCTCCACACTCCGCGTCCTATCCACACTCCCCGTCCACTCCACACTCCCCGTCCTCCCCACACTCCCCGTCCTCTCCAAACTCCCCGTCCTCTCCACACTCCCCGTCCTCTCCACACTCCCCGGCCTCTCCACACTCCCCGGCCTCTCCACACTCCCCGTCCTATCCACACTCCCCGTCCACTCCACACTCCCCGTCCTCCCCAAACTCCCTGTTCTCACCACACTCCCCACACTCCCCTTCCTCCTCACACTCCCCGTCCTCCCCACACTCACCTTCCTAACCACACTCCCCTTCCTCTCCACACTCCCCATCCTCCCCATACTCCCCATCCTCGCCACACTCCTCGTCGTCCCCACGCTCTGCACACTCCCCGTCCTCCCCACACTCCCCGTCCTCCCCACACTCCCCGTCCTCCCCACACTCCCCGTGCTCCCGACGCTCCCCGTGCTCCCCACGCTCCCCATCCTCCCCACGCTCCCCGTCCTCCCCACGCTCCCCGTCCTCCCCACGCTCCCCGTCCTCCCCACGCTCCCCGTCCTCCCCACGCTCCCCGTCCTCCCCACGCTCCCCGTCCTCCCCACGCTCCCCGTCCTCCCCACACTCCCCGTCCTCCCCACACTCCCCGTCCTCACCACACACCCCGTGCTCACCACACACCCCGTCCGCCCCACGCTCCCCCTCCTTCCCGCACTCCCCACACTCCCAAAGCTCTCTTTTCTCACCACACTCCCCACGCTCCCCACGCTCCCCATCCTCTCCACACACCCCATCCTCCCCAAACTCTCTGTTCTCACCACACTCCCCACACTCCCCGTCCTCCCCACACTCCCCGTCCTCCCCACACTCCCCTCCTCCCCACACTCCCCGTCCTCCCCACACTCCCCGTCCTCCCCACACTCCCCGTCCTCTCCTAACTCCCCGTCCTCACCACACTTCCCGTCCTCTCCACGCTCCCCGTCCTCTCCACACTCGCCATCCTCACTACACTCAAAGCACTCCCTGTCCTCCCCATGCTCCTTGACCTCTCCACACTCCCCGTGCTCCCCATCTCCCCAGACTCCCCATGCTCACCACACTCCCCGTCCTGCCCACACTCCCCGTCCTCTCCACACTCCCCATCCTCTCCACACTCCCCGTCCTCTCCACACTCCCCGTCCTCTCCACACTCCCCGTCCTCCCCACACTCCCCGTCCTCTCCACACTCCCCGTCCTCTCCACACTCCCCGTCCTCTCCACACTCCCCGTCCTCTCCACACTCCCCGTCCTCCCCACACTCCCCGTCCTCCCCACACTCCCCGTCCTCCCCACACTCCCCACACTCCCAAAACTCTCTTTTCTCACCACACTCCCCACGCTCCCCGTCCTCTCCACACTCCCCATCCTCCCCAAACTCTCTGTTCTCACCTCACTCGCCGTCCTCCCCCACACTCCCCGTGCTCCCCACGCTCCCCGTGCTCCCCACGCTCCCCGTCCTCCCCACGCTCCCCGTCCTCCCCACGCTCCCCATACTCCCCACACACCCCATCGTCCCCACACTCCCCGTCCTCCGCACATTCCCCATACACCCCGTCCACCTCACACTCTCCGTCGTCAACAAACTCCCCGTCCTCATCACATTCCTCCTCCTCAACACAATCAAGTTCCTCCCGACCCTCCCTGTCCTCCCCACCCTCCCCGTCCTCCCCACTCTCCCCGTCCGCCCCACACTCCCCGTCCTCCCCACACTTCCCGTCCTCCCCACACTCCCCGTCCTCCCCACACTCCCCGTCCTCCCCACACTCCCCGTCCTCCCCACACTCCCCGTCCTCCCCACACTCCCCGTCCTCCCCACACTCCGCACACTCCCCGTCCTCCCCACACTCCGCACACTCCCCGTCCTCCCCACACTCCCCGTCCTCCCCACACTCCCCGTCCTCCCCACACTCCCCGTCCTCCCCACACTCCCCGTCCTCCCCACACTCCCCGTCCTCCCCTCACTCCCCGTCCTCCCCACACTCCCCGTCCTCCCCACACTCCCCGTCCTCCCCACACTCCCCGTCCTCCCCACACTCCCCGTCCTCCCCACACTCCCCGTCCTCCCCACACTCCCCGTCCTCCCCACACTCCCCGTCCTCCCCACACTCCCCGTCCTCCCCACACTCCCCGTCCTCCCCACACTCCCCGTCCTCCCCACACTCCCCGTCCTCTCCAAACTCCCTGTTCTCATCACACTCCCCACGCCCCCCGTTCTCCCCACACTCCCATCCTCCCCTCACTCCCCGTCCTCCCCACACTCCCCGTCCTCCCTGTCCTCCCCGTCCTCCCCGTCCTCCCCGTCCTCCCCGTCCTCCCCGTCCTCCCCGTCCTCCCCACACTCCCCGTCCTCCCCACACTCCCCGTCCTCCCCACACTCCCCGTCCTCACAACACTCCCCGTCCTCCCCACACTCCCCGTCCTCCCCACACTCCCCGTCCTCCCCACACTCACCGTCCTCACCACACTCACCGGCCTCCCCAGCGGCCCCAGACTCCCCGTCTTCTCCACACTCTCCGTCCTCCACACACTCCTCGTCCTTCCCACACTCCCCACACTCCCAAAACTCTCTTTTCTCACCACACTCCTCACGCTCCCCGTACTCTCCACACTCCCCGTCCTCACTACAATCAAAACACTCCCTGTACTCCCCATGCTCCTCGACCTCCCAACACTCCCCGTCCTCCCCACGCTCCCCGTCATCCCCGTCCTCCCCACACTCCCCGTCCTCCCCACACTCCCCGTCCTCCCCACACACCCCGTCCTCCCCTAACTCCCCGTCCTCACCACGCTCCCCGTCCTCTCCACACTCGCCGTCCTCACTACACTCAAAACAGTCCCTGTACTCCCCATGCTCCTTGACCTCTCCACATTCCCCGTGCTCCCCATCTCCCCAGACTCCCTATGCTCACCACGCTCCCCGTCCTGCCCACACTCCTCGTCCTTCCCACACTCCCCGTCCTCTCCACACTCCCCGTCCTCTCCACACTCCCCGTCCTCTCCACACTCCCCGGCCTCTCCACACTCCCCGGCCTCTCCACACTCCCCGGCCTCACCACACTCCCCGGCCTCTCCACACTCCCCGGCCTCTCCACACTCCCCGGCCTCTCCACACTCCCCGGCCTATCCACACTCCCCGTCCACTCCACACTCCCCGTCCTCCCCACACTCCCCGTCCTCTCCACACTCCCCGTCCTCTCCACACTCCCCGGCCTCTCCACACTCCCCGGCCTCTCCACACTCCCCGGCCTCTCCACACTCTCCGGCCTCTCCACACTCCACGTCCTCCCCAAACTCCCTGTTCTCACCATACTGCCCACACTCCCCGTCCTCCTCACACTCCCCGTCCTCCCCACACTCACCTTCCTAACCACACTCCCCATCCTCCCCACACACCCCATCGTCCCCAAACTCCCCGTCCTCCGCACACTCCCCATACTCCCCGTCCACCTCACACTCCCCGTCGTCAACAAACTGCCCGTCCTCATCACACTCCCCCTCCTCAACACAATCACCGTCCTCCCGACCCTCCCCGTCCTCCCCACACTCCCCGTCCTCCCCACACTCCCCGTCCTCCCCACACTCCCCGTCCTCCCCACACTCCCCACGCTCCCCGTCCTCCCCACACTCCCCGTCCTCCACACACTCCCCATCCTCCCCGTCCTCCCCACACTCCCCGTCCTCCCCACACTCCCCGTCCTCCCCACACTCCCCGTCCTCCCCACACTCCCCGTCCTCCCCACATTCCCCGTCCTCCCCACACTCCCCTTCCTCCCCACACTCACCACGCTCTACAAGCTCACCGTCCTCCCCACACTCCCCGTCCTCCCCAAACTCCCTGTTCTCATCACACTCCCAACACCCCCCGTTCTCCCCACACTCCCATCCTCCCCACACTCCCCGTCCTCCCCACACTCCCCGTCCTCCCCACACTCCCCGTCCTCCCCACACTCCCCGTCCTCCCCACACTCCCCGTCCTCCCCACACTCCCCGTCCTCCCCACATCCCCGTCCTCCCCACACTCACCGTCCTCCCCAGCGGCCCCAGACTCCACGTCTTCTCCACACTCTCCGTCCTCCACACACTCCTCGTCCTTCCCACACTCCCCACACTCCCAAAACTCTCTTTTCTCACCACACTCCCCACGCTCCCCGTACTCTCCACACTACCCGTCCTCACTACAATCAAAACACTCCCTGTACTCCCCATGCTCCTCGACCTCCCCACACTACCCGTCCTCCCCACGCTCCCCGTCCTCCCTACACTCCCCGTCCTCCCCACACTCCCCGTCCTCCCCACACTCCCCTTCCTCCCCACACTCCCCGGCCTCTCCACACTCCCCGTCCTATCCACACTCCCCGTCCTCTCCACACTCCCCGTCCTCTCCACACTCCCCGTCCTCTCCACACTCCCCGTCCTCTCCACACTCCCCGGCCTCTCCACACTCCCCGGCCTATCCACACTCCCCGTCCACTCCACACTCCCCGTCCTCCCCAAACTCCCTGTTCTCACCACACTCCCCACACTCCCCTTCCTCCTCACACTCCCCGTCCTCCCCACACTCACCTTCCTAACCACACTCCCCTTCCTCCCCACACTCCCCATCCTCCCCATACTCCCCATCCTCGCCACACTCCTCGTTGTCCCCACGCTCTGCACACTCCCCGTCCTCCCCACACTCCCCGTCCTCCCCACACTCCCGGTCCTCCCCAAACTCCCGGTCCTCCCCACACTCCCCGTCCTCAGCACACTCCCCGTCCTCAGCACACTCCCCGACCTCAGCACACTCCCTGTCCTCAACACACTACCCGTCCTCCCCACACTCGCCTTCCTCACCACACTCCGCACACAACCCCGTGCTCCCCACGCTCCCCGTGCTCCCCACGCTCCCCGTCCTCCCCACGCTCCCCGTCCTCCCCACGCTCCCCGTCCTCCCCACGCTCCCCGTCCTCCGCACGCTCCCCGTCCTCCCCACGCTCCCCGTCCTCACCACACACCCCGTCCGCCCCACGCTCCCCCTCCTTCCCACACTCCCCACACTCCCAAAGCTCTCTTTTCTCACCACACTCCCCATGCTCCCCACGCTCCCCATCCTCTCCACACACCCCATCCTCCCCAAACTCTCTGTTCTTACCACACTCCCCACACTCCCCGTCCTCCCCACACTCCCCGTCCTCCCCACACTTCCTGTCCTCCCCACACTCCCGGTCCTCCCCACAATCCCCGTCCTCTCCACACTCCCCGTCCTCCCCACACTCCCCGTCCTCCCCACACTCCCCGTCCTCTCCTAACTCCCCGTCCTCACCACACTTCCCGTCCTCCCCACACTCCCCGTCCTCTCCACGCTCCCCGTCCTCTCCACACTCGCCATCCTCACTACACTCAAAACACTCCCTGTCCTCCCCATGCTCCTTGACCTCTCCACACTCCCCGTGCTCCCCATCTCCCCAGATTCCCCATGCTCACCACACTCCCCGTCCTCTCCACACTCCCCGTCCTCTCCACACTCCCCGTCCTCTCCACACTCCCCGTCCTCCCCACACTCCCCGTCCTCCCCACACTCCCCGTCCTCCCCACAATCCCCGTCCTCCCCACACTCCCCGTCCTCCCCACACTCCCCACACTCCCAAAACTCTCTTTTCTCACCACACTCTCCACGGTCCCCGTCCTCTCCACACTCCCCATCCTCCCCAAACTCTCTGTTGTCACCTCACTCGCCGTCCTCCCCACACTCCCCGTGCTCCCCACGCTCCCCGTGCTCCCCACGCTCCCCGTCCTCCCCACGCTCCCCGTCCTCCCCACGCTCCCCGTTTTCCCCACGCTCCCCATACTCCCCACACACCCCATCGTCCCCACACTCCCCGTCCTCCGCACACTCCCCATACACCCCGTTCACCTCACACTCTCCGTCGTCAACAAACTCCCCGTCCTCATCACATTCCTCCTCCTCAACACAATCAAGTTCCTCCCGACCCTCCCTGTCCTCCCCACCCTCCCCGTCCTCCCCACTCTCCCCGTCCGCCCCACACTCCCCGTCCTCCCCACACTTCTCGTCCTCCCCACACTCCCCGTCCTCCCCACACTCCCCGTCCTCCCCACACTCCCCGTCCTCCCCACACTCCCCGTCCTCCCCACACTCCACACACTCCCCGTCCTCCCCACACTCCCCACGCTCCCCGTCCTCCCCACACTCCCCGTCCTCCGCACACTCCCTGTCCTCCCCGTCCTCCCCACACTCCCCGTCCTTCCCGTCCTCCCCACACTCCCCGTCCTCCCCACACTCCCCGTCCTCCCCACACTCCCCCTCCTCCCCACACTCCCCGTCCTCCCCACACTCCCCGTCCTCCCCACACTCCCCGTCCTCCCCACACTCCCCGTCCTCCCCACACTCCCCGTCCTCCCCACACTCCCCGTCCTCCCCACACTCCCCGTCCTCCCCACACTCCCCGTCCTCCCCACACTCCCCATCCTCCCCACACTCCCCGTCCTCTCCAAACTCCCTGTTCTCATCACCCTCCCCACACCCCCCGTTCTCCCCACACTCCCATCCTCCCCACACTCCCCGTCCTCCCCACACTCCCCACACTCCCCGTCCTCCCCACACTCCCCACACTCCCCGTCCTCCCCACACTCCCCGTCCTCCCCACGCTCCCCGTCCTCCCCACGCTCCCCGTCCTCCCCACGCTCCCCGTCCTCCCCACACTCCCCGTCCTCCCCACACTCCCCGTCCTCCCCACACTCCCCGTCCTCCCCACACTCCCCTTCCTCCCCACACTCCCCGTCCTCCCCACACTCACCGTCCTCACCACACTCACCGTCCTCACCACACTCACCGTCCTCACCACACTCACCGGCCTCCCCAGCGGCCCCAGACTCCCCGTCTTCTCCACACTCTGCGTCCTCCACACACTCCTCGTCCTTCCCACACTCCCCACACTCCCAAAACTCTCTTTTCTCACCACACTCCTCACGCTCCCCGTACTCTCCACACTCCCCGTCCTCACTAAAATCAAAACACTCCCTGTACTGCCCATGCTCCTCGACATCCCAACGCTCCCCGTCCTCCCCACGCTCCCCGTCATCCCTGTCCTCCCCACACTCCCCATCCTCCCCACACTCCCCTTCCTCCCCACACTCCCCGTCCTCCCCTAACTCCCGGTCCTCACCACGCTCCCCGTCCTCTCCACACTCGCCGTCCTCACTACACTCAAAACAGTCCCTGTCCTCCCCATGCTCCTTGACCACTCCACACTCCCCGTGCTCCCCATCTCCCCAGACTCCCTATGCTCACCACGCTCCCCGTCCTGCCCACACTCCTCGTCCTTCCCACACTCCCTGTCCTCTCCACACTCCCCGTCCTCTCCACACTCCCTGTCCTCTCCACACTCCCCGTCCTCTCCACACTCCCCGTCCTCTCCACACTCCCCGTCCTCTCCACACTCGCCGGCCTCTCCACACTCGCCGGCCTCTCCACACTCCCCGGACTCTCCACACTCCCCGGCCTCTCCACACTCCCCGTCCTATCCACACTCCCCGTCCACTCCACACCCCCCGTCCTCCCCACACTCCCCGTCCTCTCCACACTCCCCGTCCTCTCCACACTCCCTGTCCTCTCCACACTCCCCGGCCTCTCCACACTCCCCGGCCTCTCCACACTCCCCGGCCTCTCCACACTCCCCGTCCTCCCCAAACTCCCTGTTCTCACCACACTGCCCACACTCCCCGTCCTCCTCACACTCCCCGTCCTCCCCACACTCACCTTCCTAACCACACTCCCCTTCCTCCCCACACTCCCCATCCTCCCCACACTCCCCATCCTCCCCACAATCCTCGTCGTCCCCACGCTCTGCACACTCCCCGTCCTCCCCACACTCCCCGTCCTCCCCACACTGCCCGTCCTCCCCACACTCCCCGTCCTCAGCACACTCCCCGTCCTCAGCACACTCCCCGACCTCAGCACACTCATCGTCCTCAACACACTATCCGTCCTCCCCACACTCGCCGTCCTCACCAGACTCCGCACACTCCCCGTGCTCCCCACGCTCCCCGTGCTCCCCACGCTCCCCGTCCTCCCCACTCTCCCCGTCCTCCCCACGCTCCCCGTCCTCCCCACGCTCCCCGTCCTCCCCACGCTCCCCGTCCACCCCACGCTCCCCGTCCTCCCCACGCTCCCCGTCCTCACCACACACCCCGTCCGCCCCACGCTCCCCCTCCTTCCCACACTCCCCACACTCCCAAAGCACTCTTTTCTCACGACACTCCCCACGCTCCCCATCCTCTCCACACACCCCATCCTCCCCAAACTCTCTGTTCTAACCACACTCCCCACACTCCCCGTCCTCCCCACATTCCCCGTCCTCCCCACACTCCCCGTCCTCCCCACACTCCCCGTCCTCTCCTAACTCCCGATCCTCACCACACTTCCCGTCCTCCCCACGCTCCCCGTCCTCTCCACGCTCCCCGTCCTCTCCACACTCCCCGTCCTCTCCACACTCCCCGGCCTCTCCACACTCCCCGGCCTCTCCACACTCCCCGGCCTCTCCACACTCGCCGGCCTCTCCACACTCCCCGTCCTATCCACACTCCCCGTCCACTCCACACTCCCCGTCCTCCCCACACTCCCCGTCCTCCCCACACTCCCCGTCCTCCCCACACTCCCCGTCCTCCCCACACTCCCCGTCCTGTCCACACTCCCCGTCCTCTCCACACTCCCCGTCCTCTCCACACTCCCCGGCCTCTCCACACACCCCGTCCACTCCGCACTCCCCGTCCTCCCCAAACTCCCTGTTCTCAGCACACTCCCCACACTCCCCTTCCTCCTCACACTCCCCGTCCTCCCCACACTCACCGTCCTCCCCACATTCACCTTCGTAACCACACTCCCCTTCCTCCCCACACTTCCCATCCTCCCCACACTCCCCATCCTCCACACAATCCTCATCGTCCCCACGCTCTGCACACTCCCCGTCCTCCCCACACTCCCTGTCCTCCCCACACTCCCCGTCCTCCCCACACTCCCCGTCCTCAGCACAATCCCCGTCCTCAGCACACTCCCCGACCTCAGCACACTCCCCGTCCTCAACACACTACCCGTCCTCACCACACTCCGCACACTCCCCGTGCTCCCCACGCTCCCCGTGCTCCCCTCGCTCCCCGTCCTCCCCACTCTCCCCGTCCTCCCCACGATCCCCGTCCTCCCCACGCTCCCCGTCCTCCCAACGCTCCCCGTCCACCCCATGCTCCCCGTCCTCCCCACGCTCCCCGTCCTCACCACACACCCCGTCCGCCCCACGCTCCCCCTCCTTCCCACACTCCCCACACTCCCAAAGCTCTCTTTTCTCACCACACTCCCCATGCTCCCCATGCTCCCCATCCTCTCCACACTCCCCGTCCTCTCCAAACTCCCTGTTCTCATCACACTCCCCACACCCCCCGTTCTCCCCACACTCCCATCCTCCCCTCACTCCCCGTCCTCGCAACACTCCCCGTCCTCCCCGTCCTCCCCGTCCTCACGTCCTCCCCGTCCTCCCCACACTCCCCGTCCTCCCCACACTCCCCGTCCTCCCCACACTCCCCGTCCTCCCCACACTCACCGTCCTCACCACACTCACCGTCCTCACCACACTCAGCGGCCTCCCCAGCGGCCCCAGACTCCCCGTCTTCTCCACAATCTCCGTCCTCCACACACTCCTTGTCCTTCCCACACTCCCCACACTCCCAAAACTCTCTTTTCTCACCACACTCCTCACGCTCCCCGTACTCTCCGCACTCCCCGTCCTCACTACAATCAAAACACTCCCTGTACTCCCCATGCTCCTCGACCTCCCAACACTCCCCGTCCTCCCCACGCTCCCCGTCATCCCCGTCCTCCCCACACTCCCCGTCCTCCCCACACTCCCCGTCCTCCCCACACACCCCGTCCTCCCCTAACTCCCGGTCCTCACCACGCTCCCCGTCCTCTCCACACTCGCCGTCCTCACTACACTCAAAACAGTGCCTGTCCTCCCCATGCTCCTTGACCTCTCCACACTCCCCGTGCTCCCCATCTCCCCAGACTCCCTATGCTCACCACGCTCCCCGTCCTGCCCACACTCCTCGTCCTTCCCACACTCCCCGTCCTCTCCACACTCCCCGTCCTCTCCACACTCCCCGTCCTCTCCACACTCCCCGTCCTCTCCACACTCCCCGTCCTCTCCACACTCCCCGTCCTCTCCACACTCCCCGTCCTCTCCACACTCGCCGGCCTCTCCACACTCGCCGGCCTCTCCACACTCCCCGGCCTCTCCACACTCCCCGGCCTCTCCACACTCCCCGTCCTATCCACACTCCCCGTCCACTCCACACTCCCCGTCTTCCCCACACTCCCCGTCCTCTCCACACTCCCCGTCCTCTCCACACTCCCCGGCCTCTCCACACTCCCCGGCCTGTCCACACTCCCCGGCCTCTCCACACTCCCCGTCCTCCCCAAACTCCCTGTTCTCACCACACTGCCCACACTCCCCGTCCTCCTCACACTCCCCGTCCTCCCCAAACTCACCTTCCTAACCACACTCCCCTTCCTCCCCACACTCCCCATCTTCCCCACACTCCCCATCCTCCCCACACACCCCATCGTCCCCAAACTCCCCGTCCTCCGCACACTCCCCATACTCCCCGTCCACCTCACACTCCCCGTCGTCAACAAACTGCCCGTCCTCATTACACTCCCCCTCCTCAACACAATCACCGTCCTCCCGACCCTCCCTGTGCTCCCCACCCTCCCCGTCCTCCCCACACTCCCCGTCCTCCCCACACTCCCCGTCCTCCCCACACTCCCCGTCCTCCCCACACTCCCCACGCTCCCCGTCCTCCCCACGCTCCCCGTCCTCCCCACACTCCCCGTCCTCCCCACACTCCCCGTCCTCCCCACACTCCCCGTCCTCCCCACACTCCCCGTCCTCCCCACACTCCCCGTCCTCCCCACACTCCCCGTCCTCCCCACACTCCCCGTCCTCCCCACACTCCCCGTCCTCCCCACACTCCCCGTCCTCCCCACACTCCCCGTCCTCCCCACACTCCCCGTCCTCCCCACACTCACCACACTCTACAAGCTCACCGTCCTCCCCACACTCCCCGTCCTCCCCAAACTCCCTGTTCTCATCACACTCCCCACACCCCCCGTTCTCCCCAAACTCCCATCCTCCCCACACTCCCCGTCCTCACCACACTCCCCGTCCTCCCCACACTCCCCGTCCTCCCCACACTCCCCGTCCTCCCAACACTCCCCGTCCTCCCCACACTCCCCGTCCTCCCCACACTCCCCGTCCTCCCCACACTCACCGTCCTCCCCACACTCACCGTCCTCCCCAGCGGACCCAGACTCCACGTCTTCTCCACACTCTCCGTCCTCCACACACTCCTCGTCCTTCCCACACTCCCCACACTCCCAAAACTCTCTTTTCTCATCACACTCCCCACGCTCCCCGTACTCTCCACACTACCCGTCCTCACTACAATCAAAACACTCCCTGTACTCCCCATGCTCCTCGACCTCCCCACACTACCCGTCCGCCCCCACGCTCCCCGTCCTCCCTACACTCCCCGTCCTCCCCACACTCCCCGTCCTCCCCACACTCCCCGTCCTCCCCACACTCCCCGTCCTCTCCACACTCCCCGGCCTCTCCACAATCCCCGGCCTCTCCACACGCCCCGTCCTCTCCACACTCCCCGGCCTCTCCACACTCCCCGGCCTCTCCACACTCCCCGGCCTCTCCACACTCCCCGGCCTCTCCACACTCCCCGTCCTATCCACACCCCCCGTCCACTCCACACACCCCGTCCTCCCCAAACTCCCTGTTCTCACCACACTCCCCACACTCCCCTTCCTCCTCACACTCCCCGTCCTCCCCACACTCACCTTCCTAACCACACTCCCCTTCCTCCCCACACTCCCCATCCTCCCCATACTCCCCATCCTCGCCACAGTCCTCGTCGTCCTCACGCTCTGCACACTCCCCGTCCTCCCCACACTCCCCGTCCTCCCCACACTCCCCGTCCTCCCCACACTCCCGGTCCTCCCCAAACTCCCCGTCCTCAGCACACTCCCCGTCCTCAGCACACTCCCCGACCTCAGCACACTCCCCGTCCTCAACACACTACCCGTCCTCCGCACACTAGCCTTCCTCACCACACTCCGCACACACCCCGTGCTCCGCACGCTCCCCCGTGCTCCCCACGCTCCCCGTGCTCCCCATGCTCCCCGTCCCCCCACGCTCCCCGTCCTCCCCACGCTCCCCGTCCTCCCCACGCTCCCCGTCCTCCCCACGCTCCCCGTCCTCCCCACGCTCCCCCGTCCTCCCCACGCTCCCCGTCCTCCCCACGCTCCCCGTCCTCACCACACACCCCCGTCCGCCCCACGCTTCCCCTCCTTCCCACACTCCCCACACTCCCAAAGCTCTCTTTTCTCACCACACTCCCCACGCTCCCCACGCTCCCCATCCACTCCACACACCCCATCCTCCCCAAACTCTCTGTTCTCACCACACTCCCCACACTCCCCGTCCTCCCCACACTCCCCGTCCTCCCCACACACCCTGTCCTCCCCACACTCCCCGTCCTCCCCACAATCCCCGTCCTCCCGACACTCCCCGTCCTCCCCACACTCCCCGTCCTCTCCTAACTCCCCGTCCTCACCACACTTCCCGTCCTCCCCACACTCCCCGTCCTCTCCACGCTCCCCGTCCTCTCCACACTCCCCGTCCTCTCCACGCTCCCCGTCCTCTCCACACTCGCCATCCTCACTACACTCAAAACACTCCCTGTCCTCCCCATGCTCCTTGACCTCTCCACACTCCCCGTGCTCCCCATCTCCCCAGACTCCACATGCTCACCACACTCCCCCGTCCTCTCCACACTCCCCGTCCTCTCCACACTCCCCGTCCTCCCCACACTCCCCGTCCTCCCCACACTCCCCGTCCTCCCCACACTCCCCGTCCTCCCCACACTCCCCGTCTTCCCCACACTCCCCGTCCTCCCCACACTCCCCACACTCCCAAAACTCTCTTTTCTCACCACACTCCCCACGCTCCCCGTCCTCTCCACACTCCCCATCCTCCCCAAACTCTCTGTTGTCACCTCACTCGCCGTCCTCCCCCACACTCCCCGTGCTCCCCACGCTCCCCGTGCTCCCCACGCTCCCCGTCCTCCCCACGCTCCCCGTCCTCCCCACGCTCCCCATACTCCCCACACACCCCATCGTCCCCACACTCCCCGTCCTCCGCACACTCCCCATACACCCCGTCCACCTCACACTCTCCGTCGTCAACAAACTCCCCGTCCTCATCACATTCCTCCTCCTCAACACAATCAAGTTCCTCCCGACCCTCCCTGTCCTCCCCACTCTCCCCGTCCGCCCCACACTCCCCGTCCTCCCCACGCTTCCCGTCCTCCCCACGCTCCCCGTCCTCCCCACGCTCCCCGTCCTCCCCACGCTCCCCGTCCTCCCCACACTCCCCGTCCTCCCCACACTCCCCGTCCTCCCCACACTCCCACGCTCCCCACACTCCCCACGCTCCCCACACTCCCCACGCTCCCCGTCCTCCGCACACTCCCTGTCCTCCCCGTCCTCCCCACACTCCCCGTCCTTCCCGTCCTCCCCACACTCCCCGTCCTCCCCACACACCCCGTCCTCCCCACACTCCCCGACCTCCCCACACTCCCCCTCCTCCCCACACTCCCCCTCCTCCCCACACTCCCCCTCCTCCCCACACTCCCCCTCCTCCCCACAATCCCCGTCCTCCCGACACTCCCCGTCCTCCCCACACTCCCCGTCCTCTCCTAACTCCCCGTCCTCACCACACTTCACGTCCTCCCCACACTCCCCGTCCTCTCCACGCTCCCCGTCCTCTCCACACTCCCCGTCCTCTCCACGCTCCCCGTCCTCTCCACACTCGCCATCCTCACTACACTCAAAACACTCCCTGTCCTCCCCATGCTCCTTGACCTCTCCACACTCCCCGTGCTCCCCATCTCCCCAGACTCCACATGCTCACCACACTCCCCGTCCTCTCCACACTCCCCGTCCTCTCCACACTCCCCGTCCTCCCCACACTCCCCGTCCTCCCCACACTCCCCGTCCTCCCCACACTCCCCGTCCTCCCCACACTCCCCGTCTTCCCCACACTCCCCGTCCTCCCCACACTCCCCACACTCCCAAAACTCTCTTTTCTCACCACACTCCCCACGCTCCCCGTCCTCTCCACACTCCCCATCCTCCCCAAACTCTCTGTTGTCACCTCACTCGCCGTCCTCCCCACACTCCCCGTGCTCCCCACGCTCCCCGTGCTCCCCACGCTCCCCGTCCTCCCCACGCTCCCCGTCCTCCCCACGCTCCCCATACTCCCCACACACCCCATCGTCCCCACACTCCCCGTCCTCCGCACACTCCCCATACACCCCGTCCACCTCACACTCTCCGTCGTCAACAAACTCCCCGTCCTCATCACATTCCTCCTCCTCAACACAATCAAGTTCCTCCCGACCCTCCCTGTCCTCCCCACCCTCCCCGTCCTCCCCACTCTCCCCGTCCGCCCCACACTCCCCCGTCCTCCCCACGCTTCCCGTCCTCCCCACGCTCCCCGTCCTCCCCACGCTCCCCGTCCTCCCCACACTCCCCGTCCTCCCCACACTCCCCGTCCTCCCCACACTCCCCACGCTCCCCACACTCCCCACGCTCCCCACACTCCCCACGCTCCCCGTCCTCCGCACACTCCCTGTCCTCCCCGTCCTCCCCACACTCCCCGTCCTTCCCGTCCTCCCCACACTCCCCGTCCTCCCCACACTCCCCGTCCTCCCCACACTCCCCGACCTCCCCACACTCCCCCTCCTCCCCACACTCCCCCTCCTCCCCACACTCCCCCTCCTCCCCACACTCCCCCTCCTCCCCACACTCCCCGTCCTCCCCACACTCCCCGTCCTCCCCACACTCCCCGTCCTCCCCACACTCCCCGTCCTCCCCACACTCCCCGTCCTCCCCACACTCCCCGTCCTCCCCACACTCCCCGTCCTCCCCAAACTCCCCGTCCTCCCCACACTCCCCGTCCTCCCCACACTCCCCGTCCTCCCCACACTCCCCGTCCTCCCCACACTCCCCGTCCTCCCCACACTCCCCGTCCTCCCCACACTCCCCGTCCTCCCCACACTCCCCGTCCTCCCCACACTCCCCGTCCTCCCCACACTCCCCGTCCTCCCCACACTCCCCGTCCTCCCCACACTCCCCGTCCTCCCCACACTCCCCGTCCTCCCCACACTCCCCGTCCTCCCCACACTCCCCGTCCTCCCCCACACTCCCCGTCCTCTCCAAACTCCCTGTTCTCATCACACTCCCCACACCCCCCGTTCTCCCCACACTCCCATCCTCCCCACACTCCCCGTCCTCCCCACACTCCCCGTCCTCCCCACACTCCCCGTCCTCCCCACACTCCCCGTCCTCCCCACACTCCCCACACTCCCCGTCCTCCCCACGCTCCCCGTCCTCCCCACACTCCCCGTCCTCCCCACACTCCCCGTCCTCCCCACACTCCCCGTCCTCCCCACACTCCCCACACTCCCCGTCCTCCCCACACTCCCCGTCCTCCCCACACTCCCCGTCCTCCCCACACTCCCCGTCCTCTCCAAACTCCCTGTTCTCATCACACTCCCCACACCCCCCCGTTCTCCCCACGCTCACCGGCCTCCCCAGCGGCCCCAGACTCCCCGTCTTCTCCACACTCTCCGTCCTCCACACACTCCTCGTCCTTCCCACACTCCCAAAACTCTCTTTTCTCACCACACTCCTCACGCTCCCCGTACTCTCCACACTCCCCCGTCCTCACTACAATCAAAACACTCCCTGTACTCCCCATGTTCCTCGACCTCCCAACACTCCCCGTCCTCCCCACGCTCCCCGTCATCCCCGTCCTCCCCACACTCCCCGTCCTCCCCACACTCCCCTTCCTCCCCACACTCCCCGTCCTCCCCTAACTCCCGGTCCTCACCACGCTCCCCGTCCTCTCCACACTCGCCGTCCTCACTACAGTCAAAACAGTCCCTGTCCTCCCCATGCTCCTTGACCTCTCCACACTCCCCGTGCTCCCCATCTCCCCAGACTCCCTATGCTCACCACGCTCCCCGTCCTGCCCACACTCCTCGTCCTTCCCACACTCCCCGTCCTCTCCACACTCCCCGTCCTCTCCACACTCCCTGTCATCTCCACACTCCCCGTCCTCTCCACACTCCCCGTCCTCTCCACACTCCCCGTCCTCTCCACACTCGCCGTCCTCTCCACACTCCCCGGCCTCTCCACACTCCCCGGCCTCTCCACACTCCCCGGCCTATCCACACTCCCCGTCCACTCCACACTCCCCGTCCTCCCCACACTCCCCGTACTCTCCACACTCCCCGTCCTCTCCACACTCCCCGGCCTCTCCACACTCCCCGGCCTCTCCACACTCCCCGGCCTCTCCACACTCCCCGGCATCTCCACACTCCCCGTCCTCCCCAAACTCCCTGTTCTCACCACACTGCCCACACTCCCCGTCCTCCTCACACTCCCCGTGCTCCCCACACTCACCTTCCTAACCACACTCCCCTTCCTCCCCACACACCCCATCCTCCCCACACTCCCCATCCTCCCCACAATCCTCGTCGTCCCCACGCTCTGCACACTCCCCATCCTCCCCACACTCCCCGTCCTCCCCACACTCCCCGTCCTCCCCACACTCGCCGTCCTCAACACACTATCAGTCCTCCCCACACTCGCCGTCCTCACCACACTCCGCACACTCCCCGTGCTCCCCACGCTCCCCGTGCTCCCCACGCTCCCCGTCCTCCCCACTCTCCCCGTCCTCCCCCACTCTCCCCGTCCTCCCCACGCTCCCCGTCCTCCCCACGCTCCCGGTCCTCCCCACGCTCCCCGTCCACCCCACGCTCCCCGTCCTCCCCACGCTCCCCGTCCTCACCACACACACCGTCCGCCCCACACTCCCCCTCCTTCCCACACTCCCCACACTCCCAAAGCACTCTTTTCTCACCACACTCCCCACGCTCCCCCACGCTCCCCATCCTCTCCACACACCCCATCCTCCCCAAACTCTCTGTTCTCACCACACTCCCCACACTCCCCGTCCTCCCCACATTCCCCGTCCTCCCCACACTCCCCGTCCTCCCCACACTCCCCGTCCTCTCCTAACTCCCGGTCCTCACCACACTTCCCGTCCTCCCCACGCTCCCCGTCCTCTCCACGCTCCCCGTCCTCTCCACACTCCCCGGCCTCTCCACACTCCCCGGCCTCTCCACACTCCCCGGCCTCTCCACATTCCCCGGCCTGTCCACACTCCCCGGCCTCTCCACACTCCCCGTCCACTCCACACTCCCCGTCCTCCCCCACACTCCCCGTCCTCCCCACACTCCCCGTCCTCCCCACACTCCCCGTCCTCCCCACACTCCCCGTCCTCCCCACACTCCCCGTCCTCCCCCACACTCCCCGTCCTCTCCACACTCCCCGGCCTCTCCACACTCCCCGGCCTCTCCACACTCCCCGTCCACTCCACACTCCCCGTCCTCCCCAATCTCCCTGTTCTCAGCACACTCCCCACACTCCCCTTCCTCCTCACACTCCCCGTCCTCCCCACACTCACCGTCCTCCCCACATTCACCTTCGTAACCACACTCCCCTTCCTCCCCACACTTCCCATCCTCCCCACAATCCTCATCGTCCCCACGCTCTGCACACTCCCCGTCGTCCCCACACTCCCCGTCCTCCCCACACTCCCCGTCCTCAGCACACTCCCCTTCCTCCCCACACTCCCCGTCCTCCCCTAACTCCCGGTCCTCACCACGCTCCCCGTCCTCCCCACACTCGCCGTCCTCACTACACTCAAAACAGTCCCTGTCCTCCCCATGCTCCTTGACCTCTCCACACTCCCCGTGCTCCCCATCTCCCCAGACTCCCTATGCTCACCACGCTCCCCGTCCTGCCCACACTCCTCATCCTTCCCACACTCCCCGTCCTCTCCACACTCCCCGTCCTCTCCACACTCCCCGTCCTCTCCACACTCCCCGTCCTCTCCACACTCCCCGTCCTCTCCACACTCCCCGTCCTCTCCACACTCCCCGTCCTCTCCACACTCCCCATCCACTCCACACTCCCCGGCCTCTCCACACTCCCCGGCCTCTCCACACTCCCCGTCCTATCCACACTCCCCGTCCACTCCACACTCCCCGTCCTCCCCACACTCCCCGTCCTCTCCACACTCCCCGTCCTCTCCACACTCCCCGGCCTCTCCACACTCCCCGGCCTCTCCACACTCCCCGGCCTCTCCACACTCCCCGGCCTCTCCACACTCCCCGTCCTCCCCAAACTCCCTGTTCTCACCACACTGCCCACACTCCCCGTCCTCCTCACACTCCCCGTCCTCCCCACACTCACCTTCCTAACCACACTCCCCTTCCTCCCCACACTCCCCATCCTCCCCACACTCCCCATCCTCCCCACAATCCTCGTCGTCCCCACGGTCTGCACACTCCCCGTCCTCCCCACACTCCCCGTCCTCCCCACACTCCCCGTCCTCCCCACACACCCCGTCCTCAGCACACTCCCCGTCCTCAGCACACTCCCCGACCTCAGCACACTCCCCGTCCTCAACACACTATCCGTCCTCCCCACACTCGCCGTCCTCACCACACTCCGCACACTCCCCGTGCTCCCCACGCTACCCCGTGCTCCCCACGCTCCCCGTCCTCCCCACTCTCCCCGTCCTTCCCACTCTCCCCGTCCTCCCCACGCTCCCCGCCCTCCCCACGCTCCCCGTCCACCCCACGCTCCCCGTCCTCACCACACACCCCGTCCGCCCCACGCTCCCCCTCCTTCCCACACTCACCACACTCCCAAAGCTCTCTTTTCTCACCACACTCCCCATGCTCCCCACGCTCCCCATCCTCTCCACACCCCCCATCCTCCCCAAACTCTCTGTTCTCACCACACTCACCACACTCCCCGTCCTCCCCACACTCCCCGTCCTCCCCACACTCCCCGTCCTCCCCACACTCCCCGTCCTCCCCAAACTACCCGTCCTCTCCACGCTCCCCGTCCTCTCCACGCTCCCCGTCCTCTCCACACTCGCCATCCTCACTACACTCAAAACACTCCCTGTCCTCCCCATGCTCCTTGACCTCTCCACACTCCCCGTGCTCCCCATCTCCCCAGACTCCACATGCTCACCACACACCCCGTCCTGCCCACACTCCCCGTCCTCTCCACACTCCCCGTCCTCTCCACACTCCCCGTCCTCCCCACACTCCCCGTCCTCCCAACACTCCCCGTCCTCCCCACACTCCCCGTCCTCTCCACACTCCCCGTCCTCCCCACACTCCCCGTCCTCCCCACACTCCCCGTCCTCCCCACACTCCCCACACTCCCAAAACTCTCTTTTCTCACCACAATCCCCATGCTCCCCGTCCTCTCCACACTCCCCATCCTCCCCAAACTCTCTGTTCTCACCTCACTCGCCGTCCTCCCCACACTCCCCGTGCTCCTCATGCTCCCCGTGCTCCCCACGCTCCCCGTCCTCCCCACACACCCCCATCGTCCCCACACTCCCCGTCCTCCGCACACTCCCCATACTCCCCGTCCACCTCAAACTCTCCGTCGCCAACAAACTCCCCGTCCTCATCACACTCCCCCTCCTCAACACAATCAACCTCCTCCCGACCCTCCATGTCCTCCCCACCCTCCCCGTCCTCCCCACACTCCCCGTCCGCCCCACACTCCCCCTCCTCCCCACACTCCCCGTCCTCCCCACACTCCCCGTCCTCCCCACACTCCCCGTCCTCCCCACACTCCCCGTCCTCCCCACACTCCCCGTCCTCCCCACACTCCCCGTCCTCCCCACACTCCCCGTCCTCCCCACACTCCCCGTCCTCCCCACACTCCCCGTCCTCCCCACACTCCCCGTCCTCCCCACACTCCCCATCCTCCCCACACTCCCCGTCCTCCCCACACTCCCCACGCTCCCCGTCCTCCCCACACTCCCCGTCCTCCCCACGCTCCCCGTCATCCCCGTCCTCCCCACACTCCCCGTCCTCCCCACACTCCCCGTCCTCCCCTAACTCCCGGTCCTCACCACGCTCCCCGTCCTCTCCACACTCGCCGTCCTCACTACACTCAAAACACTCCCTGTCCTCCCCATGCTCCTTGACCTCTCCACACTCCCCGTGCTCCCCATCTCCCCAGACTCCCCAAGCTCACCACGCTCCCCGTCGTGCCCACACTCCCCGTCCTGCCCACACGCCCCGTCCTGCCCACACTCCCCGTCCTCTCCACACTCCCCGTCCTCTCCACACTCCCCGTCCTCTCCACACTCCCCGTCCTCTCCACACTCCCCGTCCTCTCCACACTCCCCGTCCTCCCCACACTCCCCGTCCTCCCCGTCCTCCCCACACTCCACGTCCTCCCCACACTCCCCGTCCTCCCCACACTCCCCGTCCTCCCCACACTCCCCGTCCTCCCCACACTCCCCGTCCTCCCCACACTCCCCGTCCTCCCCACACTCCCCGTCCTCCCCACACTCCCCGTCCTCCCCACACTCCCCGTCCTCCCCACACTCCCCGTCCTCCCCACACTCCCCGTCCTCCCCACACTCTCCGTCCTCCCCAAACTCCCTGTTCTCACAACACTCCCCACACTCCCCTTCCTCTCCACACTCCCCGTGCTCCCCATCACCCCAGACTCCCCATGCTCACCACGCTCCCCGTCCTGTCCACACTCCTCGTCCTTCCCACACTCCCCGTCCTCTCCACACTCCCCGTCCTCCCCACACTCCCCGTCCTCCCCACACTCCCCGTCCTCCCCTAACTCCCGGTCCTCACCACACTCCCCGTCCTCCACACACTCCCCGTCCTCTCCACGCTCCCCGTCCTCTCCACACTCCCCGTCCTCACTACACTCAAAACAGTCCCTGTCCTCCCCATGCTCCTTGACCTCTCCACACTCCCCGTGCTCCCCATCTCCCCAGACTCACTATGCTCACCACGCTCCCCGTCCTGCCCACACTCCTCGTCCTTCCCACACTCCCCATCCTCTCCACACTCCCCATCCTCTCCACACTCCCCGTCCTCTCCACACTCCCCGTCCTCTCCATACTCCCCGTCTTCTCCACACTCCCCGTCCTCTCCACACTCACCGGCCTCTCCACACACCCCGGCATCTCCACACTCCACGTCCTGTCCACACTCCCCGTCCACTCCACACTCCCCGTCCTCCCCACACTCCCTGTCCTCCCCAAACTCCCTGTTCTCACCACACTGCCCACACTCCCCGTCCTCCTCACACTCCCCGTGCTCCCCACACTCACCTTCCTAACCACACTCCCCTTCCTCCCCACACACCCCATCCTCCCCACACTCCCCATCCTCCCCACAATCCTCGTCGTCCCCACGCTCTGCACACTCCCCATCCTCCCCACACTCCCCGTCCTCCCCACACTCCCCGTCCTCCCCACACTCGCCGTCCTCAACACACTATCAGTCCTCCCCACACTCGCCGTCCTCACCACACTCCGCACACTCCCCGTGCTCCCCACGCTCCCCGTGCTCCCCACGCTCCCCGTCCTCCCCACTCTCCCCGTCCTCCCCACTCTCCCCGTCCTCCCCACGCTCCCCGTCCTCCCCACGCTCCCGGTCCTCCCCACGCTCCCCGTCCACCCCACGCTCCCCGTCCTCCCCACGCTCCCCGTCCTCACCACACACACCGTCCGCCCCACACTCCCCCTCCTTCCCACACTCCCCACACTCCCAAAGCACTCTTTTCTCACCACACTCCCCACGCTCCCCACGCTCCCCATCCTCTCCACACACCCCATCCTCCCCAAACTCTCTGTTCTCACCACACTCCCCACACTCCCCGTCCTCCCCACATTCCCCGTCCTCCCCACACTCCCCGTCCTCCCCACACTCCCCGTCCTCTCCTAACTCCCGGTCCTCACCACACTTCCCGTCCTCCCCACGCTCCCCGTCCTCTCCACGCTCCCCGTCCTCTCCACACTCCCCGGCCTCTCCACACTCCCCGGCCTCTCCACACTCCCCGGCCTCTCCACATTCCCCGGCCTGTCCACACTCCCCGGCCTCTCCACACTCCCCGTCCACTCCACACTCCCCGTCCTCCCCACACTCCCCGTCCTCCCCACACTCCCCGTCCTCCCCACACTCCCCGTCCTCCCCACACTCCCCGTCCTCCCCACACTCCCCGTCCTCCCCACACTCCCCGTCCTCTCCACACTCCCCGGCCTCTCCACACTCCCCGGCCTCTCCACACTCCCCGTCCACTCCACACTCCCCGTCCTCCCCAATCTCCCTGTTCTCAGCACACTCCCCACACTCCCCTTCCTCCTCACACTCCCCGTCCTCCCCACACTCACCGTCCTCCCCACATTCACCTTCGTAACCACACTCCCCTTCCTCCCCACACTTCCCATCCTCCCCACAATCCTCATCGTCCCCACGCTCTGCACACTCCCCGTCGTCCCCACACTCCCCGTCCTCCCCACACTCCCCGTCCTCAGCACACTCCCCTTCCTCCCCACACTCCCCGTCCTCCCCTAACTCCCGGTCCTCACCACGCTCCCCGTCCTCCCCACACTCGCCGTCCTCACTACACTCAAAACAGTCCCTGTCCTCCCCATGCTCCTTGACCTCTCCACACTCCCCGTGCTCCCCATCTCCCCAGACTCCCTATGCTCACCACGCTCCCCGTCCTGCCCACACTCCTCATCCTTCCCACACTCCCCGTCCTCTCCACACTCCCCGTCCTCTCCACACTCCCCGTCCTCTCCACACTCCCCGTCCTCTCCACACTCCCCGTCCTCTCCACACTCCCCGTCCTCTCCACACTCCCCGTCCTCTCCACACTCCCCATCCACTCCACACTCCCCGGCCTCTCCACACTCCCCGGCCTCTCCACACTCCCCGTCCTATCCACACTCCCCGTCCACTCCACACTCCCCGTCCTCCCCACACTCCCCGTCCTCTCCACACTCCCCGTCCTCTCCACACTCCCCGGCCTCTCCACACTCCCCGGCCTCTCCACACTCCCCGGCCTCTCCACACTCCCCGGCCTCTCCACACTCCCCGTCCTCCCCAAACTCCCTGTTCTCACCACACTGCCCACACTCCCCGTCCTCCTCACACTCCCCGTCCTCCCCACACTCACCTTCCTAACCACACTCCCCTTCCTCCCCACACTCCCCATCCTCCCCACACTCCCCATCCTCCCCACAATCCTCGTCGTCCCCACGGTCTGCACACTCCCCGTCCTCCCCACACTCCCCGTCCTCCCCACACTCCCCGTCCTCCCCACACACCCCGTCCTCAGCACACTCCCCGTCCTCAGCACACTCCCCGACCTCAGCACACTCCCCGTCCTCAACACACTATCCGTCCTCCCCACACTCGCCGTCCTCACCACACTCCGCACACTCCCCGTGCTCCCCACGCTACCCGTGCTCCCCACGCTCCCCGTCCTCCCCACTCTCCCCGTCCTTCCCACTCTCCCCGTCCTCCCCACGCTCCCCGCCCTCCCCACGCTCCCCGTCCACCCCACGCTCCCCGTCCTCACCACACACCCCGTCCGCCCCACGCTCCCCCTCCTTCCCACACTCACCACACTCCCAAAGCTCTCTTTTCTCACCACACTCCCCATGCTCCCCACGCTCCCCATCCTCTCCACACCCCCCATCCTCCCCAAACTCTCTGTTCTCACCACACTCACCACACTCCCCGTCCTCCCCACACTCCCCGTCCTCCCCACACTCCCCGTCCTCCCCACACTCCCCGTCCTCCCCAAACTACCCGTCCTCTCCACGCTCCCCGTCCTCTCCACGCTCCCCGTCCTCTCCACACTCGCCATCCTCACTACACTCAAAACACTCCCTGTCCTCCCCATGCTCCTTGACCTCTCCACACTCCCCGTGCTCCCCATCTCCCCAGACTCCACATGCTCACCACACACCCCGTCCTGCCCACACTCCCCGTCCTCTCCACACTCCCCGTCCTCTCCACACTCCCCGTCCTCCCCACACTCCCCGTCCTCCCAACACTCCCCGTCCTCCCCACACTCCCCGTCCTCTCCACACTCCCCGTCCTCCCCACACTCCCCGTCCTCCCCACACTCCCCGTCCTCCCCACACTCCCCACACTCCCAAAACTCTCTTTTCTCACCACAATCCCCATGCTCCCCGTCCTCTCCACACTCCCCATCCTCCCCAAACTCTCTGTTCTCACCTCACTCGCCGTCCTCCCCCACACTCCCCGTGCTCCCCATGCTCCCCGTGCTCCCCACGCTCCCCGTCCTCCCCACACACCCCATCGTCCCCACACTCCCCGTCCTCCGCACACTCCCCATACTCCCCGTCCACCTCAAACTCTCCGTCGCCAACAAACTCCCCGTCCTCATCACACTCCCCCTCCTCAACACAATCAACCTCCTCCCGACCCTCCATGTCCTCCCCACCCTCCCCGTCCTCCCCACACTCCCCGTCCGCCCCACACTCCCCCTCCTCCCCACACTCCCCGTCCTCCCCACACTCCCCGTCCTCCCCACACTCCCCGTCCTCCCCACACTCCCCGTCCTCCCCACACTCCCCGTCCTCCCCACACTCCCCGTCCTCCCCACACTCCCCGTCCTCCCCACACTCCCCGTCCTCCCCACACTCCCCGTCCTCCCCACACTCCCCGTCCTCCCCACACTCCCCGTCCTCCCCACACTCCCCATCCTCCCCACACTCCCCGTCCTCCCCACACTCCCCACGCTCCCCGTCCTCCCCACACTCCCCGTCCTCCCCACGCTCCCCGTCATCCCCGTCCTCCCCACACTCCCCGTCCTCCCCACACTCCCCGTCCTCCCCTAACTCCCGGTCCTCACCACGCTCCCCGTCCTCTCCACACTCGCCGTCCTCACTACACTCAAAACACTCCCTGTCCTCCCCATGCTCCTTGACCTCTCCACACTCCCCGTGCTCCCCATCTCCCCAGACTCCCCAAGCTCACCACGCTCCCCGTCGTGCCCACACTCCCCGTCCTGCCCACACGCCCCGTCCTGCCCACACTCCCCGTCCTCTCCACACTCCCCGTCCTCTCCACACTCCCCGTCCTCTCCACACTCCCCGTCCTCTCCACACTCCCCGTCCTCTCCACACTCCCCGTCCTCCCCACACTCCCCGTCCTCCCCGTCCTCCCCACACTCCACGTCCTCCCCACACTCCCCGTCCTCCCCACACTCCCCGTCCTCCCCACACTCCCCGTCCTCCCCACACTCCCCGTCCTCCCCACACTCCCCGTCCTCCCCACACTCCCCGTCCTCCCCACACTCCCCGTCCTCCCCACACTCCCCGTCCTCCCCACACTCCCCGTCCTCCCCACACTCCCCGTCCTCCCCACACTCTCCGTCCTCCCCAAACTCCCTGTTCTCACAACACTCCCCACACTCCCCTTCCTCTCCACACTCCCCGTGCTCCCCATCACCCCAGACTCCCCATGCTCACCACGCTCCCCGTCCTGTCCACACTCCTCGTCCTTCCCACACTCCCCGTCCTCTCCACACTCCCCGTCCTCCCCACACTCCCCGTCCTCCCCACACTCCCCGTCCTCCCCTAACTCCCGGTCCTCACCACACTCCCCGTCCTCCACACACTCCCCGTCCTCTCCACGCTCCCCGTCCTCTCCACACTCCCCGTCCTCACTACACTCAAAACAGTCCCTGTCCTCCCCATGCTCCTTGACCTCTCCACACTCCCCGTGCTCCCCATCTCCCCAGACTCACTATGCTCACCACGCTCCCCGTCCTGCCCACACTCCTCGTCCTTCCCACACTCCCCATCCTCTCCACACTCCCCATCCTCTCCACACTCCCCGTCCTCTCCACACTCCCCGTCCTCTCCATACTCCCCGTCTTCTCCACACTCCCCGTCCTCTCCACACTCACCGGCCTCTCCACACACCCCGGCATCTCCACACTCCACGTCCTGTCCACACTCCCCGTCCACTCCACACTCCCCGTCCTCCCCACACTCCCTGTCCTCCCCAAACTCCCTGTTCTCACCACACTCCCCACACTCCCCTTCCTCCTCACACTCCCCGTCCTCCCCACACTCACCTTCCTCCCCACACTCCCCTTCCTCCCCACACTCCCCTTCCTCCCCACACTCCCCTTCCTCCCCACACTCCCCATCCTCCCCACACTCCCCATCCTCTCCACACTCCCCATCCTCCCCACACTCCTCGTCGTCCCCACGCTCTGCACACTCCCCGTCCTCCCCACACTCCCCGTCCTCCCCACACTCCCCGTCCTCCCCACACTCCCCGTCCTCCCCACACTCCCCGTCCTCCCCACACTCCCCGTCCTCAGCACACTCCCCGTCCTCAGCACACTCCCCGTCCTCAGCACACTCCCCGTCCTCAGCACACTCCCCGACCTCAGCACACTCCCCGACCTCAGCACACTCCCCGACCTCAGCACACTCCCCGTCCTCAACACACTACCCGTCCTCCCCACACTCGCCGTCCTCACCACACTCCGCACACTCCCCGTCCTCTCCACACTCACCGTCCTCCCCAAATGCCCCAGACTCCCCGTCTTCACCACACTCCCCGTCCTCCACACACTCCTCGTCCTTCCCACACTACCCACACTCCCAAAACTCTCTTTTCTCACCACACTCCCCACGCTCCCCGTCCTCTCCACACTCCCCATCCTCCCCAAACTCTCTGTTCTCACCACACTCACCACACTCGCCGTCCTCCCCACACTCCCCGTCCTCCCCACGCTCCCCGTGCTCCCCACGCTCCCCGTGCTCCCCACGCTCCCCGTCCACCCCACGCTCCCCGTCCTCCCCACACTCCCCGTCCTCCCCACACTCCCTGTCCTTCCCACACTCCCCACACTCCCAAAGCTCTCTTTTCTCACCACACTCCCCATGCTCCCCACGCTCCCCGTCCTCTCCACACACCCCATCCTCCCCAAACTCTCTGTACTCACCACACTCCCCGTCCTCCCCACGCTCCCCGTCCTCCCCACACTCCCCATCCTACCCACACTCCCGGTCCTCACCACGCTCCCCGTACTCCCCACGCTCCCCGGCCTCTCCACACTCGCCATCCTCACTACACTCAAAACACTCCCTGTCCTCCCCATGCTCCTTGACCTCTCCACACTCCCCGTGCTCCCCATCTCCCCAGACTCCCCATGCTCACCACACTCCCCGTCCTGCCCACACTCCCCATCCTCTCCACACACCCGGCCTCTCCACACTCCCCGTCCTCTCCACACTCCCCGTCCTCTCCACACTCCCCGTCCTCTCCACACTCCCCGACCTCTCCACACTCCCCGTCCTCCCCACACTCCCCATCATCCCCACTCTCCCCGTCCTCCCCACACTCCCCGTCCTCCCCACACTCCCCACACTCCCAAAACTCTCTTTTCTCACCACACTCCCCACGCTCCCCGTCCTCTCCACACTCCCCATCCTCCCCAAACTCGCTGTTCTCACCTCACTCGCCGTCCTCCCCACACTCCCCGTGCTCCCCACACTCCCCGTGCTCCCCACGCTCCCCGTCCTCCCCTCGCTCCCCGTCCTCCCCACGCTCCCCGTCCTCCCCACGCTCCCCATCGTCCCCACGCTCCCCATCGTGCCCACACTCCCCGTCCTCCGCACACTCCCCATACTCCCCGTCCAACTCACACTCCCGTCGTCAACAAACTCCCCGTCCTCATCATATCCCCCTCCTCAACACAATCAACCTCCTCCCGACCCTCCCTGTCCTCCCCACCCTCCCCGTCCTCCCCACACTCCCCGTCCGCCCCACACTCCCCGTCCTCCCCACACTCCCCGTCCTCCCCACACACCCCGTCCTCCCCACACTCCCCGTCCTCCCCACACTCCCCGTCCTCCCCACACTCCCCGTTCTCCCCGTCCTCCCCACACTCCCCGTCCTCCCCGTCCTCCCCACACTCCCCGTCCTCCCCACACTCCCCGTCCTCCCCACACTCCCCGTCCTCCCCACACTCCCCGTCCTCCCCACACTCACCACGCTCTACAAGCTCACCGTCCTCCCCGCACTCCCCGTCCTCCCCACACTTCCCATCCTCCCCACACTCCCCGTCCTCCCCAAACTCCCTGTTCTCATCACACTCCCCACACCCCCCGTTCTCCCCACACTCCCATCCTCCCCTCACTCCCCGTCCTCCCCACAATCCCCGTCCTCCCCACACTAACCGTCCTCCCCGTCCTCCCCAACCTCCCCGTACTCCCCGTCCTCCCCGTCCTCCCCACACTCCCCGTCCTCCCCCACACTCCCCGTCCTCCCCACACTCCCCGTCCTCCCCACACTCCCCGTCCTCCCCACACTCCCCGTCCTCCCCACACTTCCCATCCTCCCCACACTCCCCGTCCTCCCCAAACTCCCTGTTCTCATCACACTCCCCACACTCCCCGTCCTCCCCACATTCCCCGTCCTCCCCACACTCCCCGTCCTCCCCACACTCCCCGTCCTCTCCTAACTCCCGGTCCTCACCACACTTCCCGTCCTCCCCACGCTCCCCGTCCTCTCCACGCTCCCCGTCCTCTCCACACTCCCCGTCCTCTCCACACTCCCCGGCCTGTCCACACTCCCCGGCCTCTCCACACTCCCCGGCCTGTCCACACTCCCCGTCCTATCTACACTCCCCGTCCACTCCACACTCCCCGTCCTCCCCACACTCCCCGTCCTCCCCACACTCCCCGTCCTCCCCACACTCCCTATCCTCCCCACACTCCCCGTCCTCTCCACACTCCCCGGCCTCCCCAATCTCCCTGTTCTCAGCACACTCCCCACACTCCCCTTCCTCCTCACACTCCCCGTCCTCCCCACACTCACCGTCCTCCCCACATTCACCTTTGTAACCACACTCCCCTTCCTCCCCACACTTCCCATCCTCCCCACACTCCCCATCCTCCCCACAATCCTCATCGTCCCCACGCTCTGCACACTCCCCGTCCATTCCACACTCCCTGTCCTCCCCACACTCCCCGTCCTCCCCACACTCCCCGTCCTCAGCACACTCCCCGTCCTCAGCACACTCCCCGACCTCAGCACACTCCCCGTCCTCAACACACTACCCGTCCTCACCACACTCCGCACACTCCCCGTGCTCCCCACGCTCCCCGTGCTCCCCACGCTCCCCGTCCTCCCCACTCTCCCCGTCCTCCCCACGCTCCCCGTCCTCCCCACGCTCCCCGTCCTCCCCACGCTCCCCGTCCACCCCACGCTCCCCGTCCTCCCCACGCTCCCCGTCCTCCCCACGCTCCCTGTCCTCACCACACACCCCGTCCGCCCCACGCTCCCCCTCCTTCCCACACTCACCACACTCCCAAAGCTCTCTTTTCTCACCACACTCCCCATCTCCCCTGACTCCCCATGCTCACCACACTCCCCGTCCTCCCCAAACTCCCTGTTCTCATCACACTCCCCACACCCTCCGTTCTCCCCACACTCCCATCCTCCCCTCACTCCCCGTCCTCCCCACAATCCCCGTCCTCCCCACACTACCCGTCCTCCCCGTCCTCCCCAACCTCCCCGTCCTCCCCGTCCTCCCCGTCCTCCCCACACTCCCCGTCCTCCCCACACTCCCCGTCCTCCCCACACTCCCCGTCCTCCCCACACTCCCCGTCCTCCCCACACTCCCCGTCCTCCCCACACTCCCCGTCCTCCCCACACTCCCCTCCTCCCCACACTTCCCATCCTCCCCACACTCCCCGTCCTCCCCAAACTCCCTGTTCTCATCACACTCCCCACACTCCCCGTCCTCCCCACATTCCCCGTCCTCCCCACACTCCCCGTCCTCCCCACACTCCCCGTCCTCCCCACACTCCCCGTCCTCTCCTAACTCCCAGTCCTCACCACACTTCCCGTCCTCCCCACGCTCCCCGTCCTCTCCACGCTCCCCGTCCTCTCCACACTCCCCGTCCTCTCCACACTCCCCGGCCTGTCCACACTCCCCGGCCTCTCCACACTCCCCGGCCTGTCCACACTCCCAGTCCTATCCACACTCCCCGTCCACTCCACACTCCCCGTCCTCCCCACACTCCCCGTCCTCCCCACACTCCCCGTCCTCCCCACACTCCCCGTCCTCCCCACACTCCCTATCCTCCCCACACTCCCCGTCCTCTCCACACTCCCCGGCCTCTCCACACTCCCCGGCCTCTCCACACTCCCCGGCCTCTCCACACTCCCCGTCCACTCCACACTCCCCGTCCTCCCCAATCTCCCTGTTCTCAGCACACTCCCCACACTCCCCTTCCTCCTCACACTCCCCGTCCTCCCCACACTCACCGTCCTCCCCACATTCACCTTTGTAACCACACTCCCCTTCCTCCCCACACTTCCCATCCTCCCCACACTCCCCATCCTCCCCACAATCCTCATCGTCCCCACGCTCTGCACACTCCCCGTCCACCCCACACTCCCTGTCCTCCCCACACTCCCCGTCCTCCCCACACTCCCCGTCCTCAGCACACTCCCCGTCCTCAGCACACTCCCCGACCTCAGCACACTCCCCGTCCTCAACACACTACCCGTCCTCACCACACTCCGCACACTCCCCGTGCTCCCCACGCTCCCCGTGCTCCCCACGCTCCCCGTCCTCCCCACTCTCCCCGTCCTCCCCACGCTCCCCGTCCTCCCCACGCTCCCCGTCCTCCCCACGCTCCCCGTCCACCCCACGCTCCCCGTCCTCCCCACGCTCCCCGTCCTCCCCACGCTCCCTGTCCTCACCACACACCCCGTCCGCCCCACGCTCCCCCTCCTTCCCACACTCACCACACTCCCAAAGCTCTCTTTTCTCACCACACTCCCCATCTCCCCAGACTCCCCATGCTCACCACACTCCCCGTCCTGCCCACACTCCCCGTCCTCTCCACACTCCCCGTCCTCTCCACACTCCCCGTCCTCTCCACACTCCCCGTCCTCCCAACACTCCCCGTCCTCCCCACACTCCCCGTCCTCTCCACGCTCCCCGTCCTCCCCACGCTCCCCGTCCTCCCCACGCTCCCCGTCCTCCCCACGCTCCCCGTCCTCCCCACACTCCCCGTCCTCCCCACACTCCCCGTCCTCCCCACACTCCCCGTCCTCCCCACACTCCCCGTCCTCCCCACACTCCCCGTCCTCCCCACACTCACCGGCCTCACCACACTCACCGGCCTCCCCAGCGGCCCCAGACTCCCCGTCTTCTCCACACTCTCCGTCCTCCACACACTCCTCGTCCTTCCCACACTCCCCACCATACCAAAACTCTCTTTTCTCACCACACTCCCCACGCTCCCCGTACTCTCCACACTCCCCGTCCTCACTACAATCAAAACACTCCCTGTCCTCCCCATGCTCCTCGAACTCCCAACACTCCCCGTCCTCCCCACGCACCCCGTCCTCCCCACACTCCCCTTCCTCCCCACACTCCCCGTCCTCCCCATCTCCCCAGACTCCCTATGCTCACCACGCTCCCCGTCCTGCCCACACTCCTCGTCCTTCCCACACTCCCCATCCTCTCCACACTCCCCTTCCTCTCCACACTCCCCGTCCTCTCCACACTCCCCGTCCTCTCCACACTCCCTGGCCTCTCCACACTCCCCGGCCTCTCCACACTCCCCGGCCTCTCCACACTCCCCAGCCTCTCCACATTCCCCGGCCTCTCCACACTCCCCGGCCTCTCCACACTCCCCGTCCTATCCACACTCCCCGTCCAATCCACACTCCCCGTCCTCCCCACACTCCCCGTCGTCCCCAAACTCCCTGTTCTCACCACACTCCCCACACTCCCCTTCCTCCTCACACTCCCCGTCCTCCCCACACTCCCCGTCCTCCCCACACTCACCTTCCTCCCCACACTCACCTTCCTCCCCACACTCACCTTCCTCCCCACACTCACCTTCCTCCCCACACTCACCTTCCTCCCCACACTTCCCTTCCTCCCCACACTCCGCATCCTCCCCACACTCCCCATCCTCCCCAAACTCTCTGTTCTCACCACACTCACCACACTCGCCGTCCTCCCCACACTCCCCATCCTCCCCACGCTCCCCGTGCTCCCCACGCTGCCCGTGCTCCCCACGCTCCCCGTCCTCCCCACGCTCCCCGTCCACCCCACACTCCCCGTCCTCCCCACACTCCCCGTCCTCCCCACACTCCCCGTCCTTCCCACACTCCCCGTCCTTCCCACACTCCCCACACTCCCAAAGCTCTCTTTTCTCACCACACTCCCCATGCTCCCCACGCTCCCCGTCCTCTCCACACACCCCATCCTCCCCAAACTCTCTGTTCTCACCACACACCCCGTCCTCCCCACGCTCCCCGTCCTCCCCACACTCCCCGTCCTCCCCACACTCCCCGTCCTCCCCCACACTCCCGGTCCTCACCACACTTCCCGTCCTCCCCACACTCCCGGTCCTCACCAAGCTCCCCGTCCTCTCCACACTCGCCATCCTCACTACACTCAAAACACTCCCTGTCCTCCCCATGCTCCTTGACCTCTCCACACTCCCCGTGCTCCCCATCTCCCCAGACTCCCCATGCTCACCACACTCCGCGTCCTGCCCACACTCCCCGTCCTGCCCACACTCCCCGTCCTCTCCACACTCCCCGTCCTCTCCACACTCCCCGTCCTCTCCACACTCCCCGTCCTCTCCACACTCCCCGTCCTCCCCACACTCCCCGTCCTCACCACACTCCCCGTCCTCCCCACACTCCCCGTCCTCCCCACACTCCCCGTCCTCCCCACACTCCCCGTCCTCCCCACACTCCCCGTCCTCCCCACACTCCCCGTCCTCCCCACACTCCCCGTCCTCCCCACACTCCCCGTCCTCCCCACACTCCCCGTCCTCCCCACACTCCCCGTCCTCCCCACACTCCCCGTCCTCCCCACACTCCCCACACTCCCAAAACTCTCTTTTCTCACCACACTCCCCACGCTCCCCGTCCTCTCCACACTCCCCATCCTCCCCAAACTCTCTGTTCTCACCTCACTCGCCGTCCTCCCAACACTCCCCGTGCTCCCCACGCTCCCCGTGCTCCCCACGCTCCCCACGCTCCCCGTCCTCCCCACGCTCCCCGTCCTCCCCAGGCTCCCCATCGTCCCCACACTGCCCGTCCTCCGCACACTCCCCATACTCCCCGTCCACCTCACACTCCCGTCGTCAACAAACTCCCCGTCCTCATCAAACTCCCCCTCCTCAACACAATCAACCTCCTCCCGACCCTCCCTGTCCTCCCCACCCTCCCCGTCCTCCCCGTCCGCCCCACACTCCCCGTCCTCCCCACACTCCCCGTCCTCCCCACACTCCCCGTCCTCCCCACACTCCCCGTCCTCCCCACGCTCCCCGTCCTCCCCACACTCCCCGTCCTCCCCACACTCCCCGTCCTCCCCACACTCCCCGTCCTCCCCGTCCTCCCCACACTCCCCGTCCTCCCCGTCCTCCCCACACTCCCCGTCCACCCCACACTCCCCGTCCTCCCCACACTCCCCGTCCTCCCCGAACTCCCTGTCCTCCCCACAATCCCCGTCCTCCCCACACTCACCACGCTCTACAAGCTCACCGTCCTCCCCGCACTCCCCGTCCTCCCCACAATTCCCATCCTCCCCACACTCCCCGTCCTCCCCAAACTCCCTGTTCTCATCACACTCCCCACACCCCCCGTTCTCCCCACACTCCCCGTCCTTCCCACACTCCCCGTCCTCCCCACACTCCCCGTCCTCCCCACACTCCCCGTCCTCCCCACACTCCCCGTCCTCCCCACACTCCCCGTCCTCCCCACACTCCCCGTCCTCCCCACCCTCCCCGTCCTCACCACACTCCCCGTCCGCCCCACACTCCCCGTCCTCCCCACACTCCCCGTCCTCCCCACACACCCCGTCCTCCCCACACTCCCCGTCCTCCCCACACTCCCCGTCCTCCCCGTCCTCCCCACACTCCCCGTCCTCCCCACACTCCCCGTCCTCCCCGTCCTCCCCACACTCCCCGTCCTCCCCACACTCCCCGTCCTCCCCACACTCCCCGTCCTCCCCACACTCCCCGTCCTCCCCACACTCACCACGCTCTACAAGCTCACTGTCCTCCCCGCACTCCCCGTCCTCCCCACACTTCCCATCCTCCCCACACTCCCCGTCCTCCCCAAACTCCCTGTTCTCATCACACTCCCCACACCCCCCCGTTCTCCCCACACTCCCATCCTCCCCTCACTCCCCGTCCTCCCCACAATCCCCGTCCTCCCCACACTACCCGTCCTCCCCGTCCTCCCCAACCTCCCCGTCCTCCCCGTCCTCCCCGTCCTCCCCACACTCCCCGTCCTCCCCACACTCCCCGTCCTCCCCACACTCCCCGTCCTCCCCACACTCCCCGTCCTCCCCACACTCCCCGTCCTCCCCACACTCCCCGTCCTCCCCACACTCCCCGTCCTCCCCACACTCCCCGTCCTCCCCACACTCCCCGTCCTCCCCACACTCCCCGTCCTCCCCACACTTCCCATCCTCCCCACACTCCCCGTCCTCCCCAAACTCCCTGTTCTCATCACACTCCCCACACTCCCCGTCCTCCCCACATTCCCCGTCCTCCCCACACTCCCCGTCCTCCCCACACTCCCCGTCCTCTCCTAACTCCCGGTCCTCACCACACTTCCCGTCCTCCCCACGCTCCCCGTCCTCTCCACGCTCCCCGTCCTCTCCACACTCCCCGTCCTCTCCACACTCCCCGGCCTGTCCACACTCCCCGGCCTCTCCACACTCCCCGGCCTGTCCACACTCCCCGTCCTATCCACACTCCCCGTCCACTCCACACTCCCCGTCCTCCCCACACTCCCCGTCCTCCCCACACTCCCCGTCCTCCCCACACTCCCTATCCTCCCCACACTCCCCGTCCTCTCCACACTCCCCGGCCTCTCCACACTCCCCGGCCTCTCCACACTCCCCGGCCTCTCCACACTCCCCGTCCACTCCACACTCCCCGTCTTCCCCAATCTCCCTGTTCTCAGCACACTCCCCACACTCCCCTTCCTCCTCACACTCCCCGTCCTCCCCACACTCACCGTCCTCCCCACATTCACCTTTGTAACCACACTCCCCTTCCTCCCCACACTCCCCATCCTCCCCACAATCCTCATCGTCCCCACGCTCTGCACACTCCCCGTCCACCCCACACTCCCCGTCCTCCCCACACTCCCCGTCCTCCCCACACTCCCCGTCCTCAGCACACTCCCCGTCCTCAGCACACTCCCCGTCCTCAGCACACTCCCCGTCCTCAGCACACTCCCCGACCTCAGCACACTCCCCGACCTCAGCACACTCCCCGACCTCAGCACACTCCCCGTCCTCAACACACTACCCGTCCTCCCCACACTCGCCGTCCTCACCACACTCCGCACACTCCCCGTCCTCTCCACACTCACCGTCCTCCCCAAATGCCCCAGACTCCCCGTCTTCACCACACTCCCCGTCCTCCACACACTCCTCGTCCTTCCCACACTACCCACACTCCCAAAACTCTCTTTTCTCACCACACTCCCCACGCTCCCCGTCCTCTCCACACTCCCCATCCTCCCCAAACTCTCTGTTCTCACCACACTCACCACACTCGCCGTCCTCCCCACACTCCCCGTCCTCCCCACGCTCCCCGTGCTCCCCACGCTCCCCGTGCTCCCCACGCTCCCCGTCCACCCCACGCTCCCCGTCCTCCCCACACTCCCCGTCCTCCCCACACTCCCTGTCCTTCCCACACTCCCCACACTCCCAAAGCTCTCTTTTCTCACCACACTCCCCATGCTCCCCACGCTCCCCGTCCTCTCCACACACCCCATCCTCCCCAAACTCTCTGTACTCACCACACTCCCCGTCCTCCCCACGCTCCCCGTCCTCCCCACACTCCCCATCCTCCCCACACTCCCGGTCCTCACCACGCTCCCCGTACTCCCCACGCTCCCCGGCCTCTCCACACTCGCCATCCTCACTACACTCAAAACACTCCCTGTCCTCCCCATGCTCCTTGACCTCTCCACACTCCCCGTGCTCCCCATCTCCCCAGACTCCCCATGCTCACCACACTCCCCGTCCTGCCCACACTCCCCATCCTCTCCACACACCCGGCCTCTCCACACTCCCCGTCCTCTCCACACTCCCCGTCCTCTCCACACTCCCCGTCCTCTCCACACTCCCCGACCTCTCCACACTCCCCGTCCTCCCCACACTCCCCATCATCCCCACTCTCCCCGTCCTCCCCACACTCCCCGTCCTCCCCACACTCCCCACACTCCCAAAACTCTCTTTTCTCACCACACTCCCCACGCTCCCCGTCCTCTCCACACTCCCCATCCTCCCCAAACTCGCTGTTCTCACCTCACTCGCCGTCCTCCCCACACTCCCCGTGCTCCCCACACTCCCCGTGCTCCCCACGCTCCCCGTCCTCCCCTCGCTCCCCGTCCTCCCCACGCTCCCCGTCCTCCCCACGCTCCCCATCGTCCCCACGCTCCCCATCGTGCCCACACTCCCCGTCCTCCGCACACTCCCCATACTCCCCGTCCAACTCACACTCCCGTCGTCAACAAACTCCCCGTCCTCATCATATCCCCCTCCTCAACACAATCAACCTCCTCCCGACCCTCCCTGTCCTCCCCACCCTCCCCGTCCTCCCCACACTCCCCGTCCGCCCCACACTCCCCGTCCTCCCCACACTCCCCGTCCTCCCCACACACCCCGTCCTCCCCACACTCCCCGTCCTCCCCACACTCCCCGTCCTCCCCACACTCCCCGTTCTCCCCGTCCTCCCCACACTCCCCGTCCTCCCCGTCCTCCCCACACTCCCCGTCCTCCCCACACTCCCCGTCCTCCCCACACTCCCCGTCCTCCCCACACTCCCCGTCCTCCCCACACTCACCACGCTCTACAAGCTCACCGTCCTCCCCGCACTCCCCGTCCTCCCCACACTTCCCATCCTCCCCACACTCCCCGTCCTCCCCAAACTCCCTGTTCTCATCACACTCCCCACACCCCCCGTTCTCCCCACACTCCCATCCTCCCCTCACTCCCCGTCCTCCCCACAATCCCCGTCCTCCCCACACTAACCGTCCTCCCCGTCCTCCCCAACCTCCCCGTACTCCCCGTCCTCCCCGTCCTCCCCACACTCCCCGTCCTCCCCACACTCCCCGTCCTCCCCACACTCCCCGTCCTCCCCACACTCCCCGTCCTCCCCACACTCCCCGTCCTCCCCACACTTCCCATCCTCCCCACACTCCCCGTCCTCCCCAAACTCCCTGTTCTCATCACACTCCCCACACTCCCCGTCCTCCCCACATTCCCCGTCCTCCCCACACTCCCCGTCCTCCCCACACTCCCCGTCCTCTCCTAACTCCCGGTCCTCACCACACTTCCCGTCCTCCCCACGCTCCCCGTCCTCTCCACGCTCCCCGTCCTCTCCACACTCCCCGTCCTCTCCACACTCCCCGGCCTGTCCACACTCCCCGGCCTCTCCACACTCCCCGGCCTGTCCACACTCCCCGTCCTATCTACACTCCCCGTCCACTCCACAATCCCCGTCCTCCCCACACTCCCCGTCCTCCCCACACTCCCCGTCCTCCCCACACTCCCTATCCTCCCCACACTCCCCCGTCCTCTCCACACTCCCCGGCCTCCCCAATCTCCCTGTTCTCAGCACACTCCCCACACTCCCCTTCCTCCTCACACTCCCCGTCCTCCCCACACTCACCGTCCTCCCCACATTCACCTTTGTAACCACACTCCCCTTCCTCCCCACACTTCCCATCCTCCCCACACTCCCCATCCTCCCCACAATCCTCATCGTCCCCACGCTCTGCACACTCCCCGTCCATTCCACACTCCCTGTCCTCCCCACACTCCCCGTCCTCCCCACACTCCCCGTCCTCAGCACACTCCCCGTCCTCAGCACACTCCCCGACCTCAGCACACTCCCCGTCCTCAACACACTACCCGTCCTCACCACACTCCGCACACTCCCCGTGCTCCCCACGCTCCCCGTGCTCCCCACGCTCCCCGTCCTCCCCACTCTCCCCGTCCTCCCCACGCTCCCCGTCCTCCCCACGCTCCCCGTCCTCCCCACGCTCCCCGTCCACCCCACGCTCCCCGTCCTCCCCACGCTCCCCGTCCTCCCCACGCTCCCTGTCCTCACCACACACCCCGTCCGCCCCACGCTCCCCCTCCTTCCCACACTCACCACACTCCCAAAGCTCTCTTTTCTCACCACACTCCCCATCTCCCCTGACTCCCCATGCTCACCACACTCCCCGTCCTCCCCAAACTCCCTGTTCTCATCACACTCCCCACACCCTCCGTTCTCCCCACACTCCCATCCTCCCCTCACTCCCCGTCCTCCCCACAATCCCCGTCCTCCCCACACTACCCGTCCTCCCCGTCCTCCCCAACCTCCCCGTCCTCCCCGTCCTCCCCGTCCTCCCCACACTCCCCGTCCTCCCCACACTCCCCGTCCTCCCCACACTCCCCGTCCTCCCCACACTCCCCGTCCTCCCCACACTCCCCGTCCTCCCCACACTCCCCGTCCTCCCCACACTCCCCTCCTCCCCACACTTCCCATCCTCCCCACACTCCCCGTCCTCCCCAAACTCCCTGTTCTCATCACACTCCCCCACACTCCCCGTCCTCCCCACATTCCCCGTCCTCCCCACACTCCCCGTCCTCCCCACACTCCCCGTCCTCCCCACACTCCCCGTCCTCTCCTAACTCCCAGTCCTCACCACACTTCCCGTCCTCCCCCACGCTCCCCGTCCTCTCCACGCTCCCCGTCCTCTCCACACTCCCCGTCCTCTCCACACTCCCCGGCCTGTCCACACTCCCCGGCCTCTCCACACTCCCCGGCCTGTCCACACTCCCAGTCCTATCCACACTCCCCGTCCACTCCACACTCCCCGTCCTCCCCACACTCCCCGTCCTCCCCACACTCCCCGTCCTCCCCACACTCCCCGTCCTCCCCACACTCCCTATCCTCCCCACACTCCCCGTCCTCTCCACACTCCCCGGCCTCTCCACACTCCCCGGCCTCTCCACACTCCCCGGCCTCTCCACACTCCCCGTCCACTCCACACTCCCCGTCCTCCCCAATCTCCCTGTTCTCAGCACACTCCCCACACTCCCCTTCCTCCTCACACTCCCCGTCCTCCCCACACTCACCGTCCTCCCCACATTCACCTTTGTAACCACACTCCCCTTCCTCCCCACACTTCCCATCCTCCCCACACTCCCCATCCTCCCCACAATCCTCATCGTCCCCACGCTCTGCACACTCCCCGTCCACCCCACACTCCCTGTCCTCCCCACACTCCCCGTCCTCCCCACACTCCCCGTCCTCAGCACACTCCCCGTCCTCAGCACACTCCCCGACCTCAGCACACTCCCCGTCCTCAACACACTACCCGTCCTCACCACACTCCGCACACTCCCCGTGCTCCCCACGCTCCCCGTGCTCCCCACGCTCCCCGTCCTCCCCACTCTCCCCGTCCTCCCCACGCTCCCCGTCCTCCCCACGCTCCCCGTCCTCCCCACGCTCCCCGTCCACCCCACGCTCCCCGTCCTCCCCACGCTCCCCGTCCTCCCCACGCTCCCTGTCCTCACCACACACCCCGTCCGCCCCACGCTCCCCCTCCTTCCCACACTCACCACACTCCCAAAGCTCTCTTTTCTCACCACACTCCCCATCTCCCCAGACTCCCCATGCTCACCACACTCCCCGTCCTGCCCACACTCCCCGTCCTCTCCACACTCCCCGTCCTCTCCACACTCCCCGTCCTCTCCACACTCCCCGTCCTCCCAACACTCCCCGTCCTCCCCACGCTCCCCGTCCTCTCCACGCTCCCCGTCCTCCCCACGCTCCCCGTCCTCCCCACGCTCCCCGTCCTCCCCACACTCCCCGTCCTCCCCACACTCCCCGTCCTCCCCACACTCCCCGTCCTCCCCACACTCCCCGTCCTCCCCACACTCCCCGTCCTCCCCACACTCCCCGTCCTCCCCACACTCACCGGCCTCACCACACTCACCGGCCTCCCCAGCGGCCCCAGACTCCCCGTCTTCTCCACACTCTCCGTCCTCCACACACTCCTCGTCCTTCCCACACTCCCCACCATACCAAAACTCTCTTTTCTCACCACACTCCCCACGCTCCCCGTACTCTCCACACTCCCCGTCCTCACTACAATCAAAACACTCCCTGTCCTCCCCATGCTCCTCGAACTCCCAACACTCCCCGTCCTCCCCACGCACCCCGTCCTCCCCACACTCCCCTTCCTCCCCACACTCCCCGTCCTCCCCATCTCCCCAGACTCCCTATGCTCACCACGCTCCCCGTCCTGCCCACACTCCTCGTCCTTCCCACACTCCCCATCCTCTCCACACTCCCCTTCCTCTCCACACTCCCCGTCCTCTCCACACTCCCCGTCCTCTCCACACTCCCTGGCCTCTCCACACTCCCCGGCCTCTCCACACTCCCCGGCCTCTCCACACTCCCCAGCCTCTCCACACTCCCCGGCCTCTCCACACTCCCCGGCCTCTCCACACTCCCCGTCCTATCCACACTCCCCGTCCAATCCACACTCCCCGTCCTCCCCACACTCCCCGTCGTCCCCAAACTCCCTGTTCTCACCACACTCCCCACACTCCCCTTCCTCCTCACACTCCCCGTCCTCCCCACACTCCCCGTCCTCCCCACACTCACCTTCCTCCCCACACTCACCTTCCTCCCCACACTCACCTTCCTCCCCACACTCACCTTCCTCCCCACACTCACCTTCCTCCCCACACTTCCCTTCCTCCCCACACTCCGCATCCTCCCCACACTCCCCATCCTCCCCAAACTCTCTGTTCTCACCACACTCACCACACTCGCCGTCCTCCCCACACTCCCCATCCTCCCCACGGCTCCCCGTTGCCTCCCCACGCTGCCCGTGCTCCCCACGCTCCCCGTCCTCCCCACGCTCCCCGTCCACCCCACACTCCCCGTCCTCCCCCACACTCCCCCGTCCTCCCCACACTCCCCGTCCTTCCCACACTCCCCGTCCTTCCCACACTCCCCACACTCCCAAAGCTCTCTTTTCTCACCACACTCCCCATGCTCCCCCACGCTCCCCGTCCTCTCCACACACCCATCCTCCCCAAACTCTCTGTTCTCACCACACACCCCGTCCTCCCCACGCTCCCCGTCCTCCCCACACTCCCCGTCCTCCCCACACTCCCCGTCCTCCCCACACTCCCGGTTCCCTCACCACACTTCCCCGTCCTCCCCACACTCCCGGTCCTCACCAAGCTCCCCGTCCTCTCCACACTCGCCATCCCTCACTACACTCAAAACACTCCCTGTCCTCCCCATGCTCCTTGACCTCTCCACACTCCCCGTGCTCCCCATCTCCCCAGACTCCCCATGCTCACCACACTCCGCGTCCTGCCCACACTCCCCGTCCTGCCCACACTCCCCGTCCTCTCCACACTCCCCCGTCCTCTCCACACTCCCCGTCCCTCTCCACACTCCCCGTCCTCTCCACACTCCCCGTCCTCCCCACACTCCCCGTCCTCACCACACTCCCCGTCCTCCCCACACTCCCCGTCCTCCCCCACACTCCCCGTCCTCCCCACACTCCCCGTCCTCCCCACACTCCCCCGTCCTCCCCACACTCCCCGTCCTCCCCACACTCCCCGTCCTCCCCACACTCCCCGTCCTCCCCACACACCTCCCCGTCCTCCCCACACTCCCCGTCCTCCCCACACTCCCCGTCCTCCCCACACTCCCCACACTCCCAAAACTCTCTTTTCTCACCACACTCCCCCACGCTCCCCGTCCTCTCCACACTCCCCATCCTCCCCAAACTCTCTTGTTCTCACCTCACTCGCCGTCCTCCCAACACTCCCCGTGCTCCCCACGCTCCCCGTGCTCCCCACGCTCCCCACGCTCCCCGTCCTCCCCACGCTCCCCGTCCTCCCCAGGCTCCCCATCGTCCCCACACTGCCCGTCCTCCGCACACTCCCCATACTCCCCGTCCACCTCACACTCCCGTCGTCAACAAACTCCCCGTCCTCATCAAACTCCCCCTCCTCAACACAATCAACCTCCTCCCGACCCTCCCTGTCCTCCCCACCCTCCCCGTCCTCCCCGTCCGCCCCACACTCCCCGTCCTCCCCACACTCCCCCGTCCTCCCCACACTCCCCGTCCTCCCCACACCTCCCCGTCCTCCCCACGCTCCCCCGTCCTCCCACACTCCCCCGTCCCTCCCCACACTCCCCGTCCTCCCCACACTCCCCGTCCTCCCCACACTCCCCGTCCTCCCCGTCCTCCCCACACTCCCCGTCCTCCCCGTCCTCCCCACACTCCCCGTCCACCCCACACTCCCCGTCCTCCCCACACTCCCCGTCCTCCCCGAACTCCCTGTCCTCCCCACAATCCCCGTCCTCCCCACACTCACCACGCTCTACAAGCTCACCGTCCTCCCCGCACTCCCCGTCCTCCCCACAATTCCCATCCTCCCCACACTCCCCGTCCTCCCCAAACTCCCTGTTCTCATCACACTCCCCACACACCCCGTTCTCCCCACACTCCCCGTCCTTCCCACACTCCCCGTCCTCCCCACACTCCCCGTCCTCCCCACACTCCCCGTCCTCCCCACCACTCCCCGTCCTCCCCACACTCCCCGTCCTCCCCCACACTCCCCGTCCTCCCCACCCTCCCCGTCCTCACCACACTCCCCGTCCGCCCCACACTCCCCGTCCTCCCCACACTCCCCGTCCTCCCCACACACCCCCGTCCTCCCCACACTCCCCGTCCTCCCCACACTCCCCGTCCTCCCCGTTCCTCCCCACACTCCCGTCCTCCCCACACTCCCCGTCCTCCCCGTCCTCCCCACACTCCCCGTCCTCCCCACACTCCCCGTCCTCCCCACACTCCCCGTCCTCCCCACACTCCCCGTCCTCCCCACACTCACCACGCTCTACAAGCTCACTGTCCTCCCCGCACTCCCCGTCCTCCCCACACTTCCCATCCTCCCACACTCCCCGTCCCTCCCCAAACTCCCTGTTCTCATCACACTCCCCACACCCCCCGTTCTCCCCACACTCCCATCCTCCCCTCACTCCCCGTCCTCCCCACAATCCCCGTCCTCCCCACACTACCCCGTCCTCCCCCGTCCTCCCCAACCCTCCCCGTCCTCCCCGTCCTCCCCGTCCTCCCCACACTCCCCGTCCTCCCCACACTCCCCGTCCTCCCCACACTCCCCGTCCTCCCCACACTCCCCGTCCTCCCCACACTCCCCGTCCTCCCCACACTCCCCGTCCTCCCCACACTCCCCGTCCTCCCCACACTCCCCGTCCTCCCCACACTCCCCGTCCTCCCCACACTTCCCATCCTCCCCACACTCCCCGTCCTCCCCAAACTCCCTGTTCTCATCACACTCCCCACACTCCCCGTCCCTCCCCACATTCCCCGTCCTCCCCACACTCCCCGTCCTCCCCACACTCCCCGTCCTCTCCTAACTCCCGGTCCTCACCACACTTCCCGTCCTCCCCACGCTCCCCGTCCTCTCCACGCTCCCCGTCCTCTCCACACTCCCCGTCCTCTCCACACTCCCCGGCCTGTCCACACTCCCCGGCCTCTCCACACTCCCCGGCCTGTCCACACTCCCCGTCCTATCCACACTCCCCGTCCACTCCACACTCCCCGTCCTCCCCACACTCCCCGTCCTCCCCACACTCCCCGTCCTCCCCCACACTCCCTATCCTCCCCACACTCCCCGTCCTCTCCACACTCCCCGGCCTCTCCACACTCCCCGGCCTCTCCACACTCCCCGGCCTCTCCACACTCCCCGTCCACTCCACACTCCCCGTCTTCCCCAATCTCCCTGTTCTCAGCACACTCCCCACACTCCCCTTCCTCCTCACACTCCCCGTCCTCCCCACACTCACCGTCCTCCCCACATTCACCTTTGTAACCACACTCCCCTTCCTCCCCACACTCCCCATCCTCCCCACAATCCTCATCGTCCCCACGCTCTGCACACTCCCCGTCCACCCCACACTCCCTGTCCTCCCCACACTCCCCGTCCTCCCCACACTCCCCGTCCTCAGCACACTCCCCGTCCTCAGCACACTCCCCGTCCTCAACACACTACCCGTCCTCACCACACTCCGCACACTCCCCGTGCTCCCCACGCTCCCCGTGCTCCCCACGCTCCCCGTCCTCCCCACTCTCCCCGTCCTCCCCACGCTCCCCGTCCTCCCCACGCTCCCCGTCCTCCCCACGCTCCCCGTCCACCCCACGCTCCCCGTCCTCCCCACGCTCCCCGTCCTCCCCACGCTCCCTGTCCTCACCACACACCCCGTCCGCCCCACGCTCCCCCTCCTTCCCACACTCACCACACTCCCAAAGCTCTCTTTTCTCACCACACTCCCCATCTCCCCAGACTCCCCATGCTCACCACACTCCCCGTCCTGCCCACACTCCCCGTCCTCTCCACACTCCCCGTCCTCTCCACACTCCCCGTCCTCTCCACACTCCCCGTCCTCCCAACACTCCCCGTCCTCCCCACACTCCCCGTCCTCCCCACGCTCCCCGTCCTCCCCACGCTCCCCGTCCTCCCCACACTCCCCGTCCTCCCCACACTCCCCGTCCTCCCCACACTCCCTGTCCTCCCCACACTCACCGTCCTCCCCACACTCACCGTCCTCACCACACTCACCGTCCTCCCCAGCGGCCCCAGACTCCCCGTCTTCTCCACACTCTCCGTCCTCCACACACTCCTCGTCCTTCCCACACTCCCCACCATACCAAAACTCTCTTTTCTCACCACACTCCCCACGCTCCCCGTACTCTCCACACTCCCCGTCCTCACTACAATCAAAACACTCCCTGTCCTCCCCATGCTCCTCGAACTCCCAACACTCCCCGTCCTCCCCACGCACCCCGTCCTCCCCACACTCCCCTTCCTCCCCACACTCCCCGTCCTCCCCATCTCCCCAGACTCCCTATGCTCACCACGCTCCCCGTCCTGCCCACACTCCTCGTCCTTCCCACACTCCCCATCCTCTCCACACTCCCCGTCCTCTCCACACTCCCCGTACTCTCCACACTCCCCGTCCTCTCCACACTCCCTGGCCTCTCCACACTCCCCGGCCTCTCCACACTCCCCGGCCTCTCCACACTCCCCGGCCTCTCCACACTCCCCGGCCTCTCCACACTCCCCGGCCTCTCCACACTCCCCGTCCTATCCACACTCCCCGTCCAATCCACACTCCCCGTCCTCCCCACACTCCCCGTCGTCCCCAAACTCCCTGTTCTCACCACACTCCCCACACTCCCCTTCCTCCTCACACTCCCCGTCCTCCCCACACTCCCCGTCCTCCCCACACTCACCTTCCTCCCCACACTCACCTTCCTCCCCACACTCACCTTCCTCCCCACACTCACCTTCCTCCCCACACTCACCTTCCTCCCCACACTCACCTTCCTCCCCACACTTCCCTTCCTCCCCACACTCCGCATCCTCCCCACACTCCCCATCCTCCCCACACTCCTCGTCGTCCCCACGCTCTGCACACTCCCCGTCCTCCACACACTCCTCGTCCTTCCCACACTCCCCATCCTCCCCAAACTCTCTGTTCTCACCACACTCACCACACTCGCCGTCCTCCCCACACTCCCCATCCTCCCCACGCTCCCCGTGCTCCCCACGCTGCCCGTGCTCCCCACGCTCCCCGTCCACCCCACACTCCCCGTCCTCCCCACACTCCCCGTCCTCCCCACACTCCCCGTCCTCCCCACACTCCCCGTCCTTCCCACACTCCCCACACTCCCAAAGCTCTCTTTTCTCACCACACTCCACATGCTCCCCACGCTCCCCGTCCTCCCCACGCTCCCCGTCCTCCCCAGGCTCCCCATCGTCCCCACACTGCCCGTCCTCCGCACACTCCCCATACTCCCCGTCCACCTCACACTCCCGTCGTCAACAAACTCCCCGTCCTCATCAAACTCCCCCTCCTCAACACAATCAACCTCCTCCCGACCCTCCCTGTCCTCCCCACCCTCCCCGTCCTCCCCGTCCGCCCCACACTCCCCGTCCTCCCCACACTCCCCGTCCTCCCCACACTCCCCGTCCTCCCCACGCTCCCCGTCCTCCCCACGCTCCCCGTCCTCCCCACACTCCCCGTCCTCCCCACACTCCCCGTCCTCCCCACACTCCCCGTCCTCCCCGTCCTCCCCACACTCCCCGTCCTCCCCGTCCTCCCCACACTCCCCGTCCACCCCACACTCCCCGTCCTCCCCACACTCCCCGTCCTCCCCGAACTCCCTGTCCTCCCCACAATCCCCGTCCTCCCCACACTCACCACGCTCTACAAGCTCACCGTCCTCCCCGCACTCCCCGTCCTCCCCACAATTCCCATCCTCCCCACACTCCCCGTCCTCCCCAAACTCCCTGTTCTCATCACACTCCCCACACCCCCCGTTCTCCCCACACTCCCCGTCCTTCCCACACTCCCCGTCCTCCCCACACTCCCCGTCCTCCCCACACTCCCCGTCCTCCCCACACTCCCCGTCCTCCCCACACTCCCCGTCCTCCCCACACTCCCCGTCCTCCCCACCCTCCCCGTCCTCACCACACTCCCCGTCCGCCCCACACTCCCCGTCCTCCCCACACTCCCCGTCCTCCCCACACACCCCGTCCTCCCCACACTCCCCGTCCTCCCCACACTCCCCGTCCTCCCCGTCCTCCCCACACTCCCCGTCCTCCCCACACTCCCCGTCCTCCCCGTCCTCCCCACACTCCCCGTCCTCCCCACACTCCCCGTCCTCCCCACACTCCCCGTCCTCCCCACACTCCCCGTCCTCCCCACACTCACCACGCTCTACAAGCTCACTGTCCTCCCCGCACTCCCCGTCCTCCCCACACTTCCCATCCTCCCCACACTCCCCGTCCTCCCCAAACTCCCTGTTCTCATCACACTCCCCACACCCCCCGTTCTCCCCACACTCCCATCCTCCCCTCACTCCCCGTCCTCCCCACAATCCCCGTCCTCCCCACACTACCCGTCCTCCCCGTCCTCCCCAACCTCCCCGTCCTCCCCGTCCTCCCCGTCCTCCCCACACTCCCCGTCCTCCCCACACTCCCCGTCCTCCCCACACTCCCCGTCCTCCCCACACTCCCCGTCCTCCCCACACTCCCCGTCCTCCCCACACTCCCCGTCCTCCCCACACTCCCCGTCCTCCCCACACTCCCCGTCCTCCCCACACTTCCCATCCTCCCCACACTCCCCGTCCTCCCCAAACTCCCTGTTCTCATCACACTCCCCACACTCCCCGTCCTCCCCACATTCCCCGTCCTCCCCACACTCCCCGTCCTCCCCACACTCCCCGTCCTCTCCTAACTCCCGGTCCTCACCACACTTCCCGTCCTCCCCACGCTCCCCGTCCTCTCCACGCTCCCCGTCCTCTCCACACTCCCCGTCCTCTCCACACTCCCCGGCCTGTCCACACTCCCCGGCCTCTCCACACTCCCCGGCCTGTCCACACTCCCCGTCCTATCCACACTCCCCGTCCACTCCACACTCCCCGTCCTCCCCACACTCCCCGTCCTCCCCCACACTCCCCGTCCTCCCCACACTCCCTATCCTCCCCACACTCCCCGTCCTCTCCACACTCCCCGGCCTCTCCACACTCCCCGGCCTCTCCACACTCCCCGGCCTCTCCACACTCCCCGTCCACTCCACACTCCCCGTCCTCCCCAATCTCCCTGTTCTCAGCACACTCCCCACACTCCCCTTCCTCCTCACACTCCCCGTCCTCCCCACACTCACCGTCCTCCCCACATTCACCTTTGTAACCACACTCCCCTTCCTCCCCACACTTCCCATCCTCCCCACACTCCCCATCCTCCCCACAATCCTCATCGTCCCCACGCTCTGCACACTCCCCGTCCACCCCACACTCCCTGTCCTCCCCACACTCCCCGTCCTCCCCACACTCCCCGTCCTCAGCACACTCCCCGTCCTCAGCACACTCCCCGTCCTCAACACACTACCCGTCCTCACCACACTCCGCACACTCCCCGTGCTCCCCACGCTCCCCGTGCTCCCCACGCTCCCCGTCCTCCCCACTCTCCCCGTCCTCCCCACGCTCCCCGTCCTCCCCACGCTCCCCGTCCTCCCCACGCTCCCCGTCCACCCCACGCTCCCCGTCCTCCCCACGCTCCCCGTCCTCCCCACGCTCCCTGTCCTCACCACACACCCCGTCCGCCCCACGCTCCCCCTCCTCCCCACACTCACCACGCTCTACAAGCTCACCGTCCTCCCCGCACTCCCCGTCCTCCCCACAATTCCCATCCTCCCCACACTCCCCGTCCTCCCCAAACTCCCTGTTCTCATCACACTCCCCACACCCCCCGTTCTCCCCACACTCCCCGTCCTTCCCACACTCCCCGTCCTCCCCACACTCCCCGTCCTCCCCACACTCCCCGTCCTCCCCCACACTCCCCGTCCTCCCCACACTCCCCGTCCTCCCCACACTCCCCGTCCTCCCCACCCTCCCCGTCCTCACCACACTCCCCGTCCGCCCCACACTCCCCGTCCTCCCCACACTCCCCGTCCTCCCCCACACACCCCGTCCTCCCCACACTCCCCGTCCTCCCCACACTCCCCGTCCTCCCCGTCCTCCCCACACTCCCCGTCCTCCCCACACTCCCCGTCCTCCCCGTCCTCCCCACACTCCCCGTCCTCCCCACACTCCCCGTCCTCCCCACACTCCCCGTCCTCCCCACACTCCCCGTCCTCCCCACACTCACCACGCTCTACAAGCTCACTGTCCTCCCCGCACTCCCCGTCCTCCCCACACTTCCCATCCTCCCCACACTCCCCGTCCTCCCCAAACTCCCTGTTCTCATCACACTCCCCACACCCCCCGTTCTCCCCACACTCCCATCCTCCCCTCACTCCCCGTCCTCCCCACAATCCCCGTCCTCCCCACACTACCCGTCCTCCCCGTCCTCCCCAACCTCCCCGTCCTCCCCGTCCTCCCCGTCCTCCCCACACTCCCCGTCCTCCCCACACTCCCCGTCCTCCCCACACTCCCCGTCCTCCCCACACTCCCCGTCCTCCCCACACTCCCCGTCCTCCCCACACTCCCCGTCCTCCCCACACTCCCCGTCCTCCCCACACTCCCCGTCCTCCCCACACTTCCCATCCTCCCCACACTCCCCGTCCTCCCCCAAACTCCCTGTTCTCATCACACTCCCCACACTCCCCGTCCTCCCCACATTCCCCGTCCTCCCCACACTCCCCGTCCTCCCCACACTCCCCGTCCTCTCCTAACTCCCGGTCCTCACCACACTTCCCGTCCTCCCCACGCTCCCCGTCCTCTCCACGCTCCCCCGTCCTCTCCACACTCCCCGTCCTCTCCACACTCCCCGGCCTGTCCACACTCCCCGGCCTCTCCACACTCCCCGGCCTGTCCACACTCCCCGTCCTATCCACACTCCCCGTCCACTCCACACTCCCCGTCCTCCCCACACTCCCCGTCCTCCCCACACTCCCCGTCCTCCCCACACTCCCTATCCTCCCCACACTCCCCGTCCTCTCCACACTCCCCGGCCTCTCCACACTCCCCGGCCTCTCCACACTCCCCGGCCTCTCCACACTCCCCGTCCACTCCACACTCCCCGTCCTCCCCAATCTCCCTGTTCTCAGCACACTCCCCACACTCCCCTTCCTCCTCACACTCCCCGTCCTCCCCACACTCACCGTCCTCCCCACATTCACCTTTGTAACCACACTCCCCTTCCTCCCCACACTTCCCATCCTCCCCACACTCCCCATCCTCCCCACAATCCTCATCGTCCCCACGCTCTGCACACTCCCCGTCCACCCCACACTCCCTGTCCTCCCCACACTCCCCCGTCCTCCCCACACTCCCCGTCCTCAGCACACTCCCCGTCCTCAGCACACTCCCCGTCCTCAACACACTACCCGTCCTCACCACACTCCGCACACTCCCCGTGCTCCCCACGCTCCCCGTGCTCCCCACGCTCCCCGTCCTCCCCACTCTCCCCGTCCTCCCCACGCTCCCCGTCCTCCCCACGCTCCCCGTCCTCCCCACGCTCCCCGTCCACCCCACGCTCCCCGTCCTCCCCACGCTCCCCGTCCTCCCCACGCTCCCTGTCCTCACCACACACCCCGTCCGCCCCACGCTCCCCCTCCTTCCCACACTCACCACACTCCCAAAGCTCTCTTTTCTCACCACACTCCCCATCTCCCCAGACTCCCCATGCTCACCACACTCCCCGTCCTGCCCACACTCCCCGTCCTCTCCACACTCCCCGTCCTCTCCACACTCCCCGTCCTCTCCACACTCCCCGTCCTCCCAACACTCCCCGTCCTCCCCACGCTCCCCGTCCTCCCCACGCTCCCCGTCCCTCCCCACGCTCCCCGTCCTCCCCACGCTCCCCGTCCTCCCCACACTCCCCGTCCTCCCCACACCTCCCTGTCCTCCCCACACTCACCGTCCTCCCCCACACTCACCGTCCTCACCACACTCACCGTCCTCCCCAGCGGCCCCAGACTCCCCGTCTTCTCCACACTCTCCGTCCTCCACACACTCCTCGTCCTTCCCACACTCCCCACCATACCAAAACTCTCTTTTCTCACCACACTCCCCACGCTCCCCGTACTCTCCACACTCCCCGTCCTCACTACAATCAAAACACTCCCTGTCCTCCCCATGCTCCTCGAACTCCCAACACTCCCCGTCCTCCCCACGCACCCCGTCCTCCCCACACTCCCCTTCCTCCCCACACTCCCCGTCCTCCCCATCTCCCCAGACTCCCTATGCTCACCACGCTCCCCGTCCTGCCCACACTCCTCGTCCTTCCCACACTCCCCATCCTCTCCACACTCCCCGTCCTCTCCACACTCCCCGTACTCTCCACACTCCCCGTCCTCTCCACACTCCCTGGCCTCTCCACACTCCCCGGCCTCTCCACACTCCCCGGCCTCTCCACACTCCCCGGCCTCTCCACACTCCCCGGCCTCTCCACACTCCCCGGCCTCTCCACACTCCCCGTCCTATCCACACTCCCCGTCCAATCCACACTCCCCGTCCTCCCCACACTCCCCGTCGTCCCCAAACTCCCTGTTCTCACCACACTCCCCACACTCCCCTTCCTCCTCACACTCCCCGTCCTCCCCACACTCCCCGTCCTCCCCACACTCACCTTCCTCCCCACACTCACCTTCCTCCCCACACTCACCTTCCTCCCCACACTCACCTTCCTCCCCACACTCACCTTCCTCCCCACACTCACCTTCCTCCCCACACTTCCCTTCCTCCCCACACTCCGCATCCTCCCCACACTCCCCATCCTCCCCACACTCCTCGTCGTCCCCCCACGCCTCTGCACACTCCCCGTCCTCCACACACTCCTCGTCCTTCCCACACTCCCCATCCTCCCCAAACTCTCTGTTCTCACCACACTCACCACACTCGCCGTCCTCCCCACACTCCCCATCCTCCCCACGCTCCCCGTGCTCCCCACGCTGCCCGTGCTCCCCACGCTCCCCGTCCACCCACACTCCCCGTCCTCCCCACACTCCCCCGTCCTCCCCACACTCCCCGTCCTCCCCACACTCCCCGTCCTTCCCACACTCCCCACACTCCCAAAGCTCTCTTTTCTCACCACACTCCACATGCTCCCCACGCTCCCCCGTCCTCTCCACACACCCCATCCTCCCCAAACTCTCTGTTCTCACCACACACCCCGTCCTCCCCACGCTCCCCGTCCTCCCCACACTCCCCGTCCTCCCCACACTCCCCGTCCTCCCCACACTCCCGGTCCTCACCACACTTCCCGTCCTCCCCACACTCCCCGTCCTCCACACGCTCCCCGTCCTCTCCACGCTCCCCGTCCTCCTCCACACTCGCCATCCTCACTACACTCAAAACACTCCCTGTCCTCCCCATGCTCCTTGACCTCTCCACACTCCCCGTGCTCCCCATCTCCCCAGACTCACCATGCTCACCACACTCCGCGTCTTGCCCACACTCCCCGTCCTGCCCACACTCCCCGTCCTCTCCACACTCCCCGTCCTCTCCACACTCCCCGTCCTCTCCACACTCCCCGTCCTCTCCACACTCCCCGTCCTCTCCACACTCCCCGTCCTCTCCACACTCCCCGTCCTCCCCACACTCCACGTCCTCTCCACACTCCCCGTCCTCCCCACACTCCCCGTCCTCCCCACACTCCCCGTCCTCCCCACACTCCCCGTCCTCCCCACACTCCCCGTCCTCCCCACACTCCCCGTCCTCCCCACACTCCCCGTCCTCCCCACACTCCCCGTCCTCCCCACACTCCCCACACTCCCAAAACTCTCTTTTCTCACCACACTCCCCACGCTCCCCGTCCTCTCCACACTCCCCATCCTCCCCAAACTCTCTGTTCTCACCTCACTCGCCGTCCTCCCAACACTCCCCGTGCTCCCCACGCTCCCCGTGCTCCCCACGCTCCCCACGCTCCCCGTCCTCCCCACGCTCCCCGTCCTCCCCAGGCTCCCCATCGTCCCCACACTGCCCGTCCTCCGCACACTCCCCATACTCCCCGTCCACCTCACACTCCCGTCGTCAACAAACTCCCCGTCCTCATCAAACTCCCCCTCCTCAACACAATCAACCTCCTCCCGACCCTCCCTGTCCTCCCCACCCTCCCCGTCCTCCCCGTCCGCCCCACACTCCCCGTCCTCCCCACACTCCCCGTCCTCCCCACACTCCCCGTCCTCCCCACACTCCCCGTCCTCCCCACACTCCCCGTCCTCCCCACACTCCCCGTCCTCCCCACACTCCCCGTCCTCCCCACACTCCCCGTCCTCCCCACACTCCCCACGCTCCCCGTCCTCCCCACACTCCCCGTCCTCCCCACACTCCCCGTCCTCCCCACACTCCCCGTCCTCCCCGTCCTCCCCACACTCCCCGTCCTCCCCGTCCTCCCCACACTCCCCGTCCACCCCACACTCCCCGTCCTCCCCACACTCCCCGTCCTCCCCGAACTCCCTGTCCTCCCCACAATCCCCGTCCTCCCCACACTCACCACGCTCTACAAGCTCACCGTCCTCCCCGCACTCCCCGTCCTCCCCAGACTTCCCATCCTCCCCACAGTCCCCGTCCTCCCCAAACTCACTGTTCTCATCACACTCCCCACACCCCCCGTTCTCCCCACACTCCCCGTCCTCCCCACACTCCCCGTCCTCCCCACACTCCCCGTCCTCCCAACACTCCCCGTCCTCCCCACACTCCCCGTCCTCCCCACACTCCCCGTCCTCCCCACACTCCCCGTCCTCCCCACACTCCCCGTCCTCCCCACACTCCCCGTCCTCCCCACACTCCCCGTCCTCCCCACACTCACTGTCCTCACCACACTCACCGTCCTCCCCAGCGGCCCCAGACTCCCCGTCTTCTCCACACTCTCCGTCCTCCACACACTCCTCGTCCTTCCCACACTCCCCACACTACCAAAACTCTCTTTTCTCACCACACTCCCCACGCTCCCATAACTCTCCACACTCCCCGTCCTCACTACAATCAAAACACTCCCAGTCCTCCCCATGCTCCTCGACCTCCCAACACTCCCCATCCTCCCCACGCTCCCCGTCATCCCCGTCCTCCCCACACTCCCCGTCCTCCCCACACTCCCCGTCCTCCCCATCTCCCCACTCTCCCTATGCTCACCAAGCTCCACGTCCTGCCCAGACTCCTCGTCCTTCCCACACTCCCCGTCCTCTCCACACTCCCCGTCCTCTCCACACTCCCCGTCCTCTCCACACTCCCCGGCCTCTCCACACTCCCCGGCCTCTCCACACTCCCCGGCCTCTCCACACTCCCCGGCCTCTCCACACTCCCCGGCCTCCCCACACTCCCCGTCCTCCCCACACTCCCCGTCCTCCCCACACTCCCCGTCCTCTCCACACTCCCCGTCCTCTCCACACTCCCCGTCCTCTCCACACTCCCCGTCCTCTCCACACTCCCCGTCCTCTCCACACTCCCCGTCCTCTCCACACTCCCCGTCCTCCCCCACACTCCCCGTCCTCCCCACACTCCCCGTCCTCCCCACACTCCCCGTCCTCCCCACACTCCCCGTCCTCCCCACACTCCCCGTCCTCCCCACACTCCCCGTCCTCCCCACACTCCCCGTCCTCCCCACACTCCCCGTCCTCCCCACACTCCCCGTCCTCCCCACACTCCCAAAACTCTCTTTTCTCACCACACTCCCCACGCTCCCCGTCCTCTCCACACTCCCCATCCTCCCCAAACTCTCTGTTCTCACCTCACTCGCCGTCCTCCCAACACTCCCCGTGCTCCCCACGCTCCCCGTGCTCCCCACGCTCCCCACGCTCCCCGTCCTCCCCACGCTCCCCGTCCTCCCCAGGCTCCCCATCGTCCCCACACTGCCCGTCCTCCGCACACTCCCCATACTCCCCGTCCACCTCACACTCCCGTCGTCAACAAACTCCCCGTCCTCATCAAACTCCCCCTCCTCAACACAATCAACCTCCTCCCGACCCTCCCTGTCCTCCCCACCCTCCCCGTCCTCCCCACACTCCCCGTCCGCCCCACACTCCCCGTCCTCCCCACACTCCCCGTCCTCCCCACACTCCCCGTCCTCCCCACACTCCCCGTCCTCCCCACACTCCCCGTCCTCCCCACACTCCCCACGCTCCCCGTCCTCCCCACACTCCCCGTCCTCCCCACACTCCCCGTCCTCCCCACACTCCCCGTCCTCCCCGTCCTCCCCACACTCCCCGTCCTCCCCGTCCTCCCCACACTCCCCGTCCACCCCACACTCCCCGTCCTCCCAACACTCCCCGTCCTCCCCAAACTCCCTGTCCTCCCCACAATCCCCGTCCTCCCCACACTCACCACGCTCTACAAGCTCACCGTCCTCCCCGCACTCCCCGTCCTCCCCACACTTCCCATCCTCCCCACACTCCCCGTCCTCCCCAAACTCCCTGTTCTCATCACACTCCCCACACCCCCCGTTCTCCCCACACTCCCCGTCCTCCCCACACTCCCCGTCCTCCCCACACTCCCCGTCCTCCCAACACTCCCCGTCCTCCCCACACTCCCCGTCCTCCCCACGCTCCCCGTCCTCCCCACACTCCCCGTCCGCCCCACGCTCCCCGTCCTCTCCACGCTCCCCGTCCTCTCCACACTCGCCATCCTCACTACACTCAAAACACTCCCTGTCCTCCCCATGCTCCTTGACCTCTCCACACTCCCCGTGCTCCCCATCTCCCCAGACTCCCCAAGCTCACCACACTCCCCGTCCTGCCCACACTCCCCGTCCTCTCCACACTCCCCGTCCTCTCCACACTCCCCGTCCTCTCCACACTCCCCGTCCTCTCCACACTCCCCGTCCTCTCCACACTCCCCGTCCTCTCCACACTCCCCGTCCTCTCCACACTCCCCGTCCTCTCCACACTCCCCGTCCTCTCCACACTCCCCGTCCTCTCCACACTCCCCGTCCTCTCCACACTCCCCGTCCTCTCCACACTCCCCGTCCTCTCCACACTCCCCGTCCTCTCCACACTCCCCGTCCTCCCCACACTCCCCGTCCTCCCCACACTCCCCGTCCTCCCCACACTCCCCGTCCTCCACACGCTCCCCGTCCTCTCCACGCTCCCCGTCCTCACTACACTCAAACAGTCCCTGTCCTCCCCATGCTCCTTGACCTCTCCACACTCACCGTGCTCCCCATCTCCCCAGACTCCCTAACTCACCACACTCCCCGTCCTGCCCACACTCCTCGTCCTTCCCACACTCCCCGTCCTCTCCACACTCCCCGTCCTGCCCACACTCCTCGTCCTTCCCACACTCCCCGTCCTGCCCACACTCCACGTCCTTCCCACACTCCCCGTCCTGCCCACACTCCCCGTCCTCTCCACACTCCCCGTCCTCTCCACACTCCCCGTCCTCTCCACACTCCCCGTCCTCTCCACACTCCATGTCCACTACACACTCCCCGTCCTCCCCAACCTCCCCGTCCTCCCCAAACTCCCTGTTCTCACCACACTCCCCACACTCCCCTTCCTCCTCACACTCCCCATCCTCCCCACACTCACCTTCCTCCCCACACTCCCCTTCCTCCCCACACTCACCTTCCTCCCCACACTCCCCATCCTCCCCACACTCCCCGTCCTCCCCACACTCCCCGTCCCCCCACACTCCTCGTCGTCCCCACGCTCTGCACACTCCCCGTCCTCCCCACACTCCCCGTCCTCCCCACACTCCCCATCCTCAGCACACTCCCCGTCCTCAGCACACTCCCCGACCTCAGCACACTCCCTGACCTCAGCACACTCCCCGTCCTCAACACAATCCTCGTCCTTCCCACGCTCACCATGCTCCCCACACTCCCCGTCCTCCCCACGCTCCCCGTCCTCCCCACGCTCCCCGTCCTCTCCACACTCACCATCCTCCCCAAACTCTCTGTTCTCACCACACTCACCACACTCGCCGTCCTCCCCACACTCCCCGTCCACCCCACGCTCCCCGTCCTTCCACGCTCCCCGTCCTCCCCACACTCGCCATCGTCACTACACTCAAAACACTCCCTGTCCTCCGCATGCTCCTTGACCACTCCACACTCCCCGTGCTCCCCATCTCCCCAGACTCCCCATGCTCACCACACTCCCCGTCCTGCCCACACACCCCGTCCTCTCCACACTCCCCGTCCTCTCCACACTCAACGTCCTCTCCACACTCCCCGTCCTCTCCACACTCCCCGTCCTCTCCACACTCCCCGTCCTCTCCACACTCCCCGTCCTCTCCACACTCCCCACACTCCCCGTCCTCCCCATAGTCCCCGTCCTCCCCACACTCACCACGCTCTACAAGCTCACCGTCCTCCCCGCACTCCCCGTCCTCCCCACACTTCCCATCCACCCCACACTCCCCGTCCTCCCCAAACTCCCTGTTCTCATCACACTCCCCGTCCTCCCCACACTCCCCGTCCTCCCCACACTCCCCGTCCTCCCCACACTCCCCGTCCTCCCCACATTCCCCGTCCTCCCCACACTCCCCGTCCTCCCCACACTCCCCGTCCTCCCCACACTCCTCGTCCTCCCCACACTCCCCGTCCTCCCCACACTCGCCGTCCTCCCCACACTCCCCGTCCTCCCCACACTCCCCGTCCTCCCCACACTCCCCGTCCTCCCCACACTCCCCGTCCTCCCCACACTCCCCGTCCTCCCCACACACCCCGTCCTCCCCACACTCGCCGTCCTCCCCACACTCGCCGTCCTCCCCACACTCGCCGTCCTCCCCACACTCGCCGTCCTCCCCACACTCGCCGTCCTCCCCACACTCGCCGTCCTCCCCACACTCACCGTCCTCACCACACTCACCGTCCTCCCCAGCGGCCCCAGACTCCCCGTCTTCTCCACACTCCCCGTCATCCACACACTCCTCGTCCTTCCCACACTCCCCACACTCCCAAAACTCTCTTTTCTCACCACACTCCCCACGCTCCCCGTACTCTCCACACTCCCCGTCCTCACTACAATCAAAACACTCCCTGTACTCCGCATGCTCCTCGACCTCCCCACACTCCCCGTCCGCCCCACGCTCCCCACACTCCCCGTCCTCCCCACACTCCCCGTCCTCCCCACACTCCCCGTCCTCCCCTAACTCCCGGTCCTCACCACACTCCCCGTCCTCCACACACTCCCCGTCCTCTCCACGCTCCCCGTCCTCTCCACACTCCCCGTCCTCACTAGACTCAAAACAGTCCCTGTCCTCCCCATGCTCCTTGACCTCTCCACACTCCCCGTGCTCCCCATCTCCCCAGACTCCCGATGCTCACCACGCTCCCCGTCCTGCCCACACTCCTCGTCCTTCCCACACTCCCCGTCCTCTCCACACTCCCCGTCCTCTCCACACTCCCCATCCTCTCCATACACCCCGGCCTCTCCACACTCCCCGTCCTCTCCACACTCCCCGTCCTCTCCACACTCCCCGTCCTCTCCATACTCCCCGTCCTCTCCACACTCCCCGGCCTCTCCACACTCCCCGGCCTCTCCACTCTCCCCGGCCTCTCCACACTCCCCGTCCTATCCACACTCCCCGTCCACTCCACACTCCCCGTCCTCCCCACACTCCCCGTCCTCCCCAAACTCCCTGTTCTCACCACACTCCCCACACTCCCCTTCCTCCTCACACTCCCCGTCCTCCCCACACTCACCTTCCTCCCCACACTCCCCTTCCTCCCCACACTCCCCATCCACCCCACACTCCTCGTCGTCCCCACGCTCTGCACACTCCCCATCCTCCCCACACTCCCCGTCCTCCCCACACTCCCCGTCCTCCCCACACTCCCCGTCCTCCCCACACTCCCCGTCCTCCCCACACTCCCCGTCCTCCCCACACTCCCCGTACTCCGCACACTCCCTGTCCTCCCCACACTCCCCGTCCTCCCCACAATCGCCGTCCTCAGCACACTCCCCATCCTCAGCACACTCCCCGTCCTCAGCACACTCCCCGTCCTCAGCACAATCCCCGACCTCAGCACACTCCCCGTCCTCAACACACTACCCGTCTTCCCCACACTCGCCGTCCTCACCACACTCAGCAAACTCCCCGTCCTCTCCACACTCACCATCCTCCCCAAATGCCCCTGACTCCCGGTCTTCACCACACGCCCCGTCCTCCACACACTCCTCCTCCTTTCCACACTACCCACACTCCCAAAACTCTCTTTTCTCACCACACTCCCCACGCTCCCCGTCCTCTCCACACTCCCCATCCTCCCCAAACTCTCTGTTCTCACCACACTCACCACACTCGCCGTCCTCCCCACACTCCCCGACCTCCCAACGCTCCCCGTCCTCCCAACGCTCCCCGTCCTCCCCACGCTCCCCGTCCTCCCCACGCTCCCCGTCCTCCCCACGCTCCCCGTCCTCCCCACGCTCCCCGTCCTCCCCACGCTCCCCGTCCACCCCACGCTCCCCGTCCTCCCCACGCTCCCCGTCCTCCCCACACACCCCGTCCACCCCACACTCCCCGCACTCCCAAAGTTCTCTTTTCTCACCACACTCCCCACGCTCCTCACGCTCCCCGTCCTCTCCACACACCCCATCCTCCCCAAACTCTCTGTTCTCACCACACTCCCCACACTCCCCACACTACCCGTCCTCCCCACACTCCCCGTCCTCCCCACACTCCCCGTCCTCCCCACACTCCCCGTCCTCACCACACTTCCCGTCCTCCCCACGCTCCCCGTCCTCCCCACACTCCCCATCCACCCCACACTCCTCGTCGTCCCCACGCTCTGCACACTCCCCATCCTCCCCACACTCCCCGTCCTCCCCACACTCCCCGTCCTCCCCACACTCCCCGTCCTCCCCACACTCCCCGTCCTCCCCACACTCCCCGTCCTCCCCACACTCCCCGTACTCCGCACACTCCCTGTCCTCCCCACACTCCCCGTCCTCCCCACAATCGCCGTCCTCAGCACACTCCCCATCCTCAGCACACTCCCCGTCCTCAGCACACTCCCCGTCCTCAGCACAATCCCCGACCTCAGCACACTCCCCGTCCTCAACACACTACCCGTCTTCCCCACACTCGCCGTCCTCACCACACTCAGCAAACTCCCCGTCCTCTCCACACTCACCATCCTCCCCAAATGCCCCTGACTCCCGGTCTTCACCACACGCCCCGTCCTCCACACACTCCTCCTCCTTTCCACACTACCCACACTCCCAAAACTCTCTTTTCTCACCACACTCCCCACGCTCCCCGTCCTCTCCACACTCCCCATCCTCCCCAAACTCTCTGTTCTCACCACACTCACCACACTCGCCGTCCTCCCCACACTCCCCGACCTCCCAACGCTCCCCGTCCTCCCAACGCTCCCCGTCCTCCCCACGCTCCCCGTCCTCCCCACGCTCCCCGTCCTCCCCACGCTCCCCGTCCTCCCCACGCTCCCCGTCCTCCCCACGCTCCCCGTCCACCCCACGCTCCCCGTCCTCCCCACGCTCCCCGTCCTCCCCACACACCCCGTCCACCCCACACTCCCCGCACTCCCAAAGTTCTCTTTTCTCACCACACTCCCCACGCTCCTCACGCTCCCCGTCCTCTCCACACACCCCATCCTCCCCAAACTCTCTGTTCTCACCACACTCCCCACACTCCCCACACTACCCGTCCTCCCCACACTCCCCGTCCTCCCCACACTCCCCCGTCCTCCCCACACTCCCCGTCCTCACCACACTTCCCGTCCTCCCCCACGCTCCCCGTCCTCTCCACACTCGACATCCTCACTACACTCAAAAAACTCCCTGTCCTCCCCATGCTCCTTGACCTCTGCACACTCCCCGTGCTCCCCATCCTCCCAGACTCCCCATGCTCACCACACTCCCCGTCCTGCCCACACTCCCTGTCCAATCCACACTACCCGTCCTCTCCACACTCCCCGTCCTCTCCACACTCCCCGTCCTCCCCACACTCCCCGTCCTCCCCACACTCCCCGTCATCTCCACACTCCCCGGCCTCTCCACACTCCCCGGCCTCTCCACACTCCCCGGCCTCTCCACACTCCCCGTCCTCTCCACACTCCACGTCCACTCCACACTCCCCGTCCTCCCCACTCTCCCCGTCCTCCCCAAACTCCCTGTTCTCACCACACTCCCCACACTCCCCCTTCCTCCTCACACTCCCCGTCCTCCCCACACTCACCTTCCTCCCCACACTGCCCTTCCTCCCCACACTACCCTTCCTCCCCACACTCCCCATCCTCCCCACACTCCCCATCCTCCCCACACTCCCATTCCTCCCCACACTCCCCATCCTCCCCACACTCCCCCTCCTCAGCACACTCCCCGTCCTCAGCACACTCCCCGTCCTCAGCACACTCCCCGACCTCAGCACAATCCCCGTCCTCAGCACACTCCCCGTCCTCAGCACACTCCCCGACCTCAGCACACTCCCCGACCTCAGCACACTCCCCGTCCTCAACACACTACCTGTCCTCCCCACACTCGCCGTCCTCACCACACTCCGCACACTCCCCCGTCCTCTCCACACTCACCGTCCTCCCCAAATGCCCCAGACTCCCCGTCTTCACCACACTCCCCGTCCTCCACACACTCCTCCTCCTTCCCACGCTACCCACACTCCCAAAACTCTCTTTTCTCACCACACTCCCTACGCTCCCCGTCCTCTCCACACTCCCCATCCTCCCCAAACTCTCTGTTCTCACCACACTCACCACACTCGCCATCCTCCCCACACTCCCCGTCCTCCCCACGCTCCCCACACTCCCAAAGCTCTCTTTTCTCACCACACTCCCCACGCTCCTCACGCTCCCCGTCCTCTCCACAAACCCCATCCTCCCAAAACTCTCTGTTCTCACCACACTCCCCGTCCTCCCCACACTCCCCGTCCTCCCCACACTCCCCGTCCTCCCCACGCTCCCCGTCCTCCCCACGCTCCCCGTCCTATCCACACTCGCCATCCTCACTACACTCAAAACACTCCCTGTCCTCCCCATGCTCCTTGACCTCTCCACACTCCCCGTCCTCTCCACACTCCCCGTCCTCTCCACACTCCCCGTCCTCTCCACACTCCCCGTCCTCTCCACACTCACCGTCCTCCCCACACTCACCGTCGTCCCCACACTCACCGTCCGCCCCACACTCCCCGTCCTCCCCACACTCCCCGTCCTCTCCACACTCCCCGGCCTCTCCACACTCCCCGGCCTCTCCACACTCCCCGGCTGCTCCACACTCCCCTTCCTCTCCACACTCCACGTCCACTCCACACTCCCCGTCCTCCCCACTCTCCCCGTCCTCCCCAAACTCCCTGTTCTCAACACACTCCCCACACTCCCCTTCCTCCTCACACTCCCCGTCCTCCCCACACTCACCTTCCTCTCCACACTCCCCATCCTCCCCACACTCCCCATCCTCCCCACACTCCCCATCCTCCCCACACTCCCCATCCTCCCCACACTCCTCGTCGTCCCCACGCTCTGCACACTCCACGTCCTCCCCACACTCCCCGTCCTCCCCACACTCCCCGTCCTCAGCACACTCCCCGTCCTCAGCACACTCCCCGACCTCAGCACACTCCCCGACCTCAGCACACTCCCCGTCCTCAACACACTACCCGTCCTCCCCACACTCGCCGTCCTCACCACACTCCGCACACTCCCCGTCCTCTCCACACTCACCGTACTCCCGAAAGGCCCCAGACTCCCCGTCTTCACCACCCTCCCCGTCCTCCACACACTCCTCGTCCTTCCCACACGACCCACACTCCCAAAACGCTCTTTTCTCACCACACTCCCCACGCTCCCCGTCCTCTCCACACTCCCCATCCTCCCCAAACTCTCTGTTCTCACCACACTCACCACATTCGCCGTCCTCCCCACACTCCCCGTCCTCCCCACGCTCCCCGTCCTGCCCACGCTCCCCGTCCTCCCCACGCTCCACTTCCTCTCCACGCTCCACTTCCTCTCCACGCTCCCCGTCCTCTCCACAGTCCCCGTCCTCTCCACACTCCCCGTCCACCCCCACACTCCCCGTGCTCCCCACACTCCCCGTCCTCCGCACACTCCCCGTCCTACCCGTCCACCGCACACTCCCCGTCCTCCCCACACTCCCCGTCTTCCCCACACTCCCCGTCTTCCCCACACTCCCCGTCCTCCCCACACTCACCGTCCTCCCCACACTCCCCGTCCTCCCCACACTCCCCGTCCTCCCCACACTCCCCGTCCTCCCCACACTCCCCGTCCTCCCCACACTCCCCGTCCTCCCCACACTCCCCGTCCTCCCCACACTCCCCGTCCTCCCCACACTCCCCGTCCTCCCCACACTCCCCGTCCTCCCCACACTCCACGTCCTCCCCACACTCCCCGTCCTCCCCACACTCCCCGTCCTCAACACACTACCCGTCCTCCCCACACTCCCCCTCCTCACCACCCTCCCCGTACTCACCACACTCCAAACACTCGCCGTACTCCCCGTCCTCACCGCACTCCCCACACTCCCCGTCCTCTCCACACTCCCCGGCCTCTCCACACTCCCCGGCCGCTCCACACTCCCCGTCCTCTCCACAATCCACGTCCACTCCACACTCCCCGTCCTCCCCACTCTCCCCGTCCTCCCCAAACTCCCTGTTCTCACCACACTCCCCACACTCCCCTTCCTCCTCACACTCCCCGTCCTCCCCACACTCCCCTTCCTCCCCACACTCCCCATCCTCCCCACACTCCCCATCCTCCCCACACTCCCCATCCTCCCCACACTCCTCGTCGTCCCCACGCTCTGCACACTCCATGTCCTCCCCACACTCCCCGTCCTCAGCACATTCCCCGTCCTCAGCACAATCCCCGAACTCAGCACACTCCCCGACCTCAGCACACTCCCCGTCCTCAACACACTACCCGTCCTCCCCACACTCGCCGTCCTCCCCACACTCCGCACACTCCCCGTCCTCTCCACACTCACAGTCCTCCCCAAATGCCCCAGACTCCCTGTCTTCACCACACTCCCCGTCCTCCACACACTCCTCGTCCTTCCCACACGACCCACACTCCCAAAACTCTCTTTTCTCACCACACTCCCCACGCTCCCCGTCCTCTCCACACTCCCCATCCTCCCTAAACTCTCTGTTCTCACCACACTCACCACACTCGCCGTCCTCCCCACACTCCCCGTCCTCCCCACGCTCCCCATCCTCTCCACACTTGCCATCCTCACTACACTCAAAACACTCCCTGTCCTCCCCATGCTCCTTGACCTCTCCACACTCCCCGTGCTCCCCATCTCCCCAGACTCCCCATGCTCACCACACTCCCCGTCCTGCCCACACACCCCCGTCCTCTCCACACTCCCCGTCCTCTCCACACTCAACGTCCTCTCCACACTCCCCGTCCTCTCCACACTCCCCGTCCTCTCCACACTCCCCGTCCTCTCCACACTCCCCGTCCTCTCCACACTCCCCACACTCCCCGTCCTCCCCATAGTCCCCGTCCTCCCCACACTCACCACGCTCTACAAGCTCACCGTCCTCCCCGCACTCCCCGTCCTCCCCACACTTCCCATCCACCCCACACTCCCCGTCCTCCCCAAACTCCCTGTTCTCATCACACTCCCCGTCCTCCCCACACTCCCCGTCCTCCCCACACTCCCCGTCCTCCCCACACTCCCCGTCCTCCCCACATTCCCCGTCCTCCCCACACTCCCCGTCCTCCCCACACTCCCCGTCCTCCCCACACTCCCCGTCCTCCCCACACTCCCCGTCCTCCCCACACTCCCCGTCCTCCCCACACTCCCCGTCCTCCCCACACTCCCCGTCCTCCCCACACTCCCCGTCCTCCCCACACTCCCCGTCCTCCCCACACTCCCCGTCCTCCCCACACTCCCCGTCCTCCCCACACTCCCCGTCCTCCCCACACTCGCCGTCCTCCCCACACTCGCCGTCCTCCCCCACACTCGCCGTCCTCCCCACACTCGCCGTCCTCCCCACACTCGCCGTCCTCCCCACACTCGCCGTCCTCCCCACACTCGCCGTCCTCCCCACACTCGCCGTCCTCCCCACACTCACCGTCCTCACCACACTCACCGTCCTCCCCAGCGGCCCCAGACTCCCCGTCTTCTCCACACTCCCCGTCATCCACACACTCCTCGTCCTTCCCACACTCCCCACACTCCCAAAACTCTCTTTTCTCACCACACTCCCCACGCTCCCCGTACTCTCCACACTCCCCGTCCTCACTACAATCAAAACACTCCCTGTACTCCGCATGCTCCTAAACCTCCCCACACTCCCCGTCCGCCCCACGCTCCCCACACTCCCCGTCCTCCCCACACTCCCCGTCCTCCCCACACTCCCCGTCCTCCCCTAACTCCCGGTCCTCACCACACTCCCCGTCCTCCACACACTCCCCGTCCTCTCCACGCTCCCCGTCCTCTCCACACTCCCCGTCCTCACTAGACTCAAAACAGTCCCTGTCCTCCCCATGCTCCTTGACCTCTCCACACTCCCCGTGCTCCCCATCTCCCCAGACTCCCGATGCTCACCACGCTCCCCGTCCTGCCCACACTCCTCGTCCTTCCCACACTCCCCGTCCTCTCCACACTCCCCGTCCTCTCCACACTCCCCATCCTCTCCATACACCCCGGCCTCTCCACACTCCCCGTCCTCTCCACACTCCCCGTCCTCTCCACACTCCCCGTCCTCTCCATACTCCCCGTCCTCTCCACACTCCCCGGCCTCTCCACACTCCCCGGCCTCTCCACTCTCTCCGGCCTCTCCACACTCCCCGTCCTATCCACACTCCCCGTCCACTCCACACTCCCCGTCCTCCCCACACTCCCCGTCCTCCCCAAACTCCCTGTTCTCACCACACTCCCCACACTCCCCTTCCTCCTCACACTCCCCGTCCTCCCCACACTCACCTTCCTCCCCACACTCCCCTTCCTCCCCACACTCCCCATCCACCCCACACTCCTCGTCGTCCCCACGCTCTGCACACTCCCCGTCCTCCCCACACTCCCCGTCCTCCCCACACTCCCCGTCCTCCCCACACTCCCCGTCCTCCCCACACTCCCCGTCCTCCCCACACTCCCCGTCCTCCCCACACTCCCCGTACTCCGCACACTCCCTGTCCTCCCCACACTCCCCGTCCTCCCCACAATCGCCGTCCTCAGCACACTCCCCGTCCTCAGCACACTCCCCGTCCTCAGCACACTCCCCGTCCTCAGCACACTCCCCGTCCTCAGTACAATCCCCGACCTCAGCACACTCCCCGTCCTCAACACACTACCCGTCCTCCCCACACTCGCCGTCCTCACCACACTCCGCACACTCCCCGTCCTCTCCACACTCACCATCCTCCCCAAATGCCCCTGACTCCCGGTCTTCCCCACACTCCCCGTCCTCCACACACTCCTCCTCCTTTCCACACTACCCACACTCCCAAAACTCTCTTTTCTCACCACACTCCCCACGCTCCCCGTCCTCTCCACACTCCCCATCCTCCCCAAACTCTCTGTTCTCACCACACTCACCACACTCGCCGTCCTCCCCCACACTCCCCGACCTCCCAACGCTCCCCGTCCTCCCAACGCTCCCCGTCCTCCCCACGCTCCCCGTCCTCCCCACGCTCCCCGTCCTCCCCACGCTCCCCGTCCTCCCCACGCTCCCCGTCCTCCCCACGCTCCCCGTCCACCCCACGCTCCCCGTCCTCCCCACGCTCCCCGTCCTCCCCACACACCCCGTCCACCCCACACTCCCCGCACTCCCAAAGTTCTCTTTTCTCACCACACTCCCCACGCTCCTCACGCTCCCCGTCCTCTCCACACACCCCATCCTCCCCAAACTCTCTGTTCTCACCACACTCCCCACACTCCCCACACTACCCGTCCTCCCCACACTCCCCGTCCTCCCCACACTCCCCGTCCTCCCCACACTCCCCGTCCTCACCACACTTCCCGTCATCCCCACGCACCCCGTCCTCTCCACACTCGACATCCTCACTACACTCAAAAAACTCCCTGTCCTCCCCATGCTCCTTGACCTCTCCACACTCCCCGTGCTCCCCATCCTCCCAGACTCCCCATGCTCACCACACTCCCCGTCCTGCCCACACTCCCTGTCCAATCCACACTACCCGTCCTCTCCACACTCACCGTCCTCTCCACACTCCCCGTCCTCCCCACACTCCCCGTCCTCCCCACACTCCCCGTCCTCCCCACACTCCCCGTCATCTCCACACTCCCCGGCCTCTCCACACTCCCCGGCCTCTCCACACTCCCCGGCCTCTCCACACTCCCCGTCCTCTCCACACTCCACGTCCACTCCACACTCCCCGTCCTCCCCACTCTCCCCGTCCTCCCCAAACTCCCTGTTCTCACCACACTCCCCACACTCCCCTTCCTCCTCACACTCCCCGTCCTCCCCACACTCACCTTCCTCCCCACACTGCCCTTCCTCCCCACACTACCCTTCCTCCCCACACTCCCCATCCTCCCCACACTCCCCGTCCTCAGCACACTCCCCGTCCTCAGCACACTCCCCGACCTCAGCACACTCCCCGACCTCAGCACACTCCCCGTCCTCAACACACTACCTGTCCTCCCCACACTCGCCGTCCTCACCACACTCCGCACACTCCCCGTCCTCTCCACACTCACCGTCCTCCCCAAATGCCCCAGACTCCCCGTCTTCACCACACTCCCCGTCCTCCACACACTCCTCCTCCTTCCCACGCTACCCACACTCCCAAAACTCTCTTTTCTCACCACACTCCCTACGCTCCCCGTCCTCTCCACACTCCCCATCCTCCCCAAACTCTCTGTTCTCACCACACTCACCACACTCGCCATCCTCCCCACACTCCCCGTCCTCCCCACGCTCCCCACACTCCCAAAGCTCTCTTTTCTCACCACACTCCCCACGCTCCTCACGCTCCCCGTCCTCTCCACAAACCCCATCCTCCCAAAACTCTCTGTTCTCACCACACTCCCCGTCCTCCCCACACTCCCCGTCCTCCCCACACTCCCCGTCCTCCCCACGCTCCCCGTCCTCCCCACGCTCCCCGTCCTATCCACACTCGCCATCCTCACTACACTCAAAACACTCCCTGTCCTCCCCATGCTCCTTGACCTCTCCACACTCCCCGTCCTCTCCACACTCCCCGTCCTCTCCACACTCCCCGTCCTCTCCACACTCCCCGTCCTCTCCACACTCACCGTCCTCCCCACACTCACCGTCCTCCCCACACTCACCGTCCGCCCCACACTCCCCGTCCTCCCCACACTCCCCGTCCTCTCCACACTCCCCGGCCTCTCCACACTCCCCGGCCTCTCCACACTCCCCGGCCGCTCCACACTCCCCTTCCTCTCCACACTCCACGTCCACTCCACACTCCCCGTCCTCCCCACTCTCCCCGTCCTCCCCAAACTCCCTGTTCTCAACACACTCCCCACACTCCCCTTCCTCCTCACACTCCCCGTCCTCCCCACACTCACCTTCCTCCCCACACTCCCCATCCTCCCCACACTCCCCATCCTCCCCACACTCCCCATCCTCCCCACACTCCCCATCCTCCCCACACTCCACGTCCTCCCCACACTCCCCGTCCTCCCCACACTCCCCGTCCTCAGCACACTCCCCGTCCTCAGCACACTCCCCCGACCTCAGCACACTCCCCGACCTCAGCACACTCCCCGTCCTCAACACACTACCCGTCCTCCCCACACTCGCCGTCCTCACCACACTCCGCACACTCCCCGTCCTCTCCACACTCACCGTACTCCCGAAAGGCCCCAGACTCCCCGTCTTCACCACCCTCCCCGTCCTCCACACACTCCTCGTCCTTCCCACACGACCCACACTCCCAAAACGCTCTTTTCTCACCACACTCCCCACGCTCCCCGTCCTCTCCACACTCCCCATCCTCCCCAAACTCTCTGTTCTCACCACACTCACCACATTCGCCGTCCTCCCCACACTCCCCGTCCTCCCCACGCTCCCCGTCCTGCCCACGCTCCCCGTCCTCCCCACGCTCCACTTCCTCTCCACGCTCCACTTCCTCTCCACGCTCCCCGTCCTCTCCACAGTCCCCGTCCTCTCCACACTCCCCGTCCACCCCACACTCCCCGTGCTCCCCACACTCCCCGTCCTCCGCACACTCCCCGTCCTACCCGTCCACCGCACACTCCCCGTCCTCCCCACACTCCCCGTTCTCCCCACACTCCCCGTCTTCCCCACACTCCCCGTCTTCCCCACACTCCCCGTCCTCCGCACACTCACCGTCCTCCCCACACTCCCCGTCCTCCCCACACTCCCCGTCCTCCCCACACTCCCCGTCCTCCCCACACTCCCCGTCCTCCCCACACTCCCCGTCCTCCCCACACTCCCCGTCCTCCCCACACTCCCCGTCCTCCCCACACTCCCCGTCCTCCCCACACTCCCCGTCCTCCCCACACTCCCCGTCCTCCCCACACTCCCCGTCCTCAACACACTACCCGTCCTCCCCACACTCCCCCTCCTCACCACCCTCCCCGTACTCACCACACTCCAAACACTCGCCGTACTCCCCGTCCTCACCGCACTCCCCACACTCCCCGTCCTCTCCACACTCCCCGGCCTCTCCACACTCCCCGGCCGCTCCACACTCCCCGTCCTCTCCACACTCCACGTCCACTCCACACTCCCCGTCCTCCCCACTCTCCCCGTCCTCCCCAAACTCCCTGTTCTCACCACACTCCCCACACTCCCCTTCCTCCTCACACTCCCCGTCCTCCCCACACTCCCCTTCCTCCCCACACTCCCCATCCTCCCCCACACTCCCCATCCTCCCCACACTCCCCATCCTCCCCACACTCCCCATCCTCCCCACACTCCTCGTCGTCCCCACGCTCTGCACACTCCATGTCCACCCCACACTCCCCGTCCTCAGCACACTCCCCGTCCTCAGCACACTCCCCGAACTCAGCACACTCCCCGACCTCAGCACACTCCCCGTCCTCAACACACTACCCGTCCTCCCCACACTCGCCGTCCTCACCACACTCCGCACACTCCCCGTCCTCTCCACACTCACCGTCCTCCCCAAATGCCCCAGACTCCCTGTCTTCACCACACTCCCCGTCCTCCACACACTCCTCGTCCTTCCCACACGACCCACACTCCCAAAACTCTCTTTTCTCACCACACTCCCCACGCTCCCCGTCCTCTCCACACTCCCCATCCTCCCTAAACTCTCTGTTCTCACCACACTCACCACACTCGCCGTCCTCCCCCACACTCCCCGTCCTCCCCACGCTCCCCATCCTCTCCACACTTGCCATCCTCACTACACTCAAAACACTCCCTGTCCTCCCCATGCTCCTTGACCTCTCCACACTCCCCGTGCTCCCCATCTCCCCAGACTCCCCATGCTCACCACACTCCCCGTCCTCTCCACACTCCCCGTCCTCTCCACACTCCCCGTCCTCTCCACACTCCCCGTCCTCTCCACACTCCCCGTCCTCTCCACACTCCCCGTCCTCTCCACACTCCCCGTCCACCCCACACTCCCCGTGCTCCCCACACTCCCCGTCCTCCCCACACTCCCCGTCCTCCCCACACTCCCCACACTCCCAAAACTCTCTTTTCTCACCACACTCCCCAGGCTCCCCGTCCTCTCCACACTCCCCAACATCCCCAAACTCTCTGTTCTCACCTCACTCGCCGTCCTCCCCACACTCCCCGTGCCTCCCACGCTCCCCGTGCTCCCCACGCTCCCCGTCCTCCCCACGCTCACCGTCCTCACCACACTCACCGTCCTCACCACACTCACCGTCCTCCCCAGCGGCCCCAGACTCCCCGTCTTCTCCACACTCTCCGTCCTCCACACACTCCTCGTCCTTTCCACACTCCCGACACTCCCAAAACTCTCTTTTCTCACCACACTCCCCACGCTCCCCGTACTCTCCACACTCCCCGTCCTCACTACAATCAAAACACTCCCTGTACTCCCCATGTTCCTCGACCTCCCCACACTCCCCGTCCTCCCCACGCTCCCCGTCATCCCCGTCCTCCCCACACTCCCCGTCCTCCCCACACTCCCCGTCCTCCCCACACTCCCCGTCCTCCCCACACTCCCCGTCCTCCCCACACTCCCCGTCCTCCCCACACTCCCCGTCCTCCCCACACTCCCCGTCCTCCCCTCACTCCCCGTCCTCCCCTAACTCCCGGTCCTCACCACACTCCCCGTCCTCAACACACTCCCCGTCCTCTCCACGCTCCCCATCCTCTCCACACTCCCCGTCCTCACTACACTCAAAACAGTCCCTGTCCTCCCCATGCTCCTTGACCTCTCCACACTCCCCGTGCTCACCATCTCCCCAGACTCCCTATGCTCACCACGCTCCCCGTCCTGCCCACACTCCTCCTCCTTCCCACACTCCCCGTCCTCTCCACACTCCCCGTCCTCTCCACACTCCCCGTCCTCTCCACACTCCCCGTCCTCTCCACACTCCCCGTCCTCTCCACACTCCCCTTCCTCCTCACACTCCCCGTCCTCCTCACACTCCCCGTCCTCCCCACACTCACCTTCCTGCCCACACTCCCCTTCCTCCCCACACTCCCCTTCCTCCCCACACTCCCCTTCCTCCCCACACTCCCCTTCCTCCCCACACTCCTCGTCGTCCCCACGCTCTGCACACTCCCCGTCCACCCCACACTCCTCGTGCTCCCCACACTCCCCGTCCTCAGCACACTCCCCGTCCTCAGCACACTCCCCGACCTCAGCACACTCCCCGACCTCAGCACACTCCCCGTCCTCAACACACTACCCGTCCTCCCCACACTCGCCGTCCTCACCACACTCCGCACACTCCCCGTCCTCTCCACACTCACCGTCCTCCCCAAATGCCCCAGACTCCCCGTCTTCACCACACTCCCCGTCCTCCACACACTCCTCATCCTTCCCACACTACCCACACTCCCAAAACTCTCTTTTCTCACCACACTCCCCACGCTCCCCGTCCTCTCCACACTCCCCATCCTCCCCAAACTCTCTGTTCTCACCACACTCACCACACTCGCCGTCCTCCCCACACTCCCCGTCCTCCCCACGCTCCCCGTGCTCCCCACGCTCCCCACGCTCCCCGTCCTCCCCACGCTCCCCGTCCTCACCACACACCCCGTCCACCCCACGCTCCCCGTCCACCTCACACTCCCCGTCCTCCCCACACTCCCCGTCCTCCCCACACTCCCCGTCCTCCCCACACTCCCCGTCCTTCCCACACTCCCCACGCTCCCAAAGCTCTCTTTTCTCACCACACTCCCCACGCTCCCCACGCTCCCCGTCCTCTCCACACACCCCATCCTCCCCAAACTCTCTGTTCTCACCACACTCCCCCTCCTCCCCACGCTCCCCGTCCTCCCCACACTCCCCATCCTCCCCACACTCCCGGTCCTAACCACACTTCCCGTGCTACCCACACTCCCGGTCCTCACCACGCTCCCCGTCCTCTCCACACTCGCCATCCTCACTACACTCAAAACACTCCCTGTCCTCCCCATGCTCCTTGACCTCTCCACACTCCCCGTGCTCCCCATTTCCCCAGACTCCCCATGCTCACCACACTCCCCGTCCTGCCCACACTCCCCGTCCTGCCCACACTCCCCGTCCTGCCCACACTCCCCGGCCTCTCCACACTCCCCGTCCTCTCCACACACCCCGTCCTCTCCACACTCCCCGTCCTCTCCACACTCCCCGTCCTCTCCACAGTCCCCGTCCTCTCCACACTCCCCGTCCTCTCCACACTCCCCGTCCTCTCCACACTCCCCGTCCTCTCCACACTCCCCGTCCTCTCCACACTCCCCGTCCTCCCCACACTCCCCGTCCTCCCCACACTCCCCCTCCTCCCCACATTCCCCGTCCTCCCCACACTCCCCACACTCCCAAAACTCTCTTTTCTCACCACACTCCCCACGCTCCCCGTCCTCTCCACACTCCCCATCCTCCCCAAACTCTCTGTTCTCTCCTCACTCGCCGTCCTCCCCACGCTCCCCGTCCTCCCCACGCTCCCCATCGTCCCCACACTCCCCGTCCTCCGCACACTCCCCATAATCCCCGTCCACCTCACACTCCCCGTCGTCAACAAACTGCCCGTCCTCATCAAACTCCCCCTCCTCAACACAATCAACCTCCTCCCGACCCTCCCTGTCCTCACCACCCTCCCCATGCTCCCCACACTCCCCGTCATCCCCACACTCCCCGTCCGCCGCACACTCCCCGTCCTCCCCACACTCCCTGTCCTCCCCACACTCCCCGTCCTCCCCACACTCCCCGTCCTCCCCACACTCCCCGTCCTCCCCACACTCCCCGTCCTCCCCACACTCCCCACGCTCCCTGTCCTCCCCACGCTCCCCGTCCTCCGCACACTCCCCATCCTCCCCGTCCTCCCCACACTCCCCGTCCTCCCCACATTCCCTGTCCTCCCCACACTCACCACGCTCTACAAGCTCACCGTCCTCCCCGCACTCCCCGTCCTCCCCACACTTCCCATCCTCCCCACACTCCCCGTCCTCCCCAAACTCCCTGTTCTCATCACACTCCCCACACCCCCCGTTCTCCCCACACTACCATCCTCCCCACACTCCCCGTCCTCCCCACACTCCCCGTCCTCCCCACACTCCCCGTCCTCCCCACACTCCCCGTCCTCCCCACACTCCCCGTCCTCCCCACACTCCCCGTCCTCCCCACACTCCCCGTCCTCCCCAGACTCCCCGTCCTCCCCAGATCCCCGTCCTCCCCACACTCGCCGTCCTCCCCACACTCGCCGTCCTCCCCACACTCACCGTCCTCACCACACTCACCGTCCTCCCCAGCGGCCCCAGACTCCCCGTCTTCTCCACATTCTCCGTCCTCCACACACTCCTCGTCCTTCCCACACTCCCCACACTCCCAAAATTCTCTTTTCTCACCACACTCCCCACGCTCCCCGTACTCTCCACACTCCCCATCCTCACTACAATCAAAACACTCCCTGTAATCCCCATGCTCCTCGACCTCCCAACACTCCCCGTCCTCCCCACGCTCCCCGTCATCCCCGTCCTCCCCACAGTCCTGGTCCTCCCCACACTCCCCGTCCTCCCCACACTCCCCGTCCTCCCCACACTCCCCGTCCTCCCCACACTCCCCGTCCTCCCCTAACTCCCGGTCCTCACCACACTCCCCGTCCTCCACACACACTCCCCGTCCTCTCCACGCTCCCCGTCCTCTCCACACTCCCCGTCCTCACTACACTCAAAACAGTCCCTGTCCTCCCCATGCTCCTTGACCTCTCCACACTCCCCGTGCTCCACATCTCCCCAGACTCCCTATGCTCACCATGCTCCCCGTCCTGCCCACACTCCTCGTCCTTCCCACACTCCCCGTCCTTCCCACACTCCCCGTCCTCTCCACACTCCCCGTCCTCTCCACACTCCCCGTCCTCTCCACACTCCCCGTCCTCTCCACACTCCCCGTCCTCTCCACACTCCCCGTCCTCTCCACACTCCCCGTCCTCTCCACACTCCCCGTCCTCTCCACACTCCCCGTCCTCTCCACACTCCCCGGCCTCTCCACACTCCCCGTCCTCCCCACACTCCCCGTCGTCCCCAAACTCCCTGTTCTCACCACACTCCCCACACACCCCTTACTCCTCACACTCCCCGTCCTCCCCACACTCACCTTCCTCCCCACACTCCCCTTCCTCCCCACACTCCCCCTCCTCCCCACACTCCCCGTCCTCCCCACACTCCCCGTCCTCCCCACACTCCCCGTCCTCCCCACACACCCCGTCCTCCCCACACTCCCCGTCCTCCCCACACTCCCCGTCCTCCCCACACTCCCCGTCCGCCCCACACTCCCCGTCCGCCCCACACTCCCCGTCCTCCCCACACTCCCCACGCTCCCCGTCCTCCCCACACTCCCCACGCTCCCCGTCCTCCCCACACTCCCCGTCCTCTGCACACTCCCCGTCCTCCCCGTCCTCCCCGCACTCCCCGTCCTCCCCATCCTCCCCACACTCCCCGTTCTCCCCACACTCCCCGTCCTCCCCACACTCTCCGTCCTCCCCAAACTCCCCGTCCACCCCACACTCCCCGTCCTCCCCACACTCACCACGCTCTACAAGCTCACCGTCCTCTCCGCACTCCCCGTCCTCCCCACACTTCCCATCCTCCCCACACTCCCCGTCCTCCCCAAACTCCCTGTTCTCATCACACTCCCCACACCCCCAGTTCTCCCCACACTCCCATCCTCCCCACACTCCCCGTCCTCCCCACACACCCCGTCCTCCCCACACTCCCCGTCCTCCCCACACTCCCCGTCCTCCCCACACTCCCCGTCCTCCCCACACTCCCCGTCCTCCCCACACTCCCCGTCCTCCCCACACTCCCCGTCCTCCCCACACTCCCCGTCCTCCCCACACTCCCCGTCCTCCCCACACTCCCCGTCCTCCCCACACTCCCCGTCCTCCCCACACTCCCCGTCCTCCCCACACTCCCCGTCCTCCCCACACTCCCCGTCCTCCCCACACTACCCGTCCTCCCCACACTCGCCGTCCTCCCCACACTCACCGTCCTCCCCAGCGGCCCCAGACTCCCCGTCTTCTCCACACTCTCCGTCCTCCACACACTCCTCGTCCTTCCCACACTCCCCACACTCCCAAAATTCTCTTTTCTCACCACACTCCCCACGCTCCCCGTACTCTCCACACTCCCCGTCCTCACTACAATCAAAACACTCCCTGTACTCCCCATGCTCCTCGACCTCCCAACACTCCCCGTCCTCCCCACGCTCCCCGTCATCCCCGTCCTCCCCACACTCCTCGTCCTCCCAACACTCCCCGTCCTCCCCACACTCCCCGTCCTCCCCACACTCCCCGTCCTCCCCACACTCCCCGTCCTCCCCACACTCCCCGTCCTCCCCACACTCCCCGTCCTCCCCTAACTCCCGGTCCTCACCACACTCCCCGTCCTCCACACACTCCCCGTCCTCTCCACGCTCCCCGTCCTCTCCACACTCCCCGTCCTCACTACACTCAAAACAGTCCCTGTCCTCCCCATGCTCCTTGACCTCTCCACACTCCCCGTGCTCCACATCTCCCCAGACTCCCTATGCTCACCACGCTCCCCGTCCTGCCCACACTCCTCGTCCTTCCCACACTCCCCGTCCTCTCCACACTCCCCGTCCTCTCCACACTCCCCGTCCTCTCCACACTCCCCGTCCTCTCCACACTCCCCGTCCTCTCCACACTCCCCGGCCTCTCCACACTCCCCGGCCTCTCCACACTCCCCGGCCTCTCCACACTCCCCGGCCTCTCCACACTCCCCGGCCTCTCCACACTCCCCGGCCTCTCCACACTCCCCGGCCTCTCCACACTCCCCGGCCTCTCCACGCTCCCCGGCCTCTCCACGCTCCCCGGCCTCTCCACGCTCCCCGGCCTCTCCACGCTCCCCGGCCTCTCCACGCTCCCCGTCCTATCCACGCTCCCCGTCCACTCCACACTCCCCGTCCTCCCCACACTCCCCGTCGTCCCCAAACTCCCTGTTCTCACCACACTCCCCACACTCCCCTTCCTCCTCACACTCCCCGTCCTCCCCACACTCACCTTCCTCCCCACACTCCCCTTCCTCCCCACACTCCCCCTCCTCCCCACACTCCTCGTCGTCCCCACGCTCTGCACACTCCCCGTCCTCCCCCACACTCCCCGTCCTCCCCACACTCCCCGTCCTCCCCACACTCCCCGTCCTCCCCACACTCCCCGTCCTCCCCACACTCCCCGTCCTCCCCACACTCCCCGTCCTCAGCAAACTCCCCGTCCTCAGCACACTCCCCGTCCTCAGCACACTCCCCGACCTCAGCACACTCCCCGTCCTCAGCACACTCCCCAACCTCAGCACACTCCCCGTCCTCAACACACTACCCGTCCTCCCCACACTCGCCGTCCTCACCACACTCCGCACACTCCCCGTCCTCTCCACACTCACCATCCTCCCCAAATGCCCCAGACTCCCCGTCTTCACCACACTCCCCGTCCTCCACACACTCCTCTTCCTTCCCACACTACCCACACTCCCAAAACTCTCTTTTCTCACCACACTCCCCACGCTCCCCGTCCTCTCCACACTCCCCATCCTCCCCAAACTCTCTGTTCTCACCACACTCACCACAACTCGCCGTCCTCGCCACACTCCCCGTCCTCCCCACGCTCCCCGTGCTCCCCACGCTCCCCGTGCTCCCCACGCTCCCCGTCCTCCCCACGCTCCCCGTCCTCCCCACGCTCCCCGTCCTCCCCACGCTCCCCGTCCTCCCCACGCTCCCCGTCCTCCCCACGCTCCCCGTCCTCCCCACGCTCCCCGTCCTCCCCACGCTCCCCGTCCTCCCCACGCTCCCCGTCCTCCCCACGCTCCCCGTCCACCCCACGCTCCCCGTCCTCCCCACGCTCCCCGTCCTCACCACACACCCCGTCCACCCCACACTCCCCACACTCCCAAAGCTCTCTTTTCTCACCACACTCCCCACGCTCCTCACGCTCCCCTTCCTCTCCACACACCCCATCCTCCCCAAACTCTCTGTTCTCACCACACTCCCCACACTACCCGTCCTCCCCACACTCCCTGTCCTCCCCACACTCCCTGTCCTGCCCATGCTCCTTGACCTCTCCACACTCCCCGTGCTCCCCATCTCCCCAGACTCCCCATGCTCACCACACTCCCCGTCCTGCCCACACTCCCCGTCCTCTCCACACTCCCCGTCATCTCCACACTCCCCGTCCTCTCCACACTCCCCGTCCTCTCCACACTCCCCGTCCTCTCCACACTCCCCGTCCTCTCCACACTCCCCGTCCTCTCCACACTCCCCGTCCTCTCCACACTCCCCGTCCTCTCCACACTCCCCGTCCTCTCCACACTCCCCGTCCTCTCCACACTCCCCGTCCTCTCCACACTCCCCGCCCTCTCCACACTCCCCGTCCTCTCCACACTCCACGTGCCCCCCACACTCCCCGTCCTCCCCACGCTCCCCGTCCTCTCCACGCTCCCCGTCCTCTCCACGCTCCCCGGCCTCACCACACTCAAAACAGTCCCTGTCCTCCCCATGCTCCTTGACCTCTCCACACTCCCCGTGCTCCCCATCTCCCCAGACTCCCTATGCTCACCACGCTCCCCGTCCTGCCCACACTCCTCGTCCTTCCCAGACTCCCCGTCCTCTCCACACTCCCCGTCCTCTCCACACTCCCCGGCCTCTCCACACTCCCCGGCCTCTCCACACTCCACGTCCACTCCACAGTCCCCGTCCTCCCCACTCTCCCCGTCCTCCCCAAACTCCCTGTTCTCACCACACTCCCCACACTCCCCTTCCTCCTCACACTCCCCGTCCTCCCCACACTCACCTTCCTCCCCACGCTCCCCTTCCTCCCCACGCTCCCCATCCTCCCCACACTCCCCATCCTCCCCACACTCCCCATCCTCCCCACACTCCCCACACTCCCCATCCTCCCCACACTCCCCATCCTCCCCACACTCCCCATCCTCCCCACACTCCCCATCCTCCCCACACTCCCCATCCTCCCCACACTCCCCATCCTCCCCACACTCCCCATCCTCCTCACACTCCTCGTCGTCCCCACGCTCTTCACACTCCCCGTCCTCCCCACACTCCCCGTCCTCAGCACACTCCCCGTCCTCAGCACACTCCCCGTCCTCAGCACACTCCCCGACCTCAGCACACTCCCCGACCTCAGCACACTCCCTGACCTCAGCACACTCCCCGACCTCAGCACACTCCCCGTCCTCAACACACTACCCGTCCTCCCCACACTCGCCGTCCTCACCACACTCAGCACACTCCCCGTCCTCTCCACACTCACCGTCCTCCCCAAATGCCCCAGACTCCCCGTCTTCACCACACTCCCCGTCCTCCTCACACTCCTCGTCGTCCCCACGCTCTTCACACTCCCCGTCCTCCCCACACTCCCCGTCCTCAGCACACTCCCCGTCCTCAGCACACTCCCCGTCCTCAGCACACTCCCCGTCCTCAGCACACACCCCGTCCTCACCACACTCCCCGTCCTCAGCACACTCCCCGTCCTCAACACACTACCCGTCCTCAACACACTACCCGTCCTCCCCACACTCGCCATCCTCACCACACTCCGCACACTCCCCGTCCTCTCCACACTCACCGTCCTCCCCAAATGCCCCAGACTCCCCGTCTTCACCACACTCCCCATCCTCCACACACTCCTCGTCCTTCCCACACGACCCACACTCCCAAAACTCTCTTTTCTCACCACACTCCCCACGCTCCCCGTCCTCTCCACACTCCCCATCCTCCCCAAACTCTCTGTTCTCACCACGCTCACCACACTCGCCGTCCTCCCCACACTCCCCATCCTCTCCTAACTCCCGGTCCTCATCACACTTCCCGTCCTCCCCACACTCCCCGTCCTCCCCACACTCCCCGTCCTCCCCACACTCCCCGTCCTCCCCACACTCCCCACACTCCCTAAACTCTCTTTTCTCACCACACTCCCCACGCTCCCCCGTCCTCTCCACACTCCCCAACCTCCCCAAACTCTCTGTTCTCACCTCACTCGCCGTCCTCCCCACACTCCCCGTTCTCCCCACGCTCCCCGTGCTCCCCACGCTCCCCGTCATCCCCACGCTCCCCATCCTCCCCACACACCCCATCGTCCCCACACACCCCGTCCTCCGCACACTCCCCATACTCCCCGTCCACCTCACACTCCCCGTCGTCAACAAACTCCCCGTCCTCATCACACTCCCCCTCCTGAACACAATCAACCTCCTCCCGACCCTCCCTGTCCTCCCCACCATCCCCGTCCTCCCCACACTCCTCGTCCGCCCCACACTCCCCGTCCTCCCCACACTCCCCGTCCTCCCCACACTCCCCGTCCTCCCCACACTCCCCGTCCTCCCCACACTCCCCGTCCTCCCCACACTCCCCGTCCTCCCCACACTCCCCGTCCTCCACACACTCCCCGTCCTCCCCACACTCCCCGTCCTCCCCACACTCCCCACGCTCCCCGTCCTCCCCACACTCCCCGTCCTCCGCACACTCCCCGTACTCCGCACACTCCCCGTCCTCCCCACACTCCCCGTCCTCCCCACACTCCCCGTCCTCCCCACACTCCCCGTCCTCCCCGTCCTCCCCACACTCCCCGTCCTCCCCGTCCTCCCCACACTCCGCATCCTCCCCGTCCTCGCCACACTCCCCGTCCTCCCCACACTCCCTGTCCTGCCCACACTCCCCGTCCTCCCCACAATCCCCGTCCTCCCCACACTCCCGTCCTCCCCACACTCACCACGCTCTACCAGCTCACCGTCCTCCCCGCACTCCCCGTCCTCCCCACACTTCCCATCCTCCCCACACTCCCCGTCCTCCCCAAACTCCCTGTTCTCATCACACTCCCCACACCCCCCCGTTCTCCCGACACTCCCATCCTCCCCACACTCCCCGTCCTCCCCACACTCCCCGTCCTCCCCACACTCCCCGTCCTCCCCACACTCCCCGTCCTCCCCACACTCCCCGTCCTCCCCACACTCCCCGTCCTCCCCACACTCCCCGTCCTCCCCACACTCCCCGTCCTCCCCACACTCCCCGTCCTCCCCACACTCCCCGTCCTCCCCACACTCCCCGTCCTCCCCACACTCCCCGTCCTCCCCACACTCCCCGTCCTCCCCACACTCACCGTCCTCACCACACTCACCGTCCTCACCACACTCACCGTCCTCCCCAGCGGCCCCAGACTCCCCGTCTTCTCCACACTCTCCGTCCTCCACACACTCCTCGTCCTTCCCACACTCCCAAAACTCTCTTTTCTCACCACACTCCCCACGCTCCCCGTACTCTCCACACTCCCCGTCCTCACTACAATCAAAACACTCCCTGTACTCCCCATGCTCCTCGACCTCCCAACACTCCCCGTCCTCTCCACGCTCCCCGTCATCCCCGTCCTCCCCACACTCCCCGTCCTCCCCACACTCCCCGTCCTCCCCACACTCCCCGTCCTCCCCTAACTCCCGGTCCTCACCATACTCCCCGTCCTCCACACACTCCCCGTCCTCCACACACTCCCCGTCCTCTCCACGCTCCCGTCCTCTCCACACTCCCCGTCCTCACTACACTCAAAACAGTCCCTGTCCTCCCCATGCTCCTTGACCTCTCCACACTCCCCGTGCTCCCCATCTCCCCAGACTCCCCATGCTCACCACGCTCCCCGTCCTGCCCACACTCCTCGTCCTTCCCACACTCCCCGTCCTCTCCACACTCCCCGTCCTCTCCACACTCCCCGTCCACTCCACACTCCCCCGGCCTCTCCACACTCCCCGGCCTCTCCACACTCCCCGGCCTCTCCACACTCCCCGGCCTCTCCACACTCCCCGGCCTCTCCACACTCCCCGGCCTCTCCACACTCCCCGGCCTCTCCACACTCCCCCGCCTCTCCACACTCCCCGGCCTCCCCACACTCCCCGTCCTCCCCACACTCCCCGTCCTCCCCACACTCCCCGTCCTCCCCACACTCCCCGTGCTCCCCAAACTCCCTGTTCTCACCACACTCCCCACACTCCCCGTCCTCCCCACACTCACCTTCCTCCCCACACTCCCCATCCTACCCACACTCCCCATCCTCCCCACACTCCCCATCCTCCCCACACTCCTCGTCGTCCCCACGCTCTGCACACTCCCCGTCCTCCCCACATTCCCCGTCCTCCCCACACTCCCCGTCCTCCCCACACACCCCGTCCTCCCCACACTCCCCGTCCTCCCCACACTCCCCGTCCTCCCCACACACCCCGTCCTCCCAACACTCCCCGTCCTCCCCACACTCCCCGTCCTCCCCACACTCCCCGTCCTCCCCACACTCCCCGTCCTCCCCACACTCCCCGTCCTCCCCACACTCCCCGTCCTCCCCACACTCCCCGTCCTCGCCACACTCCCCGTCCTCCCCACACACCCCGTCCTCAGCACACTTCCCGTCCTCAGCACACTCCCCGACCTCAGCACACTCCCCGTCCTCAACACACTACCCGTCCTCCCCACACTCGCCATCCTCACCACACTCCGCACACTCCCCGTCCTCTCCTCACTCACCGTCCTCCCCAAATGCCCCTGACTCCCCGTCTTCACCACACACCCCGTCCTCCACACACTCCTCGTCCTTCCCACACTACCCACACTCCCAAAACTCTCTTTTCTCACCACACTACCTACGCTCCCCGTCCTCTCCACACTCCCCATCCTCCCCAAACTCTCTGTTCTCACCACACTAACCACATTCGCCGTCCTCCCCACACTCCCCGTTCTACCCACGCTCCCCGTGCTCCACATGCTCCCCGTGCTCCACATGCTCCCCGTCCTCCCCACGCTCCCCGTCCACCCCACGCTCCCCGTCCTCCCCACGCTCCCCGTCCTCACCACACACCCCGTCCACCCCACACTCCCCACACTCCCAAAGCTCTCTTTTCTCACCACACTCCCCACGCTCCTCACGCTCCCCTTCCTCTCCACACACCCCATCCTCCCCAAACTCTCTGTTCTCACCACACTCCCCACACTACCCGTCCTCCCCACACTCCCTGTCCTCCCCACACTCCCTGTCCTGCCCATGCTCCTTGACCTCTCCACACTCCCCGTGCTCCCCATCTCCCCAGACTCCCCATGCTCACCACACTCCCCGTCCTGCCCACACTCCCCGTCCTCTCCACACTCCCCGTCATCTTCACACTCCCCGTCCTCTCCACACTCCCCGTCCTCTCCACACTCCCCGTCCTCTCCACACTCCCCGTCCTCTCCACACTCCCCGTCCTCTCCACACTCCCCGTCCTCTCCACACTCCCCGTCCTCTCCACACTCCCCGTCCTCTCCACACTCCTCGTCCTCTCCACACTCCCCGTCGTCTCCACACTCCCCGCCCTCTCCACACTCCCCGTCCTCTCCACACTCCACGTGCCCCCCACACTCCCCGTCCTCCCCACGCTCCCCGTCCTCTCCACGCTCCCCGTCCTCTCCACGCTCCCCGGCCTCACCACACTCAAAACAGTCCCTGTCCTCCCCATGCTCCTTGACCTCTCCACACTCCCCGTGCTCCCCATCTCCCCAGACTCCCTATGCTCACCACGCTCCCCGTCCTGCCCACACTCCTCGTCCTTCCCAGACTCCCCGTCCTCTCCACACTCCCCGTCCTCTCCACACTCCCCGTCCTCTCCACACTCCCCGTCCTCTCCACACTCCCCGTCCTCTCCACACTCCCCGTCCTCTCCACACTCCCCGTCCTCTCCACACTCCCCGTCCTCTCCACACTCCCCGTCCTCTCCACACTCCCCGTCCTCCCCACACTCCCCGTCCTCCCCACACTCCCCTTCCTCCCCACACTCCCCGTCCTCTCCACACTCCCCGGCCTCTCCACACTCCCCGGCCTCTCCACACTCCACGTCCACTCCACAGTCCCCGTCCTCCCCACTCTCCCCGTCCTCCCCAAACTCCCTGTTCTCACCACACTCCCCACACTCCCCTTCCTCCTCACACTCCCCGTCCTCCCCACACTCACCTTCCTCCCCACGCTCCCCTTCCTCCCCACGCTCCCCATCCTCCCCACACTCCCCATCCTCCCCACACTCCCCACACTCCCCATCCTCCCCACACTCCCCATCCTCCCCACACTCCCCATCCTCCCCACACTCCCCATCCTCCCCACACTCCCCATCCTCCTCACACTCCTCGTCGTCCCCACGCTCTTCACACTCCCTGTCCTCCCCACACTCCCCGTCCTCAGCACACTCCCCGTCCTCAGCACACTCCCCATCCTCAGCACACTCCCCGACCTCAGCACACTCCCCGACTTCAGCACACTCCCCGACCTCAGCACACTCCCCCGTCCTCAACACACTACCCGTCCTCCCCACACTCGCCGTCCTCACCACACTCCGCACACTCCCCGTCCTCTCCACACTCACCGTCCTCCCCAAATGCCCCAGACTCCCCGTCTTCACCACACTCCCCCGTCCTCCTCACACTCCTCGTCGTCCCCACGCTCTTCACACTCCCCGTCCTCCCCACACTCCCCGTCCTCAGCACACTCCCCGTCCTCAGCACACTCCCCGTCCTCAGCACACTCCCCGACCTCAGCACACTCCCCGACCTCAGCACACTCCCCGACCTCAGCACACTCCCCGTCCTCAACACACTACCCGTCCTCAACACACTACCCGTCCTCCCCACACTCGCCATCCTCACCACACTCCGCACACTCCCCGTCCTCTCCACACTCACCGTCCTCCCCAAATGCCCCAGACTCCCCGTCTTCACCACACTCCCCATCCTCCACACACTCCTCGTCCTTCCCACACGACCCACACTCCCAAAACTCTCTTTTCTCACCACACTCCCCACGCTCCCCGTCCTCTCCACACTCCCCATCCTCCCCAAACTCTCTGTTCTCACCACGCTCACCACACTCGCCGTCCTCCCCACACTCCCCATCCTCTCCTAACTCCCGGTCCTCACCACACTTCCCGTCCTCCCCACACTCCCCGTCCTCCCCACACTCCCCGTCCTCCCCACACTCCCCGTCCTCCCCACACTCCCCGTCCTCCCCACACTCCCCACACTCCCTAAACTCTCTTTTCTCACCACACTCCCCACGCTCCCCGTCCTCTCCACACTCCCCAACCTCCCCAAACTCTCTGTTCTCACCTCACTCGCCGTCCTCCCCACACTCCCCTTTCTCCCCACGCTCCCCGTGCTCCCCACGCTCCCCGTCATCCCCACGCTCCCCATCCTCCCCACACACCCCATCGTCCCCACACACCCCGTCCTCCGCACACTCCCCATACTTCCCGTCCACCTCACACTCCCCGTCGTCAACAAACTCCCCGTCCTCATCACACTCCCCCTCCTCAACACAATCAACCTCCTCCCGACCCTCCCTGTCCTCCCCACCATCCCCGTCCTCCCCACACTCCTCGTCCGCCCCACACTCCCCGTCCTCCCCACACTCCCCGTCCTCCCCACACTCCCCGTCCTCCCCACAATCCCCGTCCTCCCCACACGCCCCGTCCTCCCCACACTCCCCGTCCTCCCCACACTCCCCGTCCTCCCCACACTCCCCACGCTCCCCGTCCTCCCCACACTCCCCGTCCTCCGCACACTCCCCGTACTCCGCACACTCCCCGTCCTCCCCACACTCCCCGTCCTCCCCACACTCCCCGTCCTCCCCGTCCTCCCCACACTCCCCGTCCTCCCCGTCCTCCCCACACTCCGCATCCTCCCCGTCCTCGCCACACTCCCCGTCCTCCCCACACTCCCTGTCCTCCCCACACTCCCCGTCCTCCCCACAATCCCCGTCCTCCCCACACTCCCGTCCTCCCCACACTCACCACGCTCTACCAGCTCACCGTCCTCCCCGCACTCCCCGTCCTCCCCCACACTTCCCATCCTCCCCACACTCCCCGTCCTCCCCAAACTCCCTGTTCTCATCACACTCCCCACACCCCCCGTTCTCCCGACACTCCCATCCTCCCCACACTCCCCGTCCTCCCCACACTCCCCGTCCTCCCCACACTCCCCGTCCTCCCCACACTCCCCGTCCTCCCCACACTCCCCGTCCTCCCCACACTCCCCGTCCTCCCCACACTCCCCGTCCTCCCCACACTCCCCGTCCTCCCCACACTCCCCGTCCTCCCCACACTCACCGTCCTCACCACACTCACCGTCCTCACCACACTCACCGTCCTCCCCAGCGGCCCCAGACTCCCCGTCTTCTCCACACTCTCCGTCCTCCACACACTCCTCGTCCTTCCCACACTCCCAAAACTCTCTTTTCTCACCACACTCCCCACGCTCCCCGTACTCTCCACACTCCCCGTCCTCACTACAATCAAAACACTCCCTGTACTCCCCATGCTCCTCGACCTCCCAACACTCCCCGTCCTCTCCACGCTCCCCGTCATTCCCGTCCTCCCCACACTCCCCGTCCTCCCCACACTCCCCGTCCTCCCCACACTCCCCGTCCTCCCCTAACTCCCGGTCCTCACCACACTCCCCGTCCTCCACACACTCCCCGTCCTCCACACACTCCCCGTCCTCTCCACGCTCCCGTCCTCTCCACACTCCCCGTCCTCACTACACTCAAAACAGTCCCTGTCCTCCCCATGCTCCTTGACCTCTCCACACTCCCCGTGTTCCCCATCTCCCCAGACTCCCCATGCTCACCACGCTCCCCGTCCTGCCCACACTCCTCGTCCTTCCCACACTCCCCGTCCTCTCCACACTCCCCGTCCTCTCCACACTCCCCGTCCACTCCACACTCCCCGGCCTCTCCACACTCCCCGGCCTCTCCACACTCCCCGGCCTCTCCACACTCCCCGGCCTCTCCACACTCCCCGGCCTCTCCACACTCCCCGGCCTCTCCACACTCCCCGGCCTCTCCACACTCCCCCGCCTCTCCACACTCCCCGGCCTCCCCACACTCCCCGTCCTCCCCACACTCCCCGACCTCCCCACACTCCCCGTCCTCCCCACACTCCCCATCCTCCCCAAACTCCCTGTTCTCACCACACTCCCCACACTCCCCGTCCTCCCCACATTCACCTTCCTCCCCACACTCCCCATCCTCCCCACACTCCCCATCCTCCCCACACTCCCCATCCTCCCCACACTCCTCGTCGTCCCCACGCTCTGCACACTCCCCGTCCTCCCCACATTCCCCGTCCTCCCCACACTCCCCGTCCTCCCCACACACCCCTTCCTCCCCACACTCCCCGTCCTCCCCACACTCCCCGTCCTCCCCACACTCCCCGTCCTCCCCACACTCCCCGTCCTCCCCACACTCCCCGTCCTCCCCACACACCCCGTCCTCCCAACACTCCCCGTCCTCCCCACACTCCCCGTCCTCCCCACACTCCCCGTCCTCCCCACACTCCCCGTCCTCCCCACACTCCCCGTCCTCCCCACACTCCCCGTCCTCCCCACACTCCCCGTCCTCCCCACACTCCCCGTCCTCAGCACACTCCCCGTCCTCCCCACACTCCCCGTCCTCCCCACACTCCCCGTCCTCAGCACACTCCCCGTCCTCAGCACACTCCCCGACCTCCCCACACTCCCGGTCCTCCCCACACTCCCCGTCCTCAGCACACTCCCCGTCCTCAGCACACTCCCCGACCTCAGCACACTCCCCGTCCTCAACACACTACCCGTCCTCCCCACACTCGCCATCCTCACCACACTCCGCACACTCCCCGTCCTCTCCTCACTCACCGTCCTCCCCAAATGCCCCTGACTCCCCGTCTTCACCACACACCCCGTCCTCCACACACTCCTCGTCCTTCCCACACTACCCACACTCCCAAAACTCTCTTTTCTCACCACACTCCCTACGCTCCCCGTCCTCTCCACACTCCCCATCCTCCCCAAACTCTCTGTTCTCACCACACTCACCACATTCGCCGTCCTCCCCACACTCCCCGTTCTACCCACGCTCCCCGTGCTCCACATGCTCCCCGTGCTCCACATGCTCCCCGTCCTCCCCACGCTCCCCGTCCTCCCCACGCTCCCCGTCCTCCCCACGGACCCCGTCCACCCCACGCTCCCCGTCCTCCCCACACTCCCCGTCCTCCCACGCTCCCCGTCCTCACCACACACCCCGTCCGCCCCACACTCCCCACACTCCCAAAGCTCTCTTTAATCACCACACTCCCCACGCTCCCCGTCCTCTCCACACACCCCATCCTCCCCAAACTCTCTGTTCTCACCACACTCCCCACTCTCCCCACACTACCCGTCCTCCCCACGCTGCCCGTCTTCCCCGTCCTCCCCACACTCCCTGTCCTCCCCACACTCCCCGTCCTCCCCACACTCCCTGTCCTCCCCACACTCCCCGTCCTCCCCACACTCCCCGTCCTCCCCACACTCCCCGCCCTCTCCACACTCCCCGCCCTCTCCACACTCCCCGTCCTCTCCACACTCCCCGTGCTCCCCACACTCCCCGTCCTCTCCACGCTCCCCGGCCTCACCACCCTCAAAACAGTCCCTGTCCTCCCCATGCTCCTTGACCTCTCCACACTCCCCGTGCTCCCCATCTCCCCAGACTCCCTATGCTCACCACGCTCCCCGTCCTGCCCACACTCCTCGTCCATCCCAGACTCCCCGCCCTCTCCACACTCCCCGCCCTCTCCACACTCCCCGTCCTCCCCACACTCCCCGTCCTCCCCACACTCCCCGTGCTCCCCACACTCCCCGTCCTCCCCAAACTCCCCGTCCTCCCCACACTCCCCGTCCTCCCCACACTCCCCGTCCTCCCCACACTCCCCGTCCTCCCCACACTCCCCGTCCTCCCCACACTCACCGTCCTCCCCAGCGGCCCCAGACTCCCCGTCTTCTCCACACTCTCCGTCCTCCACACACTCCTCGTCCTTCCCACACTCCCAAAACTCTCTTTTCTCACCACACTCCCCACGCTCCCCGTCCTCTCCACGCTCCCCGTCATCCCCGTACTCCCCACACTCCCCGTCCTCCCCACACTCCCCGTCCTCCCCACACTCCCTGTCCTCCCCACACTCCCCGTCCTCCCCACACTCCCCGTCCTCCCCACACTCCCCGCCCTCTCCACACTCCCCGCCCTCTCCACACTCCCCGTCCTCTCCACACTCCCCGTGCTCCCCACACTCCCCGTCCTCTCCACGCTCCCCGGCCTCACCACCCTCAAAACAGTCCCTGTCCTCCCCATGCTCCTTGACCTCTCCACACTCCCCGTGCTCCCCATCTCCCCAGACTCCCTATGCTCACCACGCTCCCCGTCCTGCCCACACTCCTCGTCCATCCCAGACTCCCCGCCCTCTCCACACTCCCCGCCCTCTCCACACTCCCCGTCCTCCCCACACTCCCCGTCCTCCCCACACTCCCCGTGCTCCCCACACTCCCCGTCCTCCCCACACTCCCCGTCCTCCCCACACTCCCCGTCCTCCCCACACTCCCCGTCCTCCCCACACTCCCCGTCCTCCCCACACTCCCCGTCCTCCCCACACTCACCGTCCTCCCCAGCGGCCCCAGACTCCCCGTCTTCTCCACACTCTCCGTCCTCCACACACTCCTCGTCCTTCCCACACTCCCAAAACTCTCTTTTCTCACCACACTCCCCACGCTCCCCGTCCTCTCCACGCTCCCCGTCATCCCCGTACTCCCCACACTCCCCGTCCTCCCCACACTCCCCGTCCTCCCCACACTCCCGGTCCTCCCCTAACTCCCGGTCCTCACCACACTCCCCGTCCTCCACACAATCCCCGTCCTCCACACACTCCCCGTCCTCTCCACGCTCCCGTCCTCTCCACACTCCCCGTCCTAACTACACTCAAAACAGTCCCTGTCCTCCCCATGCTCCTTGGCCTCTCCACACTCCCCGTGCTCCCCATCTCCCCAGACTCCCCATGCTCACCACGCTCCCCGTCCTGCCCACACTCACCTTCCTCCCCACACTCCCCATCCTCCCCACACTCCCCGTCCTCCCCACACTCCCCGTCCTCCCCACACTCCTCGTCATCCCCACGCTCTGCACACTCCCCGTCCTCCCCACATTCCCCATCCTCCCCACACTCCCCGTCCTCCCCACACTCCCCGTCCTCCCCACACTCCCCGTCCTCCCCACACTCCCCGTCCTCCCCACACTCCCTGTCCTCCCCACACTCCCCGTCCTCCCCACACTCCCCGTCCTCCCCACACTCCCCGCCCTCTCCACACTCCCCGCCCTCTCCACACTCCCCGTCCTCTCCACACTCCCCGTGCTCCCCACACTCCCCGTCCTCTCCACGCTCCCCGGCCTCACCACCCTCAAAACAGTCCCTGTCCTCCCCATGCTCCTTGACCTCTCCACACTCCCCGTGCTCCCCATCTCCCCAGACTCCCTATGCTCACCACGCTCCCCGTCCTGCCCACACTCCTCGTCCATCCCAGACTCCCCGCCCTCTCCACACTCCCCGCCCTCTCCACACTCCCCGTCCTCCCCACACTCCCCGTCCTCCCCACACTCCCCGTGCTCCCCACACTCCCCGTCCTCCCCACACTCCCCGTCCTCCCCACACTCCCCGTCCTCCCCACACTCCCCGTCCTCCCCACACTCCCCGTCCTCCCCACACTCCCCGTCCTCCCCACACTCACCGTCCTCCCCAGCGGCCCCAGACTCCCCGTCTTCTCCACACTCTCCGTCCTCCACACACTCCTCGTCCTTCCCACACTCCCAAAACTCTCTTTTCTCACCACACTCCCCACGCTCCCCGTCCTCTCCACGCTCCCCGTCATCCCCGTACTCCCCACACTCCCCGTCCTCCCCACACTCCCCGTCCTCCCCACACTCCCCGTCCTCCCCACACTCCCCGTCCTCCCCACACTCCCCGTCCTCCCCACACTCCCCGCCCTCTCCACACTCCCCGCCCTCTCCACACTCCCCGTCCTCTCCACACTCCCCGTGCTCCCCGCACTCCCCGTCCTCTCCACGCTCCCCGGCCTCACCACCCTCAAAACAGTCCCTGTCCTCCCCATGCTCCTTGACCTCTCCACACTCCCCGTGCTCCCCATCTCCCCAGACTCCCTATGCTCACCACGCTCCCCGTCCTGCCCACACTCCTCGTCCATCCCAGACTCCCCGCCCTCTCCACACTCCCCGCCCTCTCCACACTCCCCGTCCTCCCCACACTCCCCGTCCTCCCCACACTCCCCGTGCTCCCCACACTCCCCGTCCTCCCCACACTCCCCGTCCTCCCCACACTCCCCCGTCCTCCCCACACTCCCCGTCCTCCCCACACTCCCCGTCCTCCCCACACTCCCCGTCCTCCCCACACTCACCGTCCTCCCCAGCGGCCCCAGACTCCCCGTCTTCTCCACACTCTCCGTCCTCCACACACTCCTCGTCCTTCCCACACTCCCAAAACTCTCTTTTCTCACCACACTCCCCACGCTCCCCGTCCTCTCCACGCTCCCCGTCATCCCCGTACTCCCCACACTCCCCGTCCTCCCCACACTCCCCGTCCTCCCCACACTCCCGGTCCTCCCCTAACTCCCGGTCCTCACCACACTCCCCGTCCTCCACACAATCCCCGTCCTCCACACACTCCCCGTCCTCTCCACGCTCCCGTCCTCTCCACACTCCCCGTCCTAACTACACTCAAAACAGTCCCTGTCCTCCCCATGCTCCTTGGCCTCTCCACACTCCCCGTGCTCCCCATCTCCCCAGACTCCCCATGCTCACCACGCTCCCCGTCCTGCCCACACTCACCTTCCTCCCCACACTCCCCATCCTCCCCACACTCCCCGTCCTCCCCACACTCCTCGTCATCCCCACGCTCTGCACACTCCCCGTCCTCCCCACATTCCCCATCCTCCCCACACTCCCCGTCCTCCCCACACTCCCCGTCCTCCCCACACTCCCCGTCCTCCCCACACTCCCCGTCCTCCCCACACTCCCCGTCCTCCCCACACTCCCCGTCCTCCCCACACTCCCCGTCCTCCCCACACTCCCCGTCCTCCCCACACTCCCCGTCCTCCCCAGACTCCCCGTCCTCCCCAGACTCCCCGTCCTCCCCACACTCCCCGTCCTCCCAACACTCCCCGTCCTCCCCACACTCCCCGTCCTCCCCACACTCCCCGTCCTCCCCCACACTCCCCGTCCTCCCCACACTCCCCGTCCTCCCCACACTCCCCGTCCTCCCCACACTCCCCGTCCTCCCCACACTCCCCGTCCTCAGCACACTTCCCGTCCTCAGCACACTCCCCGACCTCAGCACACTCCCCGTCCTCAACACACTACCCGTCCTCCCCACACTCACCGTCCTCACCACACTCCGCACACTCCCCGTCCTCTCCACACTCACCGACCTCCCCAAATGCCCCAGACTCCCCGTCTTCACCACACACCCCGTCCTCCACACACTCCTCGTCCTTCCCACACTACCCACACTCCCAAAACTCTCTTTTCTCACCACACTCCCTACGCTCCCCGTCCTCTCCACACTCCCCATTCTCCCCAAACTCTCTGTTCTCACCACACTCACCACATTCGCCGTCCTCCCCACACTCCCCGTTCTACCCACGCTCCCCGTGCTCCACATGCTCCCCGTGCTCCCCACGCTCCCCGTCCTCCCCACGCTCCCCGTCCTCCCCACGCTCCCCGTCCTCCCCACGCTCCCCGTCCTCCCCACGGACCCCGTCCACCCCCACGCTCCCCGTCCTCCCCACACTCACCGTCCTCACCATGCTCCCCGTCCTCACCACACACCCCGTCCGCCCCACACTCCCCACACTCCCAAAGCTCTCTTTAATCACCACACTCCCCACGCTCCCCGTCCTCTCCACACACCCCATCCTCCCCAAACTCTCTGTTCTCACCACACTCCCCACTCTCCCCACACTACCCGTCCTCCCCACGCTGCCCGTCTTCCCCGTCCTCCCCACACTCCCCGTCCTCCCCACACTCCCCGTCCTCCCCACACTCCCCGTCCTCCCCACACTCCCCGTCCTCCCCACACTCCCCGTCCTCCCCACACTCCCCGTCCTCCCCACACTCCCCGCCCTCTCCACACTCCCCGCCCTCTCCACACTCCCCGCCCTCTCCACACTCCCCGTCCTCTCCACACTCCCCGTGCTCCCAACACTCCCCGTCCTCCCCACGCTCCCCGTCCTCTCCACGCTCCCCGTCCTCTCCACGCTCCCCGGCCTCACCACACTCAAAACAGTCCCTGTCCTCCCCATGCTCCTTGACCTCTCCACACTCCCCGTGCTCCCCATCTCCCCAGACTCCCTATGCTCACCACGCTCCCCGTCCTGCCCACACTCCTCGTCCTTCCCAGACTCCCCGTCCTCTCCACACTCCCCGTCCTCTCCACACTCCCCGTCCTCTCCACACTCCCCGTCCTCTCCACACTCCCCGTCCTCTCCACACTCCCCGTCCTCTCCACACTCCCCGTCCTCTCCACACTCCCCGTCCTCTCCACACTCCCCGTCCTCTCCACACTCCCCGTCCTCTCCACACTCCCCGTCCTCTCCACACTCCCCGTCCTCTCCACACTCCCCGTCCTCTCCACACTCCCCGTCCTCTCCACACTCCCCGTCCTCTCCACACTCCCCGTCCTCTCCACACTCCCCGTCCTCTCCACACTCCCCGTCCTCTCCACACTCCCCGTCCTCTCCAAACTCCCCGTCCTCTCCACACTCCCCGTCCTCTCCACACTCCCCGTCCTCTCCACACTCCCCGTCCTCTCCACACTCCCCGTCCTCTCCACACTCCCCGTCCTCTCCACACTCCCCGTCCTCTCCACACTCCCCGTCCTCTCCACACTCCCCGTCCTCTCCACACTCCCCGTCCTCTCCACACTCCCCGTCTTCCCCACACTCCCCGTCCTCCCCACACTCCCCTTCCCCCCCACACTCCCCGGCCTCTCCACACTCCCCGGCCTCTCCACACTCCCCGGCCTCTCCACACTCCCCGGCCTCTCCACACTCCACGTCCACTCCACAGTCCCCGTCCTCCCCACTCTCCCCGTCCTCCCCAAACTCCCTGTTCTCACCACACTCCCCACACTCCCCTTCCTCCTCACACTCCCCGTCCTCCCCACACTCACCTTCCTCCCCACACTCCCCTTCCTCCCCACGCTCCCCATCCTCCCCACACTCCCCATCCTCCCCACACTCCCCATCCTCCCCACACTCCCCATCCTCCCCACACTCCCCATCCTCCCCACACTCCCCATCCTCCCCACACTCCCCATCCTCCCCACACTCCCCATCCTCCTCACACTCCTCGTTGTCCCCACGCTCTTCACACTCCCCGTCCTCCCCACACTCCCCGTCCTCCCCACACTCCCCGTCCTCCCCACACTCCCCGTCCTCCCCACACCCCCCGTCCTCCCCACACTCCCCGTCCTCCCCACACTCCCCGTCCTCCCCACACTCCCCGTCCTCCCCACACTCCCCGTCCTCCCCACACCCCCCGTCCTCCCCACGCTCCCCGTCCTCAGCACACTCCCCGTCCTCAGCACACACCCCGACCTCGGCACACTCCCCGACCTCAGCACAATCCCCGACCTCAGCACACTCCCCGTCCTCCCCACACTCGCCGTCCTCACCACACGCCGCACACTCCCCGTCCTCTCCACACTCACCGTCCTCCCCAAATGCCCCAGACTCCCCGTCTTCACCACACTACCCGTCCTCCACACACTCCTCGTCCTTCCCACACGACCCACACTCCCAAAACTCTCTTTTCTCACCACACTCCCCACGCTCCCCATCCTCTCCACACTCCCCATCCTCCCCAAACTCTCTGTTCTCACCACGCTCACCAAACTCGCCGTCCTCCCCACACTCCCCGTCCTCTCCGAACTCCCGGTCCTCACCACACTTCCCGTCCTCCCCACACTCCCCGTCCTCCCCACACTCCCCGTCCTCCCCACACTCCCCGTCCTCCCCACACTCCCCGTCCTCTCCACACTCCCCGTCCTCCCCACACTCCCCATCCTCCCCACACTCCCCACACTCCCAAAACTCTCTTTTCTCACCACACTCCCCATGCTCCCCGTCCTCTCCACACTCCCCAACCTCCCCAAACTCTCTGTTCTCACCTCACTCGCCGTCCTCCCCACACTCCCCGTGCTCCCCACACTCCCCGTGCTCCCCACGCTCCCCGTGCTCCCCACGCTCCCCGTCCTCCCCACGCTCCCCGTCCTCCCAACGCTCCCCATCCTCCCCACACACCCCATCGTCCCCACACACCCCGTCCTCCGCACACTCCCCATACTCCCCGTCCACCTCACACTCCCCGCCGTCAACAAACTCCCCGTCCTCATCACACTCCCCATCCTCAACACAATCAACCTCCTCCCGACCCTCCCTGTCCTCCCCACCATCCCCGTCCTCCCCACAGTCCTCGTCCACCCCACACTCCCCGTCCTCCCCACACTCCCCGTCCTCCCCACACTCCCCGTCCTCCCCACACTCCCCGTCCTCCCCACACTCCCCGTCCTCCCCACACTCCCCGTCCTCCCCACACTCCCCACGCTCCCCGTCCTCCCCACACTCCCCGTCCTCCGCACACTCCCCGTCCTCCCCACACTCCCCGTCCTCCCCATCCTCCCCACACTCCCCGTCCTCCCCATCCTCCCCACACTCCCCGTCCTCCCCGTCCTCCCCACACTCCCCATCCTCCCCGTCCTCGCCACACTCCCCGTCCTCCCCACACTCCCTGTCCTCCCCACACTCCCCGTCCTCCCCACAATCCCCGTCCTCCCCACACTCCCCGTCCTCCCCACACTCACCACGCTCTACAAGCTCACCGTCCTCCCCACACTTCCCATCCTCCCCACACTCCCCGTCCTCCCCAAACTCCCTGTTCTCATCACACTCCCCACACCCCCCGTTCTCCCCACACTCCCATCCTCCCCACACTCCCCGTCCTCCCCACACTCCCTGTCCTCCCCACACTCCCCGTCCTCCCCACACTCCCCGTCCTCCCCACACTCCCCGTCCTCCCCACACTCACCGTCCTCACCACACTCACCGTCCTCCCCAGCGGCCCCAGACTCCCCGTCTTCTCCACACTCTCCGTCCTCCACACTCTCCTCGTCCTTCCCACACTCCCAAAACTCTCTTTTCTCACCACACTCCCCACGCTCCCCGTACTCTCCACACTCCCCGTCCTCACTACAATCAAAACACTCCCTGTACTCCCCATGCTCCTCGACCTCCCAACACTCCCCGTCATCTCCACGCTCCCCGTCATCCCCGTCCTCCCCACACTCCCCGTCCTCCCCACACTCCCCGTCCTCCCCACACTCCCCGTCCTCCCCTAACTCCCGGTCCTCTCCACACTCCCCGTCCTCTCCACACTCCCCGTCCTCTCCACACTCCCCGTCCTCTCCACACTCCCCGTCCTCTCCACACTCCCCGTCCTCTCCACACTCCCCGTCCTCTCCACACTCCCCGTCCTCTCCAGACTCCCCGTCCTCTCCACACTCCCCGTCCTCTCCACACTCCCCGTCCTCTCCACACTCCCCGTCCTCTCCAAACTCCCCGTCCTCTCCACACTCCCCGTCCTCTCCACACTCCCCGTCCTCTCCAAACTCCCCGTCCTCTCCACACTCCACGTCCTCTCCACACTCCCCGTCCTCTCCACACTCCCCGTCCTCTCCACACTCCCCGTCCTCTCCACACTCCCCGTCCTCTCCACACTCCCCGTCCTCTCCACACTCCCCGTCTTCCCCACACTCCCCGTCCTCCCCACACTCCCCTTCCCCCCCACACTCCCCGGCCTCTCCACACTCCCCGGCCTCTCCACACTCCCCGGCCTCTCCACACTCCCCGGCCTCTCCACACTCCACGTCCACTCCACAGTCCCCGTCCTCCCCACTCTCCCCGTCCTCCCCAAACTCCCTGTTCTCACCACACTCCCCACACTCCCCTTCCTCCTCACACTCCCCGTCCTCCCCACACTCACCTTCCTCCCCACACTCCCCTTCCTCCCCACGCTCCCCATCCTCCCCACACTCCCCATCCTCCCCACACTCCCCATCCTCCCCACACTCCCCATCCTCCCCACACTCCCCATCCTCCCCACACTCCCCATCCTCCCCACACTCCCCATCCTCCCCACACTCCCCATCCTCCTCACACTCCTCGTTGTCCCCACGCTCTTCACACTCCCCGTCCTCCCCACACTCCCCGTCCTCCCCACACTCCCCGTCCTCCCCACACTCCCCGTCCTCCCCACACCCCCCGTCCTCCCCACACTCCCCGTCCTCCCCACACTCCCCGTCCTCAGCACACTCCCCGTCCTCGGCACACACCCCGACCTCGGCACACTCCCCGACCTCAGCACAATCCCCGACCTCAGCACACTCCCCGTCCTCCCCACACTCGCCGTCCTCACCACACGCCGCACACTCCCCGTCCTCTCCACACTCACCGTCCTCCCCAAATGCCCCAGACTCCCCGTCTTCACCACACTACCCGTCCTCCACACACTCCTCGTCCTTCCCACACGACCCACACTCCCAAAACTCTCTTTTCTCACCACACTCCCCACGCTCCCCATCCTCTCCACACTCCCCATCCTCCCCAAACTCTCTGTTCTCACCACGCTCACCAAACTCGCCGTCCTCCCCACACTCCCCGTCCTCTCCGAACTCCCGGTCCTCACCACACTTCCCGTCCTCCCCACACTCCCCGTCCTCCCCACACTCCCCGTCCTCCCCACACTCCCCGTCCTCCCCACACTCCCCGTCCTCTCCACACTCCCCGTCCTCCCCACACTCCCCATCCTCCCCACACTCCCCACACTCCCAAAACTCTCTTTTCTCACCACACTCCCCATGCTCCCCGTCCTCTCCACACTCCCCAACCTCCCCAAACTCTCTGTTCTCACCTCACTCGCCGTCCTCCCCACACTCCCCGTGCTCCCCACACTCCCCGTGCTCCCCACGCTCCCCGTGCTCCCCACGCTCCCCGTCCTCCCCACGCTCCCCGTCCTCCCAACGCTCCCCATCCTCCCCACACACCCCATCGTCCCCACACACCCCGTCCTCCGCACACTCCCCATACTCCCCGTCCACCTCACACTCCCCGCCGTCAACAAACTCCCCGTCCTCATCACACTCCCCATCCTCAACACAATCAACCTCCTCCCGACCCTCCCTGTCCTCCCCACCATCCCCGTCCTCCCCACACTCCTCGTCCGCCCCACACTCCCCGTCCTCCCCCACACTCCCCGTCCTCCCCACACTCCCCGTCCTCCCCACACTCCCCGTCCTCCCCACACTCCCCGTCCTCCCCACACTCCCCGTCCTCCCCACACTCCCCACGCTCCCCGTCCTCCCCACACTCCCCGTCCTCCGCACACTCCCCGTCCTCCCCACACTCCCCGTCCTCCCCATCCTCCCCACACTCCCCGTCCTCCCCATCCTCCCCACACTCCCCGTCCTCCCCGTCCTCCCCACACTCCCCATCCTCCCCGTCCTCGCCACACTCCCCGTCCTCCCCACACTCCCTGTCCTCCCCACACTCCCCGTCCTCCCCACAATCCCCGTCCTCCCCACACTCCCCGTCCTCCCCACACTCACCACGCTCTACAAGCTCACCGTCCTCCCCACACTTCCCATCCTCCCCACACTCCCCGTCCTCCCCAAACTCCCTGTTCTCATCACACTCCCCACACCCCCCGTTCTCCCCACACTCCCATCCTCCCCACACTCCCCGTCCTCCCCACACTCCCTGTTCTCATCACACTCCCCACACCCCCCCGTTCTCCCCACACTCCCATCCTCCCCACACTCCCCGTCCTCCCCACACTCCCTGTCCTCCCCACACTCCCCGTCCTCCCCACACTCCCCGTCCTCCCCACACTCCCCGTCCTCCCCACACTCACCGTCCTCACCACACTCACCGTCCTCCCCAGCGGCCCCAGACTCCCCGTCTTCTCCACACTCTCCGTCCTCCACACTCTCCTCGTCCTTCCCACACTCCCAAAACTCTCTTTTCTCACCACACTCCCCACGCTCCCCGTACTCTCCACACTCCCCGTCCTCACTACAATCAAAACACTCCCTGTACTCCCCATGCTCCTCGACCTCCCAACACTCCCCGTCCTCTCCACGCTCCCCGTCATCCCCGTCCTCCCCACACTCCCCGTCCTCCCCACACTCCCCGTCCTCCCCACACTCCCCGTCCTCCCCTAACTCCCGGTCCTCACCACACTCCCCGTCCTCCACACACTCCCCGTCCTCCACACACTCCCCGTCCTCTCCACGCTCCCGTCCTCTCCACACTCCCCGTCCTCACTACACTCAAAACAGTCCCTGTCCTCCCCATGCTCCTTGACCTCTCCACACTCCCCGTGCTCCCCATGCTCACCACGCTCCCCGTCCTGCCCACACTCCTCGTCCTTCCCACACTCCCCGTCCTCTCCACACTCCCCGTCCTCTCCACACTCCCCGGCCTCTCCACACACCCCGGCCTCTCCACACTCCCCGGCCCCTCCACACTCCCCGGCCTCTCCACACTCCCCGGCCTCTCCACACTCCCCATCCTATCCACACTCCCCGTCCTCCCCACACTCCCCGTCCTCCCCACACTCCCCGTCCTCCCCAAACTCCCTGTTCTCACCACACTCCCTGTTCTCACCACACTCCCCACACTCCCCGTCCTCCCCACACTCACCTTCCTCCCCACACTCCCCATCCTCCCCACACTCACCTTCCTCCCCACACTCCCCATCCTCCCCACACTCCCCATCCTCCCCACACTCCTCGTCGTCCCCACGCTCTGCACACTCCCCGTCCTCCCCACACTCCCCGTCCTCCCCACACTCCCCGTCCTCCCCACACACCCCGTCCTCCCCACACTCCCCGTCCTCCCCACACTCCCCGTCCTCCCCACACTCCCCGTCCTCCCCACACACCCCGTCCTCCCAACACTCCCCGTCCTCCCCACACTCCCCGTCCTCCCCACACTCCCCGTCCTCCCCACACTCCCCGTCCTCCCCACACTCCCCGTCCTCCCCACACTCCCCGTCCTCCCCACACTCCCCGTCCTCCCCACACTCCCCGTCCTCCCCACACTCCCCGTCCTCCCCACACTCCCCGTCCTCAGCACACTCCCCGACCTCAGCACACTCCCCGTCCTCAACACACTACCCGTCCTCCCCACACTCGCCATCCTCACCACACTCCGCACACTCCCCGTCCTCTCCTCACTCACCGTCCTCCCCAAATGCCCCTGACTCCCCGTCTTCACCACACACCCCGTCCTCCACACACTCCTCGTCCTTCCCACACTACCCACACTCCCAAAACTCTCTTTTCTCACCACACTCCCTACGCTCCCCGTCCTCTCCACACTCCCCATCCTCCCCAAACTCTCTGTTCTCACCACACTCACCACATTCGCCGTCCTCCCCACACTCCCCGTTCTACCCACGCTCCCCGTGCTCCACATGCTCCCCGTGCTCCACATGCTCCCCGTCCTCCCCACGCTCCCCGTCCTCCCCACGCTCCCCGTCCTCCCCACGGACCCCGTCCACCCCACGCTCCCCGTCCTCCCCACACTCCCCGTCCTCCCACGCTCCCCGTCCTCACCACACACCCCGTCCGCCCCACACTCCCCACACTCCCAAAGCTCTCTTTAATCACCACACTCCCCACGCTCCCCGTCCTCTCCACACACCCCATCCTCCCCAAACTCTCTGTTCTCACCACACTCCCCACTCTCCCCACACTACCCGTCCTCCCCACGCTGCCCGTCTTCCCCGTCCTCCCCACACTCCCTGTCCTCCCCACACTCCCCGTCCTCCCCACACTCCCTGTCCTCCCCACACTCCCCGTCCTCCCCACACTCCCCGTCCTCCCCACACTCCCCGTCCTCCCCACACTCCCCGCCCTCTCCACACTCCCCGCCCTCTCCACACTCCCCGTCCTCTCCACACTCCCCGTGCTCTCCACACTCCCCGTCCTCCCCACGCTCCCCGTCCTCTCCACGCTCCCCGTCCTCTCCACGCTCCCCGGCCTCACCACCCTCAAAACAGTCCCTGTCCTCCCCATGCTCCTTGACCTCTCCACACTCCCCCTGCTCCCCATCTCCCCAGACTCCCTATGCTCACCACGCTCCCCGTCCTGCCCACACTCCTCGTCCATCCCAGACTCCCCGCCCTCTCCACACTCCCCGCCCTCTCCACACTCCCCGTCCTCCCCACACTCCCCGTCCTCCCCACACTCCCCGTGCTCCCCACACTCCCCGTCCTCCCCACACTCCCCGTCCTCCCCACACTCCCCGTCCTCCCCACACTCCCCGTCCTCCCCACACTCCCTGTCCTCCCCACACTCCCCGTCCTCCCCACACTCACCGTCCTCACCACACTCACCGTCCTCACCACACTCACCGTCCTCCCCAGCGGCCCCAGACTCCCCGTCTTCTCCACACTCTCCGTCCTCCACACACTCCTCGTCCTTCCCACACTCCCAAAACTCTCTTTTCTCACCACACTCCCCACGCTCCCCGTCCTCTCCACGCTCCCCGTCATCCCCGTACTCCCCACACTCCCCGTCCTCCCCACACTCCCCGTCCTCCCCACACTCCCGGTCCTCCCCTAACTCCCGGTCCTCACCACACTCCCCGTCCTCCACACAATCCCCGTCCTCCACACACTCCCCGTCCTCTCCACGCTCCCGTCCTCTCCACACTCCCCGTCCTAACTACACTCAAAACAGTCCCTGTCCTCCCCATGCTCCTTGACCTCTCCACACTCCCCGTGCTCCCCATCTCCCCAGACTCCCCATGCTCACCACGCTCCCCGTCCTGCCCACACTCCTCGTCATCCCCACGCTCTGCACACTCCCCGTCCTCCCCACATTCCCCGTCCTCCCCACATTCCCCGTCCTCCCCACACTCCCCGTCCTCCCCACACTCCCCGTCCTCCCCACACTCCCCGTCCTCCCCACACTCCCCGTCCTCCCCACACTCCCCGTCCTCCCCACACTCCCCGTCCTCCCCACACTCCCCGTCCTCCCCACACTCCCCGTCCTCCCCACACTCCCCGTCCTCCCCACACTCCCCGTCCTCCCCACACTCCCCGTCCTCCCCACACTCCCCGTCCTCCCCACACTCCCCGTCCTCCCGACACTCCCCGTCCTCCCGACACTCCCCGTCCTCAGCACACTCCCCGACCTCAGCACACTCCCCGTCCTCAACACACTACCCGTCCTCCCCACACTCACCGTCCTCACCACACTCCGCACACTCCCCGTCCTCTCCACACTCACCGACCTCCCCAAATGCCCCAGACTCCCCGTCTTCACCACACACCCCGTCCTCCACACACTCCTCGTCCTTCCCACACTACCCACACTCCCAAAACTCTCTTTTCTCACCACACTCCCTACGCTCCCCGTCCTCTCCACACTCCCCATCCTCCCCAAACTCTCTGTTCTCACCACACTCACCACATTCGCCGTCCTCCCCACACTCCCCGTTCTACCCACGCTCCCCGTGCTCCACATGCTCCCCGTGCTCCCCACGCTCCCCGTCCTCCCCACGCTCCCCGTCCTCCCCACGCTCCCCGTCCTCCCCACGCTCCCCGTCCTCCCCACGGACCCCGTCCACCCCACACTCCCCGTCCTCCCCACACTCACCGTCCTCACCATGCTCCCCGTCCTCACCACACACCCCGTCCGCCCCACACTCCCCACACTCCCAAAGCTCTCTTTAATCACCACACTCCCAACGCTCCCCACGCTCCCCGTCCTCTCCTCACACCCCATCCTCCCCAAACTCTCTGTTCTCACCACACTGCCCACTCTCCCCACACTACCCGTCCTCCCCACGCTGCCCGTCTTCCCCGTCCTCCCCACACTCCCCGTCCTCCCCACACTCCCCGTCCTCCCCACACTCCCCGTCCTCCCCACACTCCCCGTCCTCCCCACACTCCCCGTCCTCCCCACACTCCCCGTCCTCCCCACACTCCCCGCCCTCTCCACACTCCCCGCCCTCTCCACACTCCCCGCCCTCTCCACACTCCCCGTCCTCTCCACACTCCCCGTGCTCCCAACACTCCCCGTCCTCCCCACGCTCCCCGTCCTCTCCACGCTCCCCGTCCTCTCCACGCTCCCCGGCCTCACCACACTCAAAACAGTCCCTGTCCTCCCCATGCTCCTTGACCTCTCCACACTCCCCGTGCTCCCCATCTCCCCAGACTCCCTATGCTCACCACGCTCCCCGTCCTGCCCACACTCCTCGTCCTTCCCAGACTCCCCGTCCTCTCCACACTCCCCGTCCTCTCCACACTCCCCGTCCTCTCCACACTCCCCGTCCTCTCCACACTCCCCGTCCTCTCCACACTCCCCGTCCTCTCCACACTCCCCGGCCTCTCCACACTCCCCGGCCTCTCCACACTCCCCGGCCTCTCCACACTCCCCGGCCTCTCCACACTCCCCGTCCTCTCCACACTCCCCGTCCTCTCCACACTCCCCGTCCTCTCCACACTCCCCGTCCTCTCCACACTCCCCGTCCTCTCCACACTCCCCGTCCTCTCCACACTCCCCGTCCTCTCCACACTCCCCGTCCTCTCCACACTCCCCGTCCTCTCCACACTCCCCGTCCTCTCCACACTCCCCGTCCTCTCCACACTCCCCGTCCTCTCCACACTCCCCGTCCTCTCCACACTCCCCGTCTTCCCCACACTCCCCGTCCTCCCCACACTCCCCTTCCCCCCCACACTCCCCGGCCTCTCCACACTCCCCGGCCTCTCCACACTCCCCGGCCTCTCCACACTCCCCGGCCTCTCCACACTCCACGTCCACTCCACAGTCCCCGTCCTCCCCACTCTCCCCGTCCTCCCCAAACTCCCTGTTCTCACCACACTCCCCACACTCCCCTTCCTCCTCACACTCCCCGTCCTCCCCACACTCACCTTCCTCCCCACACTCCCCTTCCTCCCCTCGCTCCCCATCCTCCCCACACTCCCCATCCTCCCCACACTCCCCATCCTCCCCACACTCCCCATCCTCCCCACACTCCCCATCCTCCCCACACTCCCCATCCTCCCCACACTCCCCATCCTCCCCACACTCCCCATCCTCCTCACACTCCTCGTTGTCCCCACGCTCTTCACACTCCCCGTCCTCCCCACACTCCCCGTCCTCCCCACACTCCCCGTCCTCCCCACACTCCCCGTCCTCCCCACACTCCCCGTCCTCCCCACACTCCCCGTCCTCCCCACACTCCCCGTCCTCAGCACACTCCCCGTCCTCGGCACAATCCCCGACCTCAGCACAATCCCCGACCTCAGCACACTCCCCGTCCTCCCCACACTCGCCGTCCTCACCACACGCCGCACACTCCCCGTCCTCTCCACACTCACCGTCCTCCCCAAATGCCCCTAACTCCCCGTCTTCACCACACTACCCGTCCTCCACACACTCCTCGTCCTTCCCACACGACCCACACTCCCAAAACTCTCTTTTCTCACCACACTCCCCACGCTCCCCATCCTCTCCACACTCCCCATCCTCCCCAAACTCTCTGTTCTCACCACGCTCACCAAACTCGCCGTCCTCCCCACACTCCCCGTCCTCTCCTAACTCCCGGTCCTCACCACACTTCCCGTCCTCCCCACACTCCCCGTCCTCCCCACACTCCCCGTCCTCCCCACACTCCCCGTCCTCCCCACACTCCCCGTCCTCTCCACACTCCTCGTCCTCCCCACACTCCCCATCCTCCCCACACTCCCCACACTCCCAAAACTCTCTTTTCTCACCACACTCCCCATGCTCCCCGTCCTCTCCACACTCCCCAACCTCCCCAAACTCTCTGTTCTCACCTCACTCGCCGTCCTCCCCACACTCCCCGTGCTCCCCACGCTCCCCGTGCTCCCCACGCTCCCCGTCCTCCCCACGCTCCCCGTCCTCCCAACGCTCCCCATCCTCCCCACACACCCCATCTTCCCCACACACCCCGTCCTCCGCACACTCCCCATACTCCCCGTCCACCTCACACTCCCCGTCGTCAACAAACTCCCCGTCCTCATCACACTCCCCATCCTCAACACAATCAACCTCCTCCCGACCCTCCCTGTCCTCCCCACCATCCCCGTCCTCCCCACACTCCTCGTCCGCCCCACACTCCCCGTCCTCCCCACACTCCCCGTCCTCCCCACACTCTCCGTCCTCCCCACACTCCCCGTCCTCCCCACACACCCCGTCCTCCCCACACTCCCCACGCTCCCCGTCCTCCCCACACTCCCCGTCCTCCGCACACTCCCCGTCCTCCCCACACTCCCCGTCCTCCCCATCCTCCCCACACTCCCCGTCCTCCCCATCCTCCCCACACTCCCCGTCCTCCCCGTCCTCCCCACACTCCCCATCCTCCCCGTCCTCGCCACACTCCCCGTCCTCCCCACACTCCCTGTCCTCCCCACACTCCCCGTCCTCCCCACAATCCCCGTCCTCCCCACACTCCCCGTCCTCCCCACACTCACCACGCTCTACAAGCTCACCGTCCTCCCCACACTTCCCATCCTCCCCACACTCCCCGTCCTCCCCAAACTCCCTGTTCTCATCACACTCCCCACACCCCCCGTTCTCCCCACACTCCCATCCTCCCCACACTCCCCGTCCTCCCCACACTCCCTGTCCTCCCCACACTCCCCGTCCTCCCCACACTCCCCGTCCTCCCCACACTCCCCGTCCTCCCCACACTCACCGTCCTCACCACACTCACCGTCCTCCCCAGCGGCCCCAGACTCCCCGTCTTCTCCACACTCTCCGTCCTCCACACTCTCCTCGTCCTTCCCACACTCCCAAAACTCTCTTTTCTCACCACACTCCCCACGCTCCCCGTACTCTCCACACTCCCCGTCCTCACTACAATCAAAACACTCCCTGTACTCCCCATGCTCCTCGACCTCTCCACGCTCCCCGTCATCCCCGTCCTCCCCACACTCCCCGTCCTCCCCACACTCCCCGTCCTCCCCACACTCCCCGTCCTCCCCTAACTCCCGGTCCTCACCACACTCCCCGTCCTCCACACACTCCCCGTCCTCTCCACGCTCTCGTCCTCTCCACACTCCCCGTCCTCACTACACTCAAAACAGTCCCTGTCCTCCCCATGCTCCTTGACCTCTCCACACTCCCCGTGCTCCCCATCTCCCCAGACTCCCCATGCTCACCACGCTCCCCGTCCTGCCCACACTCCTCGTCCTACCCACACTCCCCGTCCTGTCCACACTCCCCGTCCTCTCCACACTCCCCGTCCTCTCCACACTCCCCGGCCTCTCCACACACCCCGGCCTCTCCACACTCCCCGGCCTCTCCACACTCCCCGGCCTCTCCACACTCCCCGGCCTCTCCACACTCCCCGGCCTCTCCACACTCCCCGGCCTCTCCACACTCCCCGGCCTCTCCACACTCCCCGGCCTCTCCACACTCCCCGTCCTATCCACACTCCCCGTCCTCCCCACACTCCCCGTCCTCCCCACACTCCCCGTCCTCCCCACACTCCCCGTCCTCCCCAAACTCCCTGTTCTCACCACACTCCCCACACTCCCCGTCCTCCCCACACTCACCTTCCTCCCCACACTCCCCATCCTCCCCACACTCACCTTCCTCCCCACACTCCCCATCCTCCCCACACTCCCCATCCTCCCCACACTCCTTGTCGTCCCCACGCTCTGCACACTCCCCGTCCTCCCCACATTCCCCGTCCTCCCCACACTCCCCGTCCTCCCCACACTCCCCGTCCTCCCCACACTCCCCGTCCTCCCCACACTCCCCGTCCTCCCCACACTCCCCGTCCTCCCCACACTCCCCGTCCTCCCCACACTCCCCGTCCTCCCCACACTCCCCGTCCTCCCCACACTCCCCGTCCTCCCCACACTCCCCGTCCTCCCCACACTCCCCGTCCTCCCCACACTCCCCGTCCTCCCCACACTCCCCGTCCTCCCCACACTCCCCGTCCTCCCCACACTCCCCACACTCCCCGTCCTCCCCACACTCCCCACACTCCCCGTCCTCCCCACACTCCCCGTCCTCCCCACACTCCCCGTCCTCCCCACACTCCCCGTCCTCCCCACACTCCCCGTCCTCCCCACACTCCCCGTCCTCCCCACACTCCCCGTCCTCCCCACACTCCCCGTCCTCCCCACACTCCCCGTCCTCCCCACACTCCCCGTCCTCCCCACACTCCCCGTCCTCAGCACACTCCCCGACCTCAGCACACTCCCCGTCCTCAACACACTACCCGTCCTCCCCACACTCGCCGTCCTCACCACACTCCGCACACTCCCCGTCCTCTCCACACTCACTGTCCTCCCCAAATGCCCCAGACTCCCCGTCTTCACCACACACCCCGTCCTCCACACACTCCTCGTCCTTCCCACACTACCCACACTCCCAAAACTCTCTTTTCTCACCACACTCCCTACGCTCCCCGTCCTCTCCACACTCCCCATCCTCCCCAAACTCTCTGTTCTCACCACACTCACCACATTCGCCGTCCTCCCCACACTCCCCGTTCTACCCACGCTCCCCGTGCTCCACATGCTCCCCGTGCTCCCCACGCTCCCCGTCCTCCCCACGCTCCCCGTCCTCCCCACGCTCCCCGTCCTCCCCACGCTCCCCGTTCTCCCCACGGACCCCGTCCACCCCAAGCTCCCCGTCCTCCCCACACTCCCCGTCCTCCCACGCTCCCCGTCCTCACCACACACCCCGTCCACCCCACACTCCCCACACTCCCAAAGCTCTCTTTAATCACCACACTCCCCATGCTCCCCACGCTCCCCGTCCTCTCCACACACACCATCCTCCCCAAACTCTCTGTTCTCACCACACTCCCCACTCTCCCCACACTACCCGTCCTCCCCACGCTCCCCGTCTTCCCCGTCCTCCCCACATTCCCCGTCCTCCCCACACTCACCGTCCTCCCCACACTCCCCGTCCTCCCCACACTCCCCGTCCTCCCCACACTCCCCGTCCTCCCCACACTCCCCGTCCTCCCCACACTCCCCGTCCTCCCCACACTCACCTTCCTCCCCACACTCCCCTTCCTCCCCACACGCCCCTTCCTCCCCACGCTCCCCATCCTCCCCACGCTCCCCATCCTCCCCACGCTCCCCATCCTCCCCACGCTCCCCATCCTCCCCACACTCCCCATCCTCCCCACACTCCCCATCCTCCCCACACTCCTTGTCGTCCCCACGCTCTTCACACTCCCCGTCCTCCCCACACTCCCCGTCCTCCACACACTCCCCGTCCTCCCCACACTCCCCGTCCTCCCCACACTCCCCGTCCTCCCCACACTCCCCGTCCTCAGCACACTCCCCGTCCTCAGCACACTCCCCGTCCTCAGCACACTCCCCAACCTCAGCACACTCCCCGACCTCAGCACACTACCCGTCCTTCCCACACTCCCCGTCCTCTCCACACTCACCGTCCTCCCCAAATGCCCCAGACTCCCCGTCTTCACCACACTCCCCCGTCCTCCACACACTCCTCGTCCTTCCCACACGACCCACACTCCCAAAACTCTCTTTTCTCACCACACTCCCCACGCTCCCCGTCCTCTCCACACTCCCCATCCTCCCCAAACTCTCTGTTCTCACCACGCTCACCGCACTCGCCGTCCTCCCCACAATCCCCGTCCTCTCCTAACTCCCGGTCCTCACCACACTTCCCGTCCTCCCCACACTCCCCGTCCTCCCCACACTCCCCGTCCTCCCCACACTCCCCGTCCTCCCCACACTCCCCATGCTCCCCACACTCCCCGTCCTCCCCACACTCCCCACACTCCCAAAACTCTCTTTTCTCACCACACTCCCCACGCTCCCCGTCCTCTCCACATTCCCCAACCTCCCCAAACTCTCTGTTCTCACCTCACTCGCCGTCCTCCCCACACTCCCCGTGCTCCCCACGCTCCCCGTGCTCCCCACGCTCCCCGTGCTCCCCACGCTCCCCGTCCTCCCCACGCTCCCCGTCCTCCCCACGCTCCCCATCCTCCCCACACAACCCATCGTCCCCACACACCCCGTCCTCCGCACACTCCCCATACTCCCCGTCCACCTCACACTCCCCGTCGTCAACAAACTCCCCGTCCTCATCACACACCTCCTCCACAACACAATCAACCTCCTCCCGACCCTCCCTGTCCTCCCCACCGTCCCCGTCCTCCCCACCGTCCCCGTCCTCCCCACACTCCCCGTCCTCCACACACTCCCCGTCCTCCCCACACTCCCCGTCCTCCCCACACTCCCCGTCCTCCCCACACTCCCCGTCCTCCCCACACTCACCGTCCACACCACACTCACCGTCCTCACCACACTCACCGTCCTCCCCAGCGGCCCCAGACTCCCCGTCTTCTCCACACTCTCCGTCCTCCACACACTCCTCGTCCTTCCCACACTCCCAAAACTCTCTTTTCTCACCACACTCCCCACGCTCCCCGTACTCTCCACACTCCCCGTCCTCACTACAATCAAAACACTCCCTGTACTCCCCATGCTCCTCGACCTCCCAACACTCCCTGTCCTCTCCACGCTCCCCGTCATCCCCATCCTCCCCACACTCCCCGTCCTCCCCACACTTCCCGTCCTCCCCACACTCCCCGTCCTCCCCTAACTCCCAGTCCTCACCACACTCCCCGTCCTCCACACACTCCCCGTCCTCCACACACTCCCCGTCCTCTCCACGCTCCCGTCCTCTCCACACTCCCCGTCCTCACTACACTCAAAACAGTCCCTGTCCTCCCCATGCTCCTTGACCTCTCCACACACCCCGTGCTCCCCATCTCCCCAGACTCCCCATGCTCACCACGCTCCCCGTCCTGCCCACACTCCTCGTCCTTCCCACACTCCCCGTCCTATCCAACCTCCCCATCCTCTCCACACTCCCCGTCCTCTCCACACTCCCCGGCCTCTCCACACTCCCCGGCCTCTCCACACTCCCCGGCCTCTCCACACTCCCCGGCCTCTCCACACTCCCCGGCCTCTCCACACACCCCGGCCTCTCCACACTCCCCGGCCTCTCCACACTCCCCGGCCTCTCCACACTCCCCGGCCTCTCCACACTCCCCGGCCTCTCCACACTCCCCGTCCTCCCCACACTCCCCGTCCTCCCCACACTCCCCGTCCTCCCCACACTCCCCGTCCTCCCCAAACTCCCTGTTCTCACCACACTCCCCACACTCCCCGTCCTCCCCACACTCACCTTCCTCCCCACACTCCCCATCCTCCCCACACTCCTCGTCGTCCCCACGCTCTGCACACTCCCCGTCCTCCCCACATTCCCCGTCCTCCCCACACTCCCCGTCCTCCCCACACTCCCCATCCTCCCCACACTCCCCGTCCTCCCCACACTCCCCGTCCTCCCCACACTCCCCGTCCTCCCCACACTCCCCGTCCTCCCCACACTCCCCGTCCTCCCCACACTCCCCGTCCTCCCAACACTCCCCGTCCTCCCCACACTCCCCGTCCTCCCCACACTCCCCGTCCTCAGCACACTTCCCGTCCTCAGCACACTCCCCGACCTCAGCACACTCCCCGTCCTCAACACACTACCCGTCCTCCCCACACTCGCCGTCCTCACCACACTCCGCACACTCCCCGTCCTCTCCACACTCACTGTCCTCCCCAAATGCCCCAGACTCCCCGTCTTCACCACACACCCCGTCCTCCACACACTCCTCGTCCTTCCCACACTACCCACACTCCCAAAACTCTCTTTTGTCACCTCACTCCCTACGCTCCCCGTCCTCTCCACACTCCCCATCCTCCCCAAACTCTCTGTTCTCACCACACTCACCACATTCGCCGTCCTCCCCACACTCCCCGTTCTACCCACGCTCCCCGTGCTCCACATGCTCCCCGTGCTCCCCACGCTCCCCGTCCTCCCCACGCTCCCCGTCCTCCCCACGCTCCCCGTGCTCCCCACGGACCCCGTCCACCCCAAGCTCCCCGTCCTCCCCACACTCCCCGTCCTCCCACGCTCCCCGTCCTCACCACACACCCCGTCCACCCCACACTCCCCACACTCCCAAAGCTCTCTTTAATCACCACACTCCCCACGCTCCCCACGCTCCCCGTCCTCTCCACACACCCCATCCTCCCCAAACTCTCTGTTCTCACCACACTCCCCACTCTCCCCACACTACCCGTCCTCCCCACGCTCCCCGTCTTCCCCGTCCTCCCCACACTCCCCGTCCTCCCCACACTCCCCGTCCTCCCCACACTCCCCGTCCTCCCCACACTCCCCGTCCTCCCCACACTCCCCGTCCTCCCCACACTCCCCGTCCTCCCCACACTCCCCGTCCTCCCCACACTCCCCGTCCTCCCCACACTCCCCTTCCTCCCCACACTCACCTTCCTCCCCACACTCACCTTCCTCCCCACACTCCCCTTCCTCCCCACGCTCCCCATCCTCCCCACGCTCCCCATCCTCCCCACGCTCCCCATCCTCCCCACACTACCCATCCTCCCCACACTCCCCATGCTCCCCACACTCCTTGTCGTCCCCACGCTCTTCACACTCCCCGTCCTCCCCACGCACCCCGTCCTCCCCACGCACCCCGTCCTCCCCACACTCCCCGTCCTACCCACGCTCCTCGTCCTCCCCACACTCACCGTCCTCCCCACACTCACCGTCCTCCCCACACTCCCCGTCCTCCCCACACTCCCCCTCCTTCCCACACTCCCCACACTCCCAAAGCTCTCTTTAATCACCACACTCCCCATGCTCCCCACGCTCCCCGTCCTCTCCACACACCCCATCCTCCCCAAACTCTCTGTTCTCACCACACTCCCCACTCTCCCCACACTACCCGTCCTCCCCACGCTCCCCGTCTTCCCCGTCCTCCCCACACTCCCCGTCCTCCCCACACTCCCCGTCCTCCCCACACTCCCCGTCCTCCCCACACTCCCCGTCCTCCCCACACTCCCCGTCCTCCCCACACTCCCCGTCCTCCCCACACTCCCCGTCCTCCCCACACTCACCTTCCTCCCCACACTCCCCTTCCTCCCCACACTCCCCTTCCTCCCCACGCTCCCCATCCTCCCCACGCTCCCCATCCTCACCACGCTCCCCATCCTCCCCACGCTCCCCATCCTCCCCACACTCCACATCCTCCCCACACTCCTTGTCGTCCCCACGCTCTTCACACTCCCCGTCCTCCCCACACTCCCCGTCCTCCACACACTCCCCGTCCTCCCCACACTCCCCGTCCTCCCCACACTCCCCGTCCTCCCCACACTCCCCGTCCTCAGCACACTCCCCGTCCTCAGCACACTCCCCGTCCTCAGCACACTCCCCAACCTCAGCACACTCCCCGACCTCAGCACACTACCCGTCCTTCCCACACTCCCCGTCCTCTCCACACTCACCGTCCTCCCCAAATGCCCCAGACTCCCCGTCTTCACCACACTCCCCCGTCCTCCACACACTCCTCGTCCTTCCCACACGACCCACACTCCCAAAACTCTCTTTTCTCACCACACTCCCCACGCTCCCCGTCCTCTCCACACTCCCCATCCTCCCCAAACTCTCTGTTCTCACCACGCTCACCGCACTCGCCGTCCTCCCCACAATCCCCGTCCTCTCCTAACTCCCGGTCCTCACCACACTTCCCGTCCTCCCCACACTCCCCGTCCTCCCCACACTCCCCGTCCTCCCCACACTCCCCGTCCTCCCCACACTCCCCGTGCTCCCCACACTCCCCGTCCTCCCCACACTCCCCACACTCCCAAAACTCTCTTTTCTCACCACACTCCCCACGCTCCCCGTCCTCTCCACATTCCTTAACCTCCCCAAACTCTCTGTTCTCACCTCACTCGCCGTCCTCCCCACACTCCCCGTGCTCCCCACGCTCCCCGTGCTCCCCACGCTCCCCGTCCTCCCCACACTCCCCGTCCTCAGCACACTCCCCGTCCTCAGCACACTCCCCAACCTCAGCACACTCCCCGACCTCAGCACACTACCCGTCCTTCCCACACTCCCCGTCCTCTCCACACTCACCGTCCTCCCCAAATGCCCCAGACTCCCCGTCTTCACCACACTCCCCCGTCCTCCACACACTCCTCGTCCTTCCCACACGACCCACACTCCCAAAACTCTCTTTTCTCACCACACTCCCCACGCTCCCCGTCCTCTCCACACTCCCCATCCTCCCCAAACTCTCTGTTCTCACCACGCTCACCGCACTCGCCGTCCTCCCCACAATCCCCGTCCTCTCCTAACTCCCGGTCCTCCCCACACTTCCCGTCCTCCCCACACTCCCCGTCCTCCCCACACTCCCCGTCCTCCCCACACTCCCCGTCCTCCCCACACTCCCCGTGCTCCCCACACTCCCCGTCCTCCCCACACTCCCCACACTCCCAAAACTCTGTTTTCTCACCACACTCCCCACGCTCCCCGTCCTCTCCACATTCCCCAACCTCCCCAAACTCTCTGTTCTCACCTCACTCGCCGTCCTCCCCACACTCCCCGTGCTCCCCACGCTCCCCGTGCTCCCCACGCTCCCCGTCCTCCCCACGCTCCCCGTCCTCCCCACGCTCCCCATCCTCCCCACACAACCCATCGTCCCCACACACCCCGTCCTCCGCACACTCCCCATACTCCCCGTCCACCTCACACTCCCCGTCGTCAACAAACTCCCCGTCCTCATCACACACCTCCTCCTCAACACAATCAACCTCCTCCCGACCCTCCCTGTCCTCCCCACCGTCCCCGTCCTCCCCACACTCCCCGTCCTTCCCACACTCCCCGTCCTCCCCACACTCCCCGTCCTCCCCACACTCCCCGTCCTCCCCACACTCCCCGTCCTCCCCACACTCCCCGTCCTCCCCACACTCACCGTCCTCACCACACTCACCGTCCTCACCACACTCACCGTCCTCCCCAGCGGCCCCAGACTCCCCGTCTTCTCCACACTCTCCGTCCTCCACACACTCCTCGTCCTTCCCACACTCCCAAAACTCTCTTTTCTCACCACACTCCCCACGCTCCCCGTACTCTCCACACTCCCCGTCCTCACTACAATCAAAACACTCCCTGTACTCCCCATGCTCCTCGACCTCCCAACACTCCCCGTCCTCTCCACGCTCCCCGTCATCCCCATCCTCCCCACACTCCCCGTCCTCCCCACACTTCCCGTCCTCCCCACACTCCCCTTTCCTCCCCTAACTCCCAGTCCTCACCACACTCCCCGTCCTCCACACACTCCCCGTCCTCCACACACTCCCCGTCCTCTCCACGCTCCCGTCCTCTCCACACTCCCCGTCCTCACTACACTCAAAACAGTCCCTGTCCTCCCCATGCTCCTTGACCTCTCCACACACCCCGTGCTCCCCATCTCCCCAGACTCCCCATGCTCACCACGCTCCCCGTCCTGCCCACACTCCTCGTCCTTCCCACACTCCCCGTCCTATCCAAGCTCCCCATCCTCTCCACACTCCCCGTCCTCTCCACACTCCCCGGCCTCTCCACACTCCCCGGCCTCTCCACACTCCCCGGCCTCTCCACACTCCCCGGCCTCTCCACACTCCCCGGCCTCTCCACACTCCCCGGCCTCTCCACACTCCCCGGCCTCTCCACACTCCCCGGCCTCTCCACACTCCCCGTCCTCCCCACACTCCCCGTCCTCCCCACACTCCCCGTCCTCCCCACACTCCCCGTCCTCCCCAAACTCCCTGTTCTCACCACACTCCCCACACTCCCCGTCCTCCCCACACTCACCTTCCTCCCCACACTCCCCATCCTCCCCACACTCCTCGTCGTCCCCACGCTCTGCACACTCCCCGTCCTCCCCACATTCCCCGTCCTCCCCACACTCCCCGTCCTCCCCACACTCCCCGTCCTCCCAACACTCCCCGTCCTCCCAACACTCCCCGTCCTCCCCACACTCCCCGTCCTCCCCACACTCCCCGTCCTCCCCACACTCCCCGTCCTCCCCACACTCCCCGTCCTCCCCACACTCCCCGTCCTCCCCACACTCCCCGTCCTCCCCACACTCCCCGTCCTCCCAACACTCCCCGTCCTCCCCACACTCCCCGTCCTCCCCACACTCCCCGTCCTCAGCACACTTCCCGTCCTCAGCACACTCCCCGACCTCAGCACACTCCCCGTCCTCAACACACTACCCGTCCTCCCCACACTCGCCGTCCTCACCACACTCCGCACACTCCCCGTCCTCTCCACACTCACTGTCCTCCCCAAATGCCCCAGACTCCCCGTCTTCACCACACACCCCGTCCTCCACACACTCCTCGTCCTTCCCACACTACCCACACTCCCAAAACTCTCTTTTCTCACCTCACTCCCTACGCTCCCCGTCCTCTCCACACTCCCCATCCTCCCCAAACTCTCTGTTCTCACCACACTCACCACATTCGCCGTCCTCCCCACACTCCCCGTTCTACCCACGCTCCCCGTGCTCCACATGCTCCCCGTGCTCCCCACGCTCCCCGTCCTCCCCACGCTCCCCGTCCTCCCCACGCTCCCCGTGCTCCCCACGGACCCCGTCCACCCCAAGCTCCCCGTCCTCCCCACACTCCCCGTCCTCCCACGCTCCCCGTCCTCACCACACACCCCGTCCAGCCCACACTCCCCACACTCCCAAAGCTCTCTTTAATCACCACACTCCCCACGCTCCCCACGCTCCCCGTCCTCTCCACACACCCCATCCTCCCCAAACTCTCTGTTCTCACCACACTCCCCACTCTCCCCACACTACCCGTCCGCCCCACGCTCCCCGTCTTCCCCGTCCTCCCCACACTCCCCGTCCTCCCCACACTCCCCGTCCTCCCCACACTCCCCGTCCTCCCCACACTCCCCGTCCTCCCCACACTCCCCGTCCTCCCCACACTCCCCGTCCTCCCCACACTCCCCGTCCTCCCCACACTCCCCGTCCTCCCCACACTCCCCTTCCTCCCCACACTCACCTTCCTCCCCACACTCACCTTCCTCCCCACACTCCCCTTCCTCCCCACGCTCCCCATCCTCCCCACGCTCCCCATCCTCCCCACGCTCCCCATCCTCCCCACACTACCCATCCTCCCCACACTCCCCATGCTCCCCACACTCCTTGTCGTCCCCACGCTCTTCACACTCCCCGTCCTCCCCACGCACCCCGTCCTCCCCACGCTCCCCGTCCTCCCCACGCTCCCCGTCCTACCCACGCTCCCCGTCCTCCCCACACTCACCGTCCTCCCCACACTCACCGTCCTCCCCACACTCCCCGTCCTCCCCACACTCCCCCTCCTTCCCACACTCCCCACACTCCCAAAGCTCTCTTTTCTCACCACAGTCCCCACGCTCCCCGTCCTCTCTACACTCCCCATCCTCCCCAAACTCTCTGTTCCCACCACACTCACCACACTCACCGTCCTCCCCACGCTCCCTGTCCTCTCCACACTCGCCGTCCTCACTACACTCAAAACACTCCCTGTCCTCCCCATGCTCCTTGACCTCTCCACACTCCCCGTGTTCCCCATCTCCCCAGACTCCCCATGCTCCCCATCTCCCCAGACTCCCCATTCTCACCACGCTCGCCGTCCTGCCCACACTCCCCGTCCTCTCCACACTCCTCGTCCTCTCCACACTCCCCGTCCTCTCCACACTCCCCGTCCTCTCCACACTCCCCGTCCTCTCCACACTCCCCGTCCTCTCCACACTCCCCGTCCTCTCCACACTCCCCGTCCTCCCCACACTCCCCGTCCTCCCCACACTCCCCGTCCTCTCCACACTCCCCGTCCTCTCCACACTCCCCGTCCTCTCCACACTCCCCGTCCTCTCCACACTCCCCGTCCTTACCACACTCCCCGTCCTCTCCACACTCCCCGTCCTCTCCACACTCCCCGTCCTCTCCACACTCCCCGTCCTCTCCACACTCGCCGTCCTCCACACACTCCCCGTCCTCTCCACACTCCCAAAACTCGCTTTTCTTACCACACTCCCCACGCTCCCCGTCCTCTCCACACTCCCCATCCTCCCCAAACTCTCTGTTCCCACCACACTCACCACACTCACCATCCTCCCCACACACCCCGTCCTCCCCACGCTCCCCGTGCTCCCCACACTCCCCGTCCTTCCCACACACCCTGTCCTCCCCACACTCCCCGTCCGCGCCACACTCCCCGTCCTCCCCACACTCCCCGTCCTCCCCACACTGCCCGTCCTCACCACACTCCCCGTCCTCACCACACACCCCGTCCGCCCCACGCTTGCCCTCCTTCCCACACTCCCCATGCTCCCCACGCTCCCCGTCCTCTCCACACACCCCATCCTCCCCAAACTCTCTGTTCTCACCACACTCCCAACACTCCCCGTCCTCCCCACGCTCCCCATCTTCCCCGTCCTCCCCACACTCCCCGTCCTCCCCACACTCCCCGTCCTCCCCACACTCCCCGTCCTCCCCACACTCCCCGTCCTCCCCACACTCCCCGTCCTCCCCACGCTCCCCTCCTCCCCACACTCCCCGTCCTCCCCACACTCCCCGTCCTCCCCTAACTCCCGGTCCTCACCACGCTTCCCGTCATCCCCACGCTCCCCGTCCTCACTACACTCAAAACACTCCCTGTCCTCCCCATGCTCCTTGACCTCTCCACACTCCCCGTGCTCCCCATCTCCCCAGACTCCCCATGCTCACCACAATCCCCGTCCTTTCCACACTCCCCGTCCTCTCCACACTCCCCGTCCTCTCCACACTCCCCGTCCTCTCCACACTCCCCGTCCTCTCCACACTCCCCGTCCTCTCCACACTCCCCGTCCTCTCCACTCTCCCCGTCCTCCCCACACTCCCAAAACTCTCTTTTCTCACCACACTCCCCACGCTCCCCGTCCTCTCCACACTCCCCATCCTCCCCAAACTCTCTGTTCTCACCACGCTCACCGTCCTCCCCACACTCCCCGTGCTCCCCACGCTCCCCGAGCTCCCCACGCTCCCCGTCCTCCCCACGCTCCCCGTCCAGCCGACGCTCCCTGTCCTCCCCACGCTCCCCGTCCTCCCCACGCTCCCCGTCCTCCCCACGCTCCCCGTCCTCCCCACGCACCCCGTCTTCCCCACGCTCCCCGTCCTCACCACACTCCCCGTCCTCCCCACACTCCCCGTCCTCACCACACTCCCCGTCCTCACCACTCACCCCGTCCGCCCCACGCTCCCCCTCCTTCCCACAATCCCCACACTCCCAAAGCTCTCTTTTCTCACCACACTCCCCACGCTCCCCACGCTCCCCGTCCTATCCACACACCTCATCCTCCCCAAACTCTCTGTTCTCACGACACTCCCCACACTCCCCGTCCTCCCCACGCTCCCCGTCTTCCCCGTCCTCCCCACACTCCCCGTCCTCCCCACACTCCCCGTCCTCCCCACACTCCCCGTCCTCCCCACACTCCCCGTCCTCCCCACACTCCCCGTCCTCCCAACACTCCCCGTCCTCCCCACACTCCCCGTCCTCAGCACACTTCCCGTCCTCAGCACACTCCCCGTCCTCAGCACACTCCCCGTCCTCAGCACACTACCCGTCCTCCCCACACTCGCCGTCCTCACCACACTCCGCACACTCCCCGTCCTCTCCACACTCACTGTCCACCCCAAATGCCCCAGACTCCCCGTCTTCACCACACACCCCGTCCTCCACACACTCCTCGTCCTTCCCACACTACCCACACTCCCAAAACTCTCTTTTCTCACCACACTCCCTACGCTCCCCGTCCTCTCCACACTCCCCATCCTCCCCAAACTATCTGTTCTCACCACACTCACCACATTCGCCGTCCTCCCCACACTCCCCGTTCTTCCCACACTCCCCGTGCTCCACATGCTCCCCGTGCTCCCCACGCTCCCCGTCCTCCCCACGCTCCCCGTCCTCCCCACGCTCCCCGTCCTCCCCACGGACCCCGTCCACCCCAAGCTCCCCGTCCTCCCCACACTCCCCGTTCTCCCACGCTCCCCGTCCTCACCACGCTCCCCGTCCTCACCACACACCCCGTCCACCCCACACTCCCCACACTCCCAAAGCTCTATTTAATCACCACACTCCCCACGCTCCCCACGCTCCCCGTCCTCTCCACACACCCCATCCTCCCCAAACTCTCTGTTCTCACCACACTCCCCACTCTCCCCACACTACCCGTCCTCCCCACGCTCCCCGTCTTCCCCGTCCTCCCCACACTCCCCGTCCTCCCCACACTCCCCGTCCTCCCCACACTCCCCGTCCTCCCCACACTCCCCGTCCTCCCCACACTCCCCGTCCTCCCCACACTCCCCGTCCTCCCCACACTCCCCGTCCTCCCCACACTCCCCGTCCTCCCCACACTCCCCTTCCTCCCCACACTCACCTTCCTCCCCACACTCACCTTCCTCCCCACACTCACCTTCCTCCCCACACTCACCTTCCTCCCCACACTCCCCTTCCTCCCCACGCTCCCCATCCTCCCCACGCTCCCCATCCTCCCCACGCTCCCCATCCTCCCCACACTACCCATCCTCCCCACACTCCCCATGCTCCCCACACTCCTTGTCGTCCCCACGCTCTTCACACTCCCCGTCCTCCCCACGCACCCCGTCCTCCCCACGCACCCCGTCCTCCCCACGCTCCCCGTCCTACCCACGCTCCCCGTCCTCCCCACACTCCCCGTCCTCCCCACACTCCCCGTCCTCCCCACACTCCCCGTCCTCCCCACACTCCCCGTCCTCCCCACACTCCCCACACTCCCACAGCTCTCTTTTCTCACCACACTCCCCACGCTCCCCGTCCTCTCTACACTCCCCATCCTCCCCAAACTCTCTGTTCCCACCACACTCACCACACTCACCGTCCTCCCCACGCTCCCCGTCCTCTCCACACTCGCCGTCCTCACTACACTCAAAACACTCCCTGTCCTCCCCATGCTCCTTGACCTCTCCACACTCCCCGTGTTCCCCATCTCCCCAGACTCCCCATGCTCCCCATCTCCCCAGACTCCCCATTCTCACCACGCTCCCCGTCCTGCCCACACTCCCCGTCCTCTCCACACTCCTCGTCCTCTCCACACTCCCCGTCCTCTCCACACTCCCCGTCCTCTCCACACTCCCCGTCCTCTCCACACTCCCCGTCCTCTCCACACTCCCCGTCCTCTCCACACTCCCCGTCCTCCCCACACTCCCCGTCCTCTCCACACTCCCCGTCCTCTCCACACTCCCCGTCCTCTCCACACTCCCCGTCCTCTCCACACTCCCCGTCCTTACCACACTCCCCGTCCTCTCCACACTCCCCGTCCTCTCCACACTCCCCGTCCTCTCCACACTCGCCGTCCTCTCCACACTCCCCGTCCTCTCCACACTCCCCTCCTCCACACACTCCCCGTCCTCTCCACACTCCCAAAACTCGCTTTTCTTACCACACTCCCCACGCTCCCCGTCCTCTCCACACTCCCCATCCTCCCCAAACTCTCTGCTCCCACCACACTCACCACACTCACCGTCCTCCCCACACACCCCGTCCTCCCCACGCTCCCCGTGCTCCCCACACTCCCCGTCCTTCCCACACACCCTGTCCTCCCCACACTCCCCGTCCGCGCCACACTCCCCGTCCTCCCCACACTCCCCGTCCTCCCCACACTGCCCGTCCTCACCACACTCCCCGTCCTCACCACACACCCCGTCCGCCCCACGCTCGCCCTCCTTCCCACACTCCCCACGCTCCCCACGCTCCCCGTCCTCTCCACACACCCCATCCTCCCCAAACTCTCTGTTCTCACCACACTCCCAACACTCCCCGTCCTCCCCACGCTCCCCATCTTCCCCGTCCTCCCCACACTCCCCGTCCTCCCCACACTCCCCGTCCTCCCCACACTCCCCGTCCTCCCCACACTCCCCGTCCTCCCCACACTCCCCGTCCTCCCCAAGCTCCCCTCCTCCCCACACTCCCCGTCCTCCCCACACTCCCCGTCCTCCCCTAACTCCCGGTCCTCACCACGCTTCCCGTCATCCCCACGCTCCCCGTCCTCACTACACTCAAAACACTCCCTGTCCTCCCCATGCTCCTTGACCTCTCCACACTCCCCGTGCTCCCCATCTCCCCAGACTCCCCATGCTCACCACACTCCCCGTCCTGCCCACACTCCCCTTCCTCTCCACACTCCCCATCCTCTCCACACTCCTCGTCCCCTCCACACTCCCCGTCCTCTCCACACTACCCGTCCTTTCCACACTCCTCGTCCTCTCCACACTCCCCGTCCTCTCCACACTCCCCGTCCTCTCCACACTCCCCGTCCTCTCCACTCTCCCCGTCCTCTCCACTCTCCCCGTCCTCCCCACACTCCCAAAACTCTCTTTTCTCACCACACTCCCCACGCTCCCCGTCCTCTCCACACTCCCCATCCTCCCCAAACTCTCTGTTCTCACCACACTCGCCGTCCTCCCCACACTCCCCGTGCTCCCCACGCTCCCCGAGCTCCCCACGCTCCCCGTCCTCCCCACGCTCCACGTCCAGCCCACGCTCCCCGTCCTCCCCACGCTCCCCGTCCTCCCCACGCTCCCCGTCCTCCCCACGCACAGCGTCCTCCCCACGCACCCCGTCTTCCCCACGCTCCCCGTCCTCACCACACTCCCCGTCCTCCCCACACTCCCCGTCCTCACCACTCACCCCGTCCGCCCCACGCTCCCCCTCCTTCCCACAATCCCCACACTCCCAAAGCTCTCTTTTCTCACCACACTCCCCACGCTCCCCACGCTCCCCGTCCTCTCCACACACCCCATCCTCCCCAAACTCTCTGTTCTCACGACACTCCCCACACTCCCCGTCCTCCCCACGCTCCCCGTCTTCCCCGTCCTCCCCACACTCCCCGTCCTCCCCACACTCCCCGTCCTCCCCACACTCCCCGTCCTCCCCACACTCCCCGTCCTCCCCACACTCCCCGTCCTCCCCTTTATCCCGGTCCTCACCACACTTCCAGTCCTCCCCACACTCCCGGTCCTCTCCACACTCGCCGTCCTCCCCACACTCCCCGTCCTCTCCACACTCCCCGTCCTCTCCACACTCCCCGTCCTCTCCACACTCCACGTCCTCTCCACACTCCCCGTCCTCTCCACACTCCCCGTCCTCCCCAAACTCCCTGTTCTCACCACACTCCCCACACTCCCCTTCCTCCCCACACTCCCCTTCCTCCCCACACTCCCCTTCCTCCCCACACTCCCCTTCCTCCCCACACTCCCCTTCCTCCCCACACTCCCCTTCCTCCCCACACTCCCCTTCCTCCCCACACTCCCCTTCCTCCCCACACTCCCCGTTCTCCCCACACGCCCCGTTCTCCCCACACTCCCCGTCGCCCCACGCTCTGCACACTCCCTGTCCTCCCCACACTCCCCGTCCTCCCCACACTCCCCGTCCTCCCCAACTCCCCGTCCTCCCCACACTCCCCGTCCTCAACACACTACCGTCCTTCCCACACTCGCCGTCCTCACCACACTCACCATCCTCCCCAAATGCCCCAGACTCCCCGTCTTCACCACACGCCCCATCCTCCACACACTCCTCGTCCTTCCCACACTCCCCATCCTCCCCAAACTCTCTGTTTCACCACACTCACCACACTCGCCGTCCTCCCCACACTCGCCGTCCTCCCCACACTCGCCGTCCTCCCCACGCTCCCCGTCCTCCCCCGCGCTCCCCGTCCTCCCCGCGCTCCCCGTCCTCCCCCGCGCTCCCCGTCCTCCCCCGCGCTCCCCGTCCTCCCCGCTCTCCCCGTCCTCCCCACACTCCCTGTCCTAACCACACTCCCCAGATTGCCCATCCTCACCACACTCGCCATCCTCAGCAAACTCCCCGTCCTCCCCACACTCCCCGTTCTCTCCACACTCCCCATCCTCCCCAAACTCCCGGTCCTCAACACACTCCCCACACTCCCCGTCCTCCCGAAACTCCCCGTCCTCCCTACACTCCCCACGCTCCCCACACTCCCCAGACTCCTCGTCCTCACCACACTCCCCGTCCTCACCACACTCCCCGTCCTCCAAACGCTCCCCGTCCTCCCCAAACTCCCCACGCTCCCCGTCCTCTCCACACTCCCCACACTCCCCGTCCTCCGCACACTCCCCATACTCCCGGTCCACCCCAAAACTCCCCGTCATCAACAAACTCCCCGTCCTCATCACACTCCCCGTCCTCAACACAATCACCGGCCTCCCGACCCTCCATGTCCTCCCCCACCCTCCCCGTCCTCCCCACCCTCCCCGTCCTCCCCACCCTCCCCTCCCTCCCCACACTCCCCGCCCTCCCCACACTCCCCGCCCTCCCCACACTCCCCGCCCTCCCCCACACTCCCCGTCCTCCCCACACTCCCCGTCCTCCCACACTCCCCGTCCTCCCCACACTCCCCGTCCTCCCCACACTCCCCGTCCTCCCCACACTCCCCGTCCTCTCCACACTCCCCGTCCTCCCCACACTCCCCGCGCTCTACAAGCTCACCGTCCTCCCCACACTCCCCGTCCTCCCCAAACTCCCCGTTCTCCCCAAACTCCCTGTTCTCATCACACCGCCCACACCCCCTGTTCTCCCCACACTCCCATCCGCCCCACACTCCCCGTCGTCCCCACACTCCCCATCCACCCCACACTCCCCGTCCTCCCCACTCTCCCCGTCCTCCCCACTCTCCCCGTCCTCCCCACACTCCCCGTCCTCCCCACACTCACCGTCCTCCCCACACACCCCGTCCTCCCCACACTCGCCGTCCTCCCCACATGCCCCAGACTCCCCGTCTTCTCCACACTCTCATTCCTCCGCACACTCCTCGTCCTTCCCACACTCCCCACTCTCCCAAAACTCTCTTTTCTCACAACACTCCCCACGCTCTGCGTGCTCTCCACACTTCCCATCCTCCCCAAACTCTCTGTTCTCACCACACTCCCCACACTCCCCGTCCACCCCACGCTCCCTGTCTTCCCCGTCCTCCCCACACTCCCCGTCCTCCCCACACACCCCGTACTCCCCACACTCCCCGTCCTCCCCACACTCCCCGTCCTCCCCACGCTCCCCGTCCTCCCCACGCTCCCGTCCTCCCCACGCTCCCCGTCCTCCCCACGCTCCCCGTCCTCCCCACGCTCCCCGTCCTCCCCACGCTCCCCGTCCTCCCCACGCTCCCCGTCCTCCCCACGCTCCCCGTCCTCCCACGCTCCCCGTCCTCCCCACGCTCCCCGTCCTCCCAACGCTCCCCGTCCTCCCCACGCTCCCCGTCCTCCCCACGCTCCCCGTACTCCCCACGCTCCCCGTCCTCCCCACGCTCCCCGTCCTCCCCACGCTCCCCGTCCTCCCCACGCTCCCCGTCCTCCCCACGCTCCCCCGTCCTCCCCACGCTCCCCGTCCTCTCCACGCTCCCCGTCCTCTCCACAATCCCCGTCCTCACTACACTCAAAACACTCCCTGTCCTCCCCATGCTCCTTGACCTCTCCACACTCCACACTCCCCGTGCTCCCCATCTCCCAGACTCCCCATGCTCAACACGCTCCCCGTCCTGCCCACACTCCCCGTCCTGCCCACACTCCCCGTCCTGCCCACACTCCCCGTCCTGCCCACACTCCCCGTCCTGCCCACACTCCCCGTCCTGCCCACACTCCCCGTCCTGCCCACACTCCCCGTCCTGCCCACACTCCCCGTCCTGCCCCACACTCCCCGTCCTGCCCACACTCCCCGTCCTCTCCACACTCCCCGTCCTCTCCACACTCCCCGTCCTCTCCACACTCCCCGTCCTCTCCACACTCCCCGTCCTCTCCACACTCCCCGTCCTCTCCACACTCCCCGTCCTCTCCACACTCCCTGTCCTCTCCACACTCCCCGTCCTCTCCACACTCCCCGTCCTCTCCACACTCCCCTTCCTCCCCAAACTCCCCTTCCTCCCCACACTACCCGTCCACTCCACACTCCCCGTCCTCTCCACACTCCCCGTCCTCCCCAAACTCCCTGTCTTCACGACACTCCCCACACTCCCCTTCCTCCCCACACTCCCCTTCCTCCCCACACTCCCCATCCTCCCCACACTCCCCATTCTCCCCACACTCCCCATCCTCCCCACGCTCTGCACACACCCCCGTCCTCCCCACACTCCCCGTGTTCCCCACACTCCCCGTCCACACCACACTTCCCGTCCACCCCCCACTCCCCGTCCTCCCCACGCTCCCCGTCCTCAGCACACTCCCCGTCCTCAGCACACTCCCCGTCCTCAGCACACTCCCCGTCCTCAGCACACTCCCCGTCCTCAGCACACTCCCCGTCCTCAGCACACTCCCCGTCCTCAGCACACTCCCCGTCCTCAGCACACTCCCCGTCCTCAGCACACTCCCCGTCCTCAGGACACTCCCCGTCCTCAGCACACACCCCGTCCTCAACACACTACCCGTCCTCAACACACTACCCGTCCTCCCCACTCTCGCCGTCCTCACAACACTCCGCACACTCCCCGTCCTCTCCACACTCACCGTCATCGCCAAATGCCCCAGACTCCCCGTCTTCCCCACACTCCCCGTCCTCCACACACTCCTCGTCCTTCCCACACTCGCCACACTCCCAAAACTCTCTTTTCTCACCACACTCCCCACGCTCCCCGTCCTCTCCACACTCCCCATCCTCCCCAAACTCTCTGTTCTCACCACACTCACCACACTCACCGTCCTCGCCACGCTCCCCGTCCTCCCCACGCTCCCCGTGCTCCCCACGCTCCCCGTGCTCCCCACGCTCCCCGTGCTCCCCACGCTCCCCGTGCTCCCCCACGCTCCCCGTGCTCCACACGCTCCCCGTCCTCGCCATGCTCCCCGTCCTCCCCACACTCCCCGTCCTCCCCACACTCCCCGTCCTCCCCACACTCCCGTCCTCCCCACACACCCCGTCCGCTCCACACTCCCCGTCCGCCCCACACTCCCCGTCCTCCCCACACACACCCCGTCCTCGCGACACTCCCCGTCCTCCCCACACTACCCGTCCTCCCCACACTCCCCTTCCTACTCACACTCCCCGTCCTCCCCACACTCCCCGTCCTCACCCACACACCCCGTCCGCCCCACACTCCCCGTCCTCCCCACACTCCCCGTCCTCTCCACACTCCCCATCCTCCCCAAACTCCCGGTCCTCAACACACTCCCCACACTCCCCGTCCTCCCCGAAACTCCCCGTCCTCCCTACACTCCCCACGCTCCCCACACTCCCCAGACTCCTCGTCCTCACCACACTCCCCGTCCTCACCACACACCCCGTCCTCCAAACGCTCCCCGTCCTCCCCAAACTCCCCACGCTCCCCGTCCTCTCCACACTCCCCACACTCCCCGTCCTCCGCACACTCCCCATACTCCCGGTCCACCCCAAAACTCCCCGTCATCAACAAACTCCCCGTCCTCATCACACTCCCCGTCCTCAACACAATCACCGGCCTCCCGACCCTCCATGTCCTCCCCACCCTCCCCGTCCTCCCCACCCTCCCCTCCCTCCCCACACTCCCCGCCCTCCCCCACACTCCCCGCCCTCCCCACACTCCCCGCCCTCCCCACACTCCCCGCCCTCCCCACACTCCCCGTCCTCCCCACACTCCCCGTCCTCCCCACACTCCCCGTCCTCCCCACACTCCCCGTCCTCCCCACACTCCCCGTCCTCCCCACACTCCCCGTCCTCTCCACACTCCCCGTCCTCCCCACACTCCCCGCGCTCTACAAGCTCACCGTCCTCCCCACACTCCCCGTCCTCCCCAAACTCCCCGTTCTCCCCAAACTCCCTGTTCTCATCACACCGCCCACACCCCCTGTTCTCCCCACACTCCCATCCGCCCCACACTCCCCGTCGTCCCCACACTCCCCATCCACCCCACACTCCCCGTCCTCCCCACTCTCCCCGTCCTCCCCACACTCCCCGTCCTCCCCACACTCACCGTCCTCCCCACACACCCCGTCCTCCCCACACTCGCCGTCCTCCCCACATGCCCCAGACGCCCCGTCTTCTCCACACTCTCATTCCTCCGCACACTCCTCGTCCTTCCCACACTCCCCACTCTCCCAAAACTCTCTTTTCTCACAACACTCCCCACGCTCTGCGTGCTCTCCACACTTCCCATCCTCCCCAAACTCTCTGTTCTCACCACACCTCCCCACACTCCCCGTCCACCCCACGCTCCCTGTCTTCCCCGTCCTCCCCACACTCCCCGTCCTCCCCACACACCCCGTACTCCCCACACTCCCCGTCCTCCCCACGCTCCCCGTCCTCCCCACGCTCCCCGTCCTCCCCACGCTCCCCGTCCTCCCCACGCTCCCCGTCCTCCCCACGCTCCCCCGTCCTCCCCACGCTCCCCCGTCCTCCCCACGCTCCCCGTCCTCCCCACGCTCCCCGTCCTCCCCACGCTCCCCGTCCTCCCCACGCTCCCCGTCCTCCCCACGCTCCCCGTCCTCCCAACGCTCCCCGTCCTCCCCACGCTCCCCGTCCTCCCCCACGCTCCCCGTCCTCCCCACGCTCCCCGTACTCCCCACGCTCCCCGTCCTCCCCACGCTCCCCGTCCTCCCCACGCTCCCCGTCCTCCCCACGCTCCCCGTCCTCCCCACGCTCCCCGTCCTCCCCACGCTCCCCGTCCTCTCCACGCTCCCCGTCCTCTCCACAATCCCCATCCTCACTACACTCAAAACACTCCTGTCCTCCCCATGCTCCTTGACCTCTCCACACTCCACACTCCCCGTGCTCCCCATCTCCCCAGACTCCCCATGCTCAACACGCTCCCCGTCCTGCCCACACTCCCCGTCCTGCCCACACTCCCCGTCCTGCCCACACTCCCCGTCCTGCCCACACTCCCCGTCCTGCCCACACTCCCCGTCCTGCCCACACTCCCCGTCCTGCCCACACTCCCCGTCCTGCCCACACTCCCCGTCCTGCCCACACTCCCCCCGTCCTCTCCACACTCCCCGTCCTCTCCACACTCCCCGTCCTCTCCACACTCCCCGTCCTCTCCACACTCCCCGTCCTCTCCACACTCCTCGTCCTCTCCACACTCCCCGTCCTCTCCACACTCCCCGTCCTCTCCACACTCCCCGTCCTCTCCACACTCCCCGTCCTCTCCACACTCCCCTTCCTCCCCAAACTCCCCTTCCTCCCCTCACTCCACGTCCTCTCCACACTCCCCGTCCACTCCACACTCCCCGTCCTCTCCACACTCCCCGTCCTCCCCAAACTCCCTGTCTTCACGACACTCCCCCACACTCCCCTTCCTCCCCACACTCCCCTTCCTCCCCACACTCCCCATCCTCCCCACACTCCCCATTCTCCCCACACTCCCCATCCTCCCCACGCTCTGCACACACCCCGTCCTCCCCACACTCCCCGTGTTCCCCACACTCCCCGTCCACACCACACTTCCCGTCCACCCCCCACTCCCCGTCCTCCCCACGCTCCCCGTCCTCAGCACACTCCCCGTCCTCAGCACACTCCCCGTCCTCAGCACACTCCCCGTCCTCAGCACACTCCCCGTCCTCAGCACACTCCCCGTCCTCAGCACACTACCCGTCCTCAACACACTACCCGTCCTCAACACACTACCCGTCCTCCCCACTCTCGCCGTCCTCACAACACTCCGCACACTCCCCGTCCTCTCCACACTCACCGTCATCGCCAAATGCCCCAGACTCCCCGTCTTCACCACACACCGTCGTCCTCCACACACTCCTCGTCCTTCCCACACTCGCCACACTCCCAAAACTCTCTTTTCTCACCACACTCCCCACGCTCCCCGTCCTCTCCACACTCCCCATCCTGCCAAAACTCTCTGTTCTCACCACACTCACCACACTCACCGTCCTCGCCACGCTCCCCGTACTCCCCACGCTCCCCGTGCTCCCCACGCTCCCCGTGCTCCCCACGCTCCCCGTGCTCCCCACGCTCCCCGTGCTCCACACGCTCCCCGTCCTCGCCATGCTCCCCGTCCTCCCCACACTCCCCGTCCTCCCCACACTCCCCGTCCTCCCCACACTCCCCGTCCTCCCCACACACCCCGTCCGCTCCACACTCCCCGTCCGCCCCACACTCCCCGTCCTCCCCACACACCCCGTCCTCGCGACACTCCCCGTCCTCCCCACACTAACCGTCCTCCCCACACTCCCCTTCCTACTCACACTCCCCGTCCTCCCCACACTCCCCGTCCTCACCACACACCCCGTCCGCCCCACACTCCCCGTCCTCCCCACACTCCCCGTCCTCCCCGTCCTCACCACATTCCCCGTCCTCACCACACTCCCCGTCCTCACCACACTCCCCGTCCTCACCACGCTCCCCGTCCTCACCACGCTCCCCGTCCACCCCACGCTCCCCCTCCTTCCCACACTCCCCACGCTCACCACGCTCCCCGTCCTCTCCACACACCCCATACTCCCCAAACTCTCTGTTCTCACCACACTCCCCACACTCCCCGTCCTGCCCACGCTCCCCGTCTTCCCCGTCCTCCCCACACTCCCCGTCCTCCTCACACTCCCCGTCCTCCCCACACTCCCCGTCCTCCCCACACTCCCCGTCCTCTCCACGCTCCCCGTCCTCTCCACACTCGCCGTCCTCACTACACTCAAAACACTCCCTGTCCTCCCCATGCTCCTTGACCTCTCCACACTCCCCGTGCTCCCCATCACCCCAGACTCCCCATGCTCACCATGCTCCCCGACCTGCCCACACTCCTCGTCCTTCCCACACTCCGCCTCCTCTCCACACTCCCCGTCCACTCCACACTCCCCGTCCTCTCCACACTCCCCGTCCTCTCCACACTCCCCGTCCTCTCCACACTCCCCGTCCTCTCCACACTCCCCGTCCTCTCCACACTCCCCGTCCTCTCCACACTCCCCGTCCTCTCCACACTCCCCGTCCTCTCCACACTCCCCGTCCTCTCCACACTCCCCGTCCTCTCCACACTCCCCGTCCTCTCCACACTCCCCGTCCTTACCACACTCCCCGTCCTCTCCACACTCCCCGTCCTCTCCACACTCCCCGTCCTCTCCACACTCCCCGTCCTCTCCACACTCGCCGTCCTCTCCACACTCCCCGTCCTCTCCACACTGCCCGTCCTCCACACACTCCCCGTCCTCTTCACACTCCCAAAACTCGCTTTTCTTACCACACTCCCCACGCTCCCCGTCCTCTCCACACTCCCCATCCTCCCCAAACTCTCTGTTCCCACCACACTCACCACACTCACCGTCCTCCCCACACACCCCGTCCTCCCCACGCTCCCCGTGCTCCCCACACTCCCCGTCCTTCCCACACACCCTGTCCTCCCCACACTCCCCGTCCGCGCCACACTCCCCGTCCTCCCCACACTCCCCGTCCTCCCCACACTGCCCGTCCTCACCACACTCCCCGTCCTCACCACACACCCCGTCCGCCCCACGCTTGCCCTCCTTCCCACACTCCCCATGCTCCCCACGCTCCCCGTCCTCTCCACACACCCCATCCTCCCCAAACTCTCTGTTCTCACCACACTCCCAACACTCCCCGTCCTCCCCACGCTCCCCATCTTCCCCGTCCTCCCCACACTCCCCGTCCTCCCCACACTCCCCGTCCTCCCCACACTCCCCGTCCTCCCCACACTCCCCGTCCTCCCCACACTCCCCGTCCTCCCCACGCTCCCCTCCTCCCCACACTCCCCGTCCTCCCCACACTCCCCGTCCTCCCCTAACTCCCGGTCCTCACCACGCTTCCCGTCATCCCCACGCTCCCCGTCCTCACTACACTCAAAACACTCCCTGTCCTCCCCATGCTCCTTGACCTCTCCACACTCCCCGTGCTCCCCATCTCCCCAGACTCCCCATGCTCACCACACTCCCCGTCCTTTCCACACTCCCCGTCCTCTCCACACTCCCCGTCCTCTCCACACTCCCCGTCCTCTCCACACTCCCCGTCCTCTCCACTCTCCCCGTCCTCCCCACACTCCCAAAACTCTCTTTTCTCACCACACTCCCCACGCTCCCCGTCCTCTCCACACTCCCCATCCTCCCCAAACTCTCTGTTCTCACCACACTCACCGTCCTCCCCACACTCCCCGTGCTCCCCACGCTCCCCGAGCTCCCCACGCTCCCCGTCCTCCCCACGCTCCCCGTCCAGCCCACGCTCCCCGTCCTCCCCACGCTCCCCGTCCTCCCCACGCTCCCCGTCCTCCCCACGCTCCCCGTCCTCCCCACGCACACCGTCTTCCCCACGCTCCCCGTCCTCACCACACTCCCCGTCCTCCCCACACTCCCCGTCCTCACCACACTCCCCGTCCTCACCACTCACCCCCGTCCGCCCCACGCTCCCCCTCCTTCCCACAATCCCCACACTCCCAAAGCTCTCTTTTCTCACCACACTCCCCACGCTCCCCACGCTCCCCGTCCTCTCCACACACCTCATCCTCCCCAAACTCTCTGTTCTCACGACACTCCCCCACACTCCCCGTCCTCCCCACGCTCCCCGTCCTCCCCACACTCCCCGTCCTCCCCACACTCCCCGTCCTCCCCACACTCCCCGTCCTCCCCACACTCCCCGTCCTCCCCACACTCCCCGTCCTCCCAACACTCCCCGTCCTCCCCCACACTCCCCGTCCTCAGCACACTTCCCGTCCTCAGCACACTCCCCGACCTCAGCACACTCCCCGTCCTCAACACACTACCCGTCCACCCCACACTCGCCGTCCTCACCACACTCCGCACACTCCCCGTCCTCTCCACACTCACTGTCCTCCCCAAATGCCCCAGACTCCCCGTCTTCACCACACACCCCGTCCTCCACACACTCCTCGTCCTTCCCACACTACCCACACTCCCAAAACTCTCTTTTCTCACCACACTCCCTACGCTCCCCGTCCTCTCCACACTCCCCATCCTCCCCAAACTCTCTGTTCTCACCACACTCACCACATTCGCCGTCCTCCCCCACACTCCCCGTTCTTCCCACGCTCCCCGTGCTCCACATGCTCCCCGTGCTCCCCACGCTCCCCGTCCTCCCCACGCTCCCCGTCCTCCCCACGCTCCCCGTCCTCCCCACGGACCCCGTCCACCCCAAGCTCCCCGTCCTCCCCACACTCCCCGTCCTCCCACGCTCCCCGTCCTCACCACGCTCCCCGTCCTCACCACACACCCCGTCCACCCCACACTCCCCACACTCCCAAAGCTCTCTTTAATCACCACACTCCCCACGCTCCCCACGCTCCCCGTCCTCTCCACACACCCCATCCTCCCCAAACTCTCTGTTCTCACCACACTCCCCACTCTCCCCACACTACCCGTCCTCCCCACGCTCCCCGTCTTCCCCGTCCTCCCCACACTCCCCGTCCTCCCCACACTCCCCGTCCTCCCCACACTCCCCGTTCTCCCCACACTCCCCGTCCTCCCCACACTCCCCGTCCTCCCCACACTCCCCGTCCTCCCCACACTCCCCGTCCTCCCCACACTCCCCGTCCTCCCCACACTCCCCGTCCTCCCCACACTCCCCGTCCTCCCCACACTCCCCGTCCTCCCTACACTCCCCTTCCTCCCCACACTCCCCTTCCTCCCCACACTCACCTTCCTCCCCACACTCACCTTCCTCCCCACACTCCCCTTCCTCCCCACGCTCCCCATCCTCCCCACGCTCCCCATCCTCCCCACGCTCCCCATCCTCCCCACACTACCCATCCTCCCCACACTCCCCATGCTCCCCACACTCCTTGTCGTCCCCACGCTCTTCACACTCCCCGTCCTCCCCACGCACCCCGTCCTCCCCACGCACCCCCGTCCTCCCCACGCTCCCCGTCCTACCCACGCTCCCCGTCCTCCCCACACTCCCCGTCCTCCCCACACTCCCCGTCCTCCCCACACTCCCCGTCCTCCCCACACTCCCCGTCCTCCCCACACTCCCCGTCCTCCCCACACTCCCCACACTCCCAAAGCTCTCTTTTCTCACCACACTCCCCACGCTCCCCGTCCTCTCTACACTCCCCATCCTCCCCAAACTCTCTGTTCCCACCACACTCACCACACTCACCGTCCTCCCCACGCTCCCTGTCCTCTCCACACTCGCCGTCCTCACTACACTCAAAACACTCCCTGTCCTCCCCATGCTCCTTGACCTCTCCACACTCCCCGTGTTCCCCATCTCCCCAGACTCCCCATGCTCCCCATCTCCCCAGACTCCCCATTCTCACCACGCTCCCCGTCCTGCCCACACTCCCCGTCCTCTCCACACTCCTCGTCCTCTCCACACTCCCCGTCCTCTCCACACTCCTCGTCCTCTCCACACTCCCCGTCCTCTCCACACTCCCCGTCCTCTCCACACTCCCCGTCCTCTCCACACTCCCCGTCCTCTCCACACTCCCCGTCCTCCCCACACTCCCCGTCCTCTCCACACTCCCCGTCCTCTCCCCACTCCCCGTCCTCTCCACACTCCCCGTCCTCTCCACACTCCCCGTCCTTACCACAACCCCGTCCTCTCCACACTCCCCGTCCTCTCCACACTCCCCGTCCTCTCCACACTCGCCGTCCTCTCCACACTCCCCGTCCTCTCCACACTCACCGTCCTCCACACACTCCCCGTCCTCTCCCACACTCCCAAAACTCGCTTTTCTTACCACACTCCCCACGCTCCCCGTCCTCTCCACACTCCCCATCCTCCCCAAACTCTCTGCTCCCACCACACTCACCACACTCACCGTCCTCCCCACACACCCCGTCCTCCCCACGCTCCCCGTGCTCCCCACACTCCCCGTCCTTCCCACACACCCTGTCCTCCCCACACTCCCCGTCCGCGCCACACTCCCCGTCCTCCCCACACTCCCCGTCCTCCCCACACTGCCCGTCCTCACCACACACCCCGTCCGCCCCACGCTCGCCCTCCTTCCACACTCCCCACGCTCCCCACGCTCCCCGTCCTCTCCACACACCCCATCCTCCCCAAACTCTCTGTTCTCACCACACTCCCAACACTCCCCGTCCTCCCCACGCTCCCCATCTTCCCCGTCCTCCCCACACTCCCCGTCCTCCCCACACTCCCCGTCCTCCCCACACTCCCCGTCCTCCCCACACTCCCCGTCCTCCCCACACTCCCCGTCCTCCCCAAGCTCCCCTCCTCCCCACACTCCCCGTCCTCCCCCACACTCCCCGTCCTCCCCTAACTCCCGGTCCTCACCACGCTTCCCGTCATCCCCACGCTCCCCGTCCTCACTACACTCAAAACACTCCCTGTCCTCCCCATGCTCCTTGACCTCTCCACACTCCCCCGTGCTCCCCATCTCCCCAGACTCCCCATGCTCACCACACTCCCTGTCCTGCCCACACTCCCCTTCCTCTCCACACTCCCCATCCTCTCCACACTCCTCGTCCCCTCCACACTCCCCGTCCTCTCCACACTACCCGTCCTTTCCACACTCCTCGTCCTCTCCACACTCCCCGTCCTCTCCACACTCCCCGTCCTCTCCACACTCCCCGTCCTCTCCACTCTCCCCGTCCTCTCCACTCTCCCCGTCCTCCCCCACACTCCCAAAACTCTCTTTTCTCACCACACTCCCCACGCTCCCCGTCCTCTCCACACTCCCCATCCTCCCCAAACTCTCTGTTCTCACCACACTCGCCGTCCTCCGCACACTCCCCGTGCTCCCCACGCTCCCCGTCCTCCCCACGCTCCACGTCCAGCCCACGCTCCCCGTCCTCCCCACGCTCCCCGTCCTCCCCACGCTCCCCGTCCTCCCCACGCACCCCGTCCTCCCCACGCACCCCGTCTTCCCCACGCTCCCCGTCCTCACCACACTCCCCGTCCTCCCCACACTCCCCGTCCTCACCACTCACCCCGTCCGCCCCACGCTCCCCCTCCTTCCCACAATCCCCCACACTCCCAAAGCTCTCTTTTCTCACCACACTCCCCACGCTCCCCACGCTCCCCGTCCTCTCCACACACCCCCATCCTCCCCAAACTCTCTGTTCTCACGACACTCCCCACACTCCCCGTCCTCCCCACGCTCCCCGTCTTCCCCGTCCTCCCCACACTCCCCGTCCCTCCCCACACTCCCCGTCCTCCCCCACACTCCCCGTCCTCCCCTTTATCCCGGTCCTCACCACACTTCCAGTCCTCCCCACACTCCCGGTCCTCTCCACACTCGCCGTCCTCCCCACACTCCCCGTCCTCTCCACACTCCCCGTCCTCTCCACACTCCCCGTCCTCTCCACACTCCACGTCCTCCTCCACACTCCCCGTCCTCTCCACACTCCCCGTCCTCCCCAAACTCCCTGTTCTCACCACACTCCCCACACTCCCCTTCCTCCCCACACTCCCCTTCCTCCCCACACTCCCCTTCCTCCCCACACTCCCCTTCCTCCCCACACTCCCCTTCCTCCCCACACTCCCCTTCCTCCCAACACTCCCCTTCCTCCCCACACTCCCCGTTCTCCCCACACGCCCCGTTCTCCCCACACTCCCCGTTCTCCCCACACTCCCCGTCGTCCCCACGCTCTGCACACTCCCCGTCCTCCCCACACTCCCCGTCCTCCCCACACTCCCCGTCCTCCCCAACTCCCCGCCCTCCCCACACTCCCCGTCCTCAACACACTACCGTCCTTCCCACACTCGCCGTCCTCACCACACTCACCATCCTCCCCAAATGCCCCAGACTCCCCGTCTTCACCACACGCCCCATCCTCCACACACTCCTCGTCCTTCCCACACTCCCCATCCTCCCCAAACTCTCTGTTTCACCACACTCACCACACTCGCCGTCCTCCCCACACTCGCCGTCCTCCCCACACTCGCCGTCCTCCCCACGCTCCCCGTCATCCCCCGCGCTCCCCGTCCTCCCCGCGCTCCCCGTCCTCCCCCGCGCTCCCCGTCCTCCCCGCGCTCCCCGTCCTCCCCGCTCTCCCCGTCCTCCCCACACTCCCTGTCCTAACCACACTCCCCAGATTGCCCGTCCTCACCACACTCGCCATCCTCAGCAAACTCCCCGTCCTCCCCACACTCCCCGTCCTCTCCACACTCCCCATCCTCCCCAAACTCCCGGTCCTCAACACACTCCCCACACTCCCCGTCCTCCCGAAACTCCCGTCCTCCCTACACTCCCCACGCTCCCCACACTCCCCAGACTCCTCGTCCTCACCACACTCCCCGTCCTCACCACACTCCCCGTCCTCCAAACGCTCCTCGTCCTCCCCCAAACTCCCCACGCTCCCCGTCCTCTCCACACTCCCCACACTCCCCGTCCTCCGCGCACTCCCCATACTCCCGGTCCACCCCAAAACTCCCCGTCATCAACAAACTCCCCGTCCTCATCACACTCCCCGTCCTCAACACAATCACCGGCCTCCCGACCCTCCATGTCCTCCCCACCCTCCCCGTCCTCCCCACCCTCCCCGTCCTCCCCACCATCCCCTCCCTCCCCACACTCCCCGCCCTCCCCACACTCCCCGCCCTCCCCACACTCCCCGTCCTCCCCACACTCCCCGTCCTCCCCACACTCCCCGTCCTCCCCACACTCCCCGTCCTCCCCACACTCCCCGTCCTCCCCACACTCCCCCGTCCTCTCCACACTCCCCGTCCTCCCCACACTCCCCGCGCTCTACAAGCTCACCGTCCTCCCCACACTCCCCGTCCTCCCCAAACTCCCCGTTCTCCCCAAACTCCCTGTTCTCATCACACCGCCCACACCCCCTGTTCTCCCCACACTCCCATCCGCCCCACACTCCCCGTCGTCCCCACACTCCCCATCCACCCCACACTCCCCGTCCTCCCCACTCTCCCCGTCCTCCCCACTCTCCCCGTCCTCCCCACACTCCCCGTCCTCCCCACACTCACCGTCCTCCCCACACACCCCGTCCTCCCCACACTCGCCGTCCTCCCCACATGCCCCAGACTCCCCGTCTTCTCCACACTCTCATTCCTCCGCACACTCCTCGTCCTTCCCACACTCCCCACTCTCCCAAAACTCTCTTTTCTCACAACACTCCCCACGCTCTGCGTGCTCTCCACACTTCCCATCCTCCCCAAACTCTCTGTTCTCACCACACTCCCCACACTCCCCGTCCACCCCACGCTCCCTGTCTTCCCCGTCCTCCCCACACTCCCCGTCCTCCCCACACACCCCGTACTCCCCACGCTCCCCGTCCTCCCCACGCTCCCCGTCCTCCCCACGCTCCCCGTCCTCCCCACGCTCCCCGTCCTCCCCACGCTCCCCGTCCTCCCCACGCTCCCCGTCCTCCCCACGCTCCCCGTCCTCCCCACGCTCCCCGTCCTCCCCACGCTCCCCGTCCTCCCCACGCTCCCCGTCCTCCCCACGCTCCCCGTCCTCCCCACGCTCCCCGTCCTCCCCACGCTCCCCGTCCTCCCAACGCTCCCCGTCCTCCCCACGCTCCCCGTCCTCCCCACGCTCCCCGTACTCCCCACGCTCCCCGTCCTCCCCACGCTCCCCGTCCTCCCCACGCTCCCCGTCCTCCCCACGCTCCCCGTCCTCCCCACGCTCCCCGTCCTCCCCACGCTCCCCGTCCTCTCCACGCTCCCCCGTCCTCTCCACAATCCCCGTCCTCACTACACTCAAAACACTCCCTGTCCTCCCCATGCTCCTTGACCTCTCCACACTCCACACTCCCCGTGCTCCCCATCTCCCCAGACTCCCCATGCTCAACACGCTCCCCGTCCTGCCCACACTCCCCGTCCTGCCCACACTCCCCGTCCTGCCCACACTCCCCGTCCTGCCCACACTCCCCGTCCTGCCCACACTCCCCGTCCTGCCCACACTCCCCGTCCTGCCCACACTCCCCGTCCTGCCCACACTCCCCGTCCTCTCCACACTCCCCGTCCTCTCCACACTCCCCGTCCTCTCCACACTCCCCGTCCTCTCCACACTCCTCGTCCTCTCCACACTCCCCGTCCTCTCCACACTCCCCGTCCTCTCCACACTCCCCGTCCTCTCCACACTCCCCGTCCTCTCCACACTCCCCTTCCTCCCCAAACTCCCCTTCCTCCCCTCACTCCACGTCCTCTCCACACTCCCCGTCCACTCCACACTCCCCGTCCTCTCCACACTCCCCGTCCTCCCCAAACTCCCTGTCTTCACGACACTCCCCACACTCCCCTTCCTCCCCACACTCCCCTTCCTCCCCACACTCCCCATCCTCCCCACACTCCCCATTCTCCCCCACACTCCCCATCCTCCCCACGCTCTGCACACACCCCGTCCTCCCCACACTCCCCGTGTTCCCCACACTCCCCGTCCACACCACACTTCCCGTCCACCCCCCCACTCCCCGTCCTCCCCACGCTCCCCGTCCTCAGCACACTCCCCGTCCTCAGCACACTCCCCGTCCTCAGCACACTCCCCGTCCTCAGCACACTCCCCGTCCTCAGCACACTCCCCGTCCTCAGCACACACCCCGTCCTCAACACACTACCCGTCCTCAACACACTACCCGTCCTCCCCACTCTCGCCGTCCTCACAACACTCCGCACACTCCCCGTCCTCTCCACACTCACCGTCATCGCCAAATGCCCCAGACTCCCCGTCTTCACCACACGCCCCGTCCTCCACACACTCCTCGTCCTTCCCACACTCGCCACACTCCCAAAACTCTCTTTTCTCACCACACTCCCCACGCTCACCGTCCTCTCCACACTCCCCATCCTGCCAAAACTCTCTGTTCTCACCACACTCACCACACTCACCGTCCTCGCCACGCTCCCCGTCCTCCCCACGCTCCCCGTGCTCCCCACGCTCCCCGTGCTCCCCACGCTCCCCGTGCTCCCCACGCTCCCCGTGCTCCCCACGCTCCCCGTGCTCCACACGCTCCCCGTCCTCGCCATGCTCCCCGTCCTCCCCACACTCCCCGTCCTCCCCACACTCCCCGTCCTCCCCACACTCCCCGTCCTCCCCACACACCCCGTCCGCTCCACACTCCCCGTCCGCCCCACACTCCCCGTCCTCCCCACACACCCCGTCCTCGCGACACTCCCCGTCCTCCCCACACTACCCGTCCTCCCCACACTCCCCTTCCTACTCACACTCCCCGTCCTCCCCACACTCCCCGTCCTCACCACACACCCCGTCCGCCCCACACTCCCCGTCCTCCCCACACTCCCCGTCCTCTCCACACTCCCCATCCTCCCCAAACTCCCGGTCCTCAACACACTCCCCACACTCCCCGTCCTCCCGAAACTCCCCGTCCTCCCTACACTCCCCACGCTCCCCACACTCCCCAGACTCCTCGTCCTCACCACACTCCCCGTCCTCACCACACTCCCCGTCCTCCAAACGCTCCCCGTCCTCCCCAAACTCCCCACGCTCCCCGTCCTCTCCACACTCCCCACACTCCCCGTCCTCCGCACACTCCCCATACTCCCGGTCCACCCCAAAACTCCCCGTCATCAACAAACTCCCCGTCCTCATCACACTCCCCGTCCTCAACACAATCACCGGCCTCCCGACCCTCCATGTCCTCCCCACCCTCCCCGTCCTCCCCACCCTCCCCGTCCTCCCCACCCTCCCCTCCCTCCCCACACTCCCCGCCCTCCCCACACTCCCCGTCCTCCCCACACTCCCCGTCCTCCCCACACTCCCCGTCCTCCCCACACTCCCCGTCCTCCCCACACTCCCCGTCCTCTCCACACTCCCCGTCCTCCCCACACTCCCCGCGCTCTACAAGCTCACCGTCCTCCCCACACTCCCCGTCCTCCCCAAACTCCCCGTTCTCCCCAAACTCCCTGTTCTCATCACACCGCCCACACCCCCTGTTCTCCCCACACTCCCATCCGCCCCACACTCCCCGTCGTCCCCACACTCCCCATCCACCCCACACTCCCCGTCCTCCCCACTCTCCCCGTCCTCCCCACTCTCCCTGTCCTCCCCACACTCCCCGTCCTCCCCACACTCACCGTCCTCCCCACACACCCCGTCCTCCCCACACTCGCCGTCCTCCCCACATGCCCCAGACTCCCCGTCTTCTCCACACGCCCCGTCCTCCAGACACTCCTCGTCCTTCCCACATTCCCCACACTCCCCACACTCCCAAAACTCTCTTTTCTCACCACACTCCCCAGGCTCCCCATCCTCCCCAAACTCTTGTTTCACCACAGTCACCAAACTCGCCGTCGACCCCACGCTCCCCATCCTCCCCACTCTCCAGTTCCTCCCCACGCTCCCCGTCCTCCCCACGCACCCCGTCCTCCCCACGCTCCCCGTCCTCCCCAAGGTCCCCGTCCTCCCAGCGCTCCCCGTCCTCCCCACGCTCCCCGTCCTCCCCACGCTCCCCGTCCTCCCCACGCTCCCCGTCCTCCCCACGCTCCCCGTCCTCCCCACGCTCCCCGTCCTCCCCACGCTCCCCCTCCTCCCCACGCTCCCCGTCCTCCCCACGCTCCCCGTCCTCCCCACGCTCGCCGTCCTCCCCCCGCTCGCCGTCCTCCCCCCCGCTCCCCGTCCTCCCCACGCTCCCCGTCCTCCCCACGCTCCCCGTCCTCCCCACGCTCCCCGTCCTCCCCACGCTCCCCGTCCTCCCCACGCTCCCCGTCCTCTCCACGCTCCCCGTCCTCTCCACGCTCCCCGTCCTCCCCACGCTCCCCGTCCTCCCCACACGCCCCACACTCCCCACACTCCCAAAACTCTCTTTTCTCACCACAATCCCCACGCTCCCCGTCCTCTCCACAGTCCCCATCCTCCCCAAACTCTCTGTTCTCACCACACTCACCACACTCGCCGTCCTCCCCACACTCCCTGTGCTCCCCACGCTCCCCGTGCTCCCCACGCTCCCCGTGCTCCCCACGCTCCCCGTGCTCCCCACGCTCCCCGTGCTCCCCACGCTCCCCGTCCTCCCCACGCTCCCCGTCCTCCCCACGCACCCCGTCCTCACCACACTCCCCGTCCGCCCCACGCTCCCCCTCCTTCCCACACTCCCCACACTCCCAAAGCTCTCTTTTCTCACCACACTCCCCACGCTCCCCACGCTCCCCGTCCTCTCCACACACCCCATCCTCCCCAAACTCTCTGTTCTCACCACACTCCCCACACTTCCCGTCCTCCCCACACTCCCCATCCTCTCCACGCTCCCCGTCCTCTCCACACTCGCCGTCCTCACTACACTCAAAACACTCCCTGTCCTCCCCATGCTCCTTGACCTCTCCACACTCCCCGTGCTCCCCATCTCCCCAGACACCCCGTGCTCACCACGCTCCCCGTCCTGCCCACACTCCCCGCCCTCTCCACGCTCCCCGTGCTCTCCACGCTCCCCGCCCTCTCCACGCTCCCCGCCCTCTCCACACTCCCCGCCCTCTCCACACTCCCCGCCCTCTCCGCACTCCCCGCCCTCTCCGCACTCCCCGCCCTCTCCGCACTCCCCGCCCTCTCCGCACTCCCCGCCCTCTCCGCACTCCCCGCCCTCTCCGCACTCCCCGCCCTCTCCGCACTCCCCGCCCTCTCCGCACTCCCCGCCCTCTCCGCACTCCCCGCCCTCTCCGCACTCCCCGCCCTCTCCGCACTCCCCGCCCTCTCCGCACTCCCCGCCCTCTCCGCACTCCCCCGCCCTCTCCGCACTCCCCGCCCTCTCCGCACTCCCCGCCCTCTCCGCACTCCCCGCCCTCTCCGCACTCCCCGCCCTCTCCGCACTCCCCGCCCTCTCCGCACTCCCCGCCCTCTCCGCACTCCCCGCCCTCTCCGCGCTCCCCGCCCTCTCCGCGCTCCCCGTCCTCCCCACGCTCCCCGTCCTCCCCACGCTCCCCGTCCTCCCCACGCTCCCCGTCCTCCCCACACTCCCCGTCCTCCCCACACTCCCCGTCCTCCCCTAACTCCCGGTCCTCACCACAATTCCCGTCCACCCCACACTCCCAGTCCTCCCCACACTCCCCGTCCTCTCCACACTCCCCGCCCTCTCCACACTCCCCGCCCTCTCCACACTCCCCGCCCTCTCCACACTCCCCGCCCTCTCCACACTCCCCGCCCTCTCCACACTCCCCGCCCTCTCCACACTCCCCGCCCTCTCCACACTCCCCATCCTCTCCACACTCCCCATCCTCTCCACACTCCCCATCCTCTCCACACTCCCCGTCCTCCCCAAACTCCCTGTTCTCACCACACTCTGCGCAGTCCCCTTCCTCCCCACACTCCCCTTCCACCCCACACTCCCTGTTCTCCCCACACTCCCCATCCTCCCCACACTCCCCATCCTCCCCACACTCCCCATCCTCCCCACACTCCCCTTCCTCCCCACACTCCCCGTCGTCCCCACGCTCTGCACACTCCCTGTCCTCCCCACACTCCCCGTCCTCCCCACTTTCCCTGTCCTCCCCACACTCCCCGTCCTCCCCACACTCCCCGTCCTCAGCACACTCCCCGACCTCAGCACACACCCCGTCCTCAACACACTACCCGTCCTTCCCACACTCGCCGTCCTCACCACACTCCGCACACTCCCCGTCCTCTCCACACTCACTGTCCTCCCCACATGCCCCAGACTCCCCGTCTTCACCACACGCCCCGTCCTCCACACACTCCTCGTACTTCCCACACTCCCCACACACCCAAAACTCTCTTTTCTCACCACACTCCCCACGCTCCCCGTCCTCTCCACACTCCCCGTCCTCCCCACACTCCCCGTTCTCCCCAAACTCCCTGTTCTCATCACACCGCCCACACCCCCTGTTCTCCCCACACTCCCATCCGCCCCACACTCCCCGTCGTCCCCACACTCCCCATCCACCCCACACTCCCTGTCCTCCCCACTCTCCCCGTCCTCCCCACATTCCCCGTCCTCCCCACACTCCCCGTCCTCCCCACACTCCCCGTCCTCCCCACACACCCCGTCCTCCCCACACTCGCCGTCCTCCCCACATGCCCCAGACTCCCCGTCTTCTCCACACGCCCCGTCCTCCACACACTCCTCGTACTTCCCACACTCCCCCACACACCCAAAACTCTCTTTTCTCACCACACTCCCCACGCTCTCCGTCCTCTCCACACTTCCCATCCTCCCCAAACTCTCTGTTCTCACCACACTCCCCACACTCCCCGTCCACCCCACGCTCCCTGTCTTCCCCGTCCTCCCCACATTCCCCGTCCTCCCCACACTCCCCGTCCTCCCCACACTCCCCGTCCTCCCCACACTCCCCGTCCTCCCCACACTCCCCGTCCTCCCCACACTCCCCGTCCTCCCCACACTCCCCGTCCTCCCCACACTCCCCGTCCTCCCCACACTCCCCGTCCTCCCCACACTCCCCGTCCTCCCCACACTCCCCGTCCTCCCCACACTCCCCGTCCTCCCCACACTCCCCGTCCTCCCCACTCTCCCCGTCCTCCCCACGCTCCCCGTCCTCCCCACGCTCCCCGTCCTCCCCACGCTCCCCGTCCTCCCCACGCTCCCCGTCCTCCCCACGCTCCCCGTCCTCCCCACGCTCCCCGTCCTCCCCACGCTCCCCGTCCTCCCCACGCTCCCCGTCCTCCCCACGCTCCCCGTCCTCCCCACGCTCCCCGTCCACCCCACGCTCCCCGTCCTCCCCACGCTCCCCGTCCTCTCCACGCTCCCCGTCCTCTCCACAATCCCCGTCCTCACTACACTCAAAACACTCCCTGTCCTCCCCATGCTCCTTGACCTCTCCACACTCCCCGTGCTCCCCATCTCCCCAGACTCCCCATGCTCAACACGCTCCCCGTCCGGCCCACACTCCCCGTCCTGCCCACACTCCCCGTCCTGCCCACACTCCCCGTCCTGCCCACACTCCCCGTCCTGCCCACACTCCCCGTCCTGCCCACACTCCCCGTGCTCCCCACTCTCGCCGTCCTCACAACACTCCGCACACTCCCCGTCCTCTCCACACTCACCGTCATCGCCAAATGCCCCAGACTCCCCGTCTTCACCACACGCCCCGTCCTCCACACACTCCTCGTCCTTCCCACACTCCCCACACTCCCAAAACTCTCTTTTCTCACCACACTCCCCACGCTCCCCGTCCTCTCCACACTCCCCATTCTGCCAAAACTCTCTGTTCTCACCACACTCACCACACTCACCGTCCTCGCCACGCTCCCCGTCCTCCCCATGCTCCCCGTGCTCCCCACGCTCCCCGTGCTCCCCACGCTCCCCGTGCTCCACACGCTCCCCGTCCTCGCCATGCTCCCCGTCCTCCCCACACTCCCCGTCCTCCCCACACTCCCCGTCCTCCCCACACACCCCGTCCGCTCCACACTCCCCGTCCGCCCCACACTCCCCGTCCTCCCCACACACCCCGTCCTCGCCACACTCCCCGTCCTCCCCACACTCCCCGTCCTCGCCACACTCCCCTTCCTCCCCACACTCCCCGTCCTCCCCACACTCCCCGTCCTCCCCACACTCCCCGTCCTCACCACACTCCACGTCCTCACCACACTCCCCGTCCTCACCACACTCCCCGTCCTCACCACACTCCCCCCTCCTTCCCACACTCCCCACGCTAACCACGCTCCCCGTCCTCTCCACACACCCCATACTCCCCAAACTCTCTGTTCTCACCACACTCCCCACACTCACCGTCCTGCCCACGCTCCCCGTCTTCCCCGTCCTACCCACACTCCCCGTCCTCCTCACACTCCCCGTCCTCCCCACACTCCCCGTCCACCCCACACTCCCCGTCCTCTCCACGCTCCCCGTCCTCTCCACACTCGCCGTCCTCACTACACTCAAAACACTCCCTGTCCTCCCCATGCTCCTTGACCTCTCCACACTCCCCGTGCTCCCCATCACCCCAGACTCCCCATGCTCACCATGCTCCCCGTCCTGCCCACACTCCTCGTCCTGCCCACACTCCTCGTCCTTCCCACACTCCGCCTCCTCTCCACACTCCCCGTCCTCTCCACACTCCCCGTCCTCTCCACACTCCCCGTCCTCTCCACACTCCCCGTCCTCTCCACACTCCCCGTCCTCTCCACACTCCCCGTCCTCTCCACACTCCCCGTCCTCCCCACACTCCCCGTCCTCCCCACACTCCCCGTCCTCCCCACACTCCCCGTCCTCCCCACACTCCCCGTCCTCCCCACACTCCCCGTCCTCCCCACACTCCCCGTCCTCCCCACACTCACCACGCTCTACAAGCTCACCGTCCTCCCCGCACTCCCTGTCCTCCCCACACTTCCGATCCTCCCCACACTCCCCGTCCTCCCCAAACTCCCTGTTCTCATCACACTCCCCACACCCCCCGTTCTCCCCACACTCCCATCCTCCCCACACTCCCCGTCCTCCCCACACACCCCGTCCTCCCCACACTCCCCGTCCTCCCAACACTCCCCATCCTCCCCACACTCCCCGTCCTCCCACACTCCCCGTCCTCCCCACACTCCCCGTCCTCCCCACACTCCCCGTCCTCCCCACACACCCCGTCCTGCCCACACTCCCCGTCCTCCCCACACTCACCGTCCTCACCACACTCACCGTCCTCCCCAGCGGCCCCAGACTCCCCGTCTTCTCCACACTCTCCGTCCTCCACACACTCCTCGTCCTTCACACTCTCCCACACTCCCAAAACTCTCTTTTCTCACCACACTCCCCACGCTCCCCGTACTCTCCACACTCCCTGTCCTCACTACAATCAAAACACTCACTGTACTCCCCATGCTCCTCGACCTCCCAACACTCCCCGTCCTCTCCACGCTCCCCGTCATCCCCGTCCTCCCCACACTCCCCGTCCTCCCCACACTCCCCGTCCTCCCCACACTTCCCGTCCTCCCCTAACTCCCGGTCCTCACCACACTCCCCGTCCTCCCCACACTCCCCGTCCTCCCCCACACTCCCCGTCCTCCCCACACTCACCGTCCTCACCACACTCACCATCCTCCCCAGCTGCCCCAGACTCCCCCTTTTATCCACACTCTCCGTCCTCCACACACTCCTCGTCCTTCCCACACTCCCACACTCCCAAAACTCTCTTTTCTCACCACACTCCCCACGCTCCCCGTACTCTCCGCACTCCCCGTCCTCACTACAATCAAAACACTCCCTGTACTCCCCATGCTCCTCGACCTCCCAACACTCCCCGTCCTCTCCACGCTCCCCGTCATCCCCGTCCTCCCCACACTCCCCGTCCTCCCCACACTCCCCGTCCTCCCCACATTCCCCGTCCTCCCCTAACTCCCGGTCCTCACCACACTCCCCGTCCTCCACACACTCCCCGTCCTCTCCACGCTCCCGCCCTCTCCACACTCCCCATCCTCACTACACTCCCCGTCCTCCCCACACTCCCCGTCCTCCCCACAATCCCCGTCCTCCCCACACTCCCCGTCCTCAGCACACTCCCTGTCCTCAGCACACTCCCCGACCTCAGCACACTCCCCGTCCTCAACACACTACCCGTCCTCCCCACACTCGCCGTCCTCACCACACTCCGCACACTCCCCGTCCTCTCCACACTCACCGTCCTCCCCAAATGCTCCAGACTCCCCGTCTTCACCACACTCCCCGTCCTCCACACACTCCTCGTCCTTCCCACACTACCCACACTCCCAAAACTCTCTTTTCTCACCACACTCCCTACGCTCCCCGTCCTCTCCACACTCCCCATCCTCCCCAAACTCTCTGTTCTCACCACACTCACCACATTCGCCGTCCTCCCCCACACTCCCCGTCCTCCCCACGCTCCCCGTGCTCCCCATGCTCCCCGTCCTCCCCACGCTCCCCGTCCTCCCCACGCTCCCCGTCCTCCCCACGGACCCCGTCCACCCCACGCTCCCCATCCTCCCCACACTCCCCGTCCTCCCCACGCTCCCCGTCCTCACCACACACCCCCGTCCGCCCCACACTCCCCACACTCCCAAAGCTCTCTTTTCTCACCACACTCCCCACGCTCCCCACGCTCCCCGTCCACTCCACACACCCCATCCTCCCCAAACTCTCTGTTCTCACCACACTCCCCACTCTCCCCACACTACCCGTCCTCCCCACGCTACCCGTCTTCCCCGTCCTCCCCACACTCCCCGTCCTCCCCACACTCCCCGTCCTCCCCACACTCCCCGTCCTCCCCACACTCCCCGTCCTCCCCCACACTCCCCGTCCTCCCCACACTCCCCGTCCTCCCCACACTCCCCGTCCTCCCCACACTCCCCGTCCTCCCCACGCACCCCGTCCTCCCCACGCACCCCGTCCTCCCCACGCACCCCCGTCCTCACCAGGCACCCCGTCCTCCCCAGGCACCCCGTCCTCCCCACGCACCCCGTCCTCCCCACGCTCCCCGTCCTCCCCACGCTCCCCGTCCTCCCCACACTCCCCGTCCTCCCCACACTCCCCGTCCTCACCACACACCCCGTCCGCCCCACGCTCCCCCTCCTTCCCACACTCACCTCACTCCCAAAGCTCTCTTTTCTCACCACACTCCCCACGCTCCCGGTCCTCTCCACACACCACATCCTCCCCAAACTCTCTGTTCTCAACACACTCCCCACACTCCCCGTCCTCCCCCACGCTCCCCGTCTTCCCCGTCCTCCCCACACTCCCCGTCCTCCCCACGCTCCCCGTCTTCCCCGTCCTCCCCGCACTCCCCGTCCTCCCCACACGCCCCGTCCTCCCCACACTCCCCGTCCTCCCCTAACTCCCCGTCCTCACCACACTTCCCGTCCTCCCCACACTCCCCATCCTCTCCACGCTCCCCGTCCTCTCCACACTTGCCGTCCTCACCACGCTGCCCGTCCTCTCCACACTCGCCGTCCTCACTACACTCAAAACACTCCCTGTCCTCCCCATGCTCCTTGACCTCTCCACACTCCCCGTCCTCTCCACACTCCCCGTCCTCTCCACACTCCCCGTCCTCCCCTCAATCCCCGTCCTCTCCACACTCCCCGTCCTCTCCACACTCCCCGTCCTCTCCACACTCCCCGTCCTCTCCACACTCCCCGTCCTCTCCACACTCCCCGTCCTCTCCACACTCCCCGTCCTCTCCACACTCCCCGTCCTCTCCACACTCCCCGTCCTCTCCACACTCCCCGTCCTCTCCACACTCCCCGTCCTCTCCACACTCCCCGTCCTCTCCACACTCCCCGTCCTCTCCACACTCCCCGTCCTCTCCACACTCCCCGTCCTCCCCACAATCCCCATCCTCCCCACACTCCCCGTCCTCCCCACACTCCCCGTCCTCCCCACACACCCCGTCCTCCCCATCACTCCCCGTCCTCCCCACACTCCCCGTCCTCCCCACACTACCCGTCCTCCCCACACTCCCCGTCCTCCCCACACTCCCCGTCCTCCCCACACTCCCCGTCCTCCCCACACTCCCCGTCCTCCCCACACTCCCCGTCCTCCCCACACTCCCCGTCCTCCCCACACTCCCCGTCCTCCCCACACTCCCCGTCCTCCCCACACTCCCCGTCCTCCCCACACACCCCGTCCTCCCCACACTCCCCGTCCTCCCCACACTCCCCGTCCTCCCCACACTCCCCGTCCTCCCCACACTCCCCGTCCTCCCCACACTCCCCGTCCTCCCCACACTCCCCGTCCTCCCCACACTCCCCGTCCTCCCCACACTCCCCGTCCTCCCCACACTCCCCGTCCTCCCCACACTCTCCCCGTCCTCCCCACACTCCCCGTCCTCCCCACACTCCCCGTCCTCCCCAAATGCCCCAGACTCCCCGTCTTCACCACACACCCCATCCTCCACACACTCCTCGTCCTTCCCAGGCTCCCTACACTTCCAAAACTCTCATTTCTCACCACACTCCCCACGCTCCCCCGTCCTCTCCACACTCTCTGTTCTCACAACACTCACCGTCCTCCCCATACACCCCGTCCTCCCCCATGCTCTCCGTGCTCCCCATGCCCCCCGTGCTCGACACGCTCCCCGTGCTTCCCACGCTCCCCGTCCTTCCCACACACCCCGTCCGCCCCACACACCCCGTCCGCCCCACACTCCCCGTCCTCCCCACACTCCCCGTCCTCCCCACACTCCCCGTCCTCCCCACACTCACCGTCCTCCCCACACTCCCCGTCCTCCCCACACTCCCCGTCCTCCCCACACTCCCCGTCCTCCCCACACTCCCCGTCCTCCCCCACACTCCCCGTCCTCCCCACACTCCCCGTCCTCCCCACACTCCCCGTCCTCCCCACACTCCCCGTCCTCCCCACACTCCCCGTCCTCCCCACACTGCCCGTCCTCCCCCACACTCCCCGTCCTCACCACACTCCCCGTCCTCACCACACACCCCGTCCGCCCCACGCTCCCCCTCCTTCCCACACTCCCCACACTCCCTACGCTCCCCGTCCTCTCCACACACCCCATCCTCCCCACACTCTCTGTTCTCACCACACTCCCCACACTCCCAGTCCTCCCCACGCACCCCATCCTCCCCACGCTCCGCATCTTCCCCGTCCTCCCCACACTCCCCGTCCTCCCCACGCTCCCCATCTTCCCCGTCCTCCCCACGCTCCCCCGTGCTCCCCACGCTCCCCGTCCTCCCCACGCTCCCCCGTCCTCCCCACACTCCCCCGTCCTCCCCACACTCCCCGTCCTCACCACACACCCCCGTCCGCCCCACGCTCCCCCTCCTTCCCACACTCACCTCACTCCCAAAGCTCTCTTTTCTCACCACACTCCCCACGCTCCCGGTCCTCTCCACACACCACATCCTCCCCAAACTCTCTGTTCTCAACACACTCCCCACACTCCCCGTCCTCCCCACGCTCCCCGTCTTCCCCGTCCTCCCCACACTCCCCGTCCTCCCCACGCTCCCCGTCTTCCCCGTCCTCCCCGCACTCCCCGTCCTCCCCACACGCCCCGTCCTCCCCACACTCCCCGTCCTCCCCTAACTCCCCGTCCTCACCACACTTCCCGTCCTCCCCACACTCCCCATCCTCTCCACGCTCCCCGTCCTCTCCACACTTGCCGTCCTCACCACGCTGCCCGTCCTCTCCACACTCGCCGTCCTCACTACACTCAAAACACTCCCTGTCCTCCCCATGCTCCTTGACCTCTCCACACTCCCCGTCCTCTCCACACTCCCCGTCCTCTCCACACTCCCCGTCCTCCCCACAATCCCCGTCCTCTCCACACTCCCCGTCCTCTCCACACTCCCCGTCCTCTCCACACTCCCCGTCCTCTCCACACTCCCCGTCCTCTCCACACTCCCCGTCCTCTCCACACTCCCCGTCCTCTCCACACTCCCCGTCCTCTCCACACTCCCCGTCCTCTCCACACTCCCCGTCCTCTCCACACTCCCCGTCCTCTCCACACTCCCCGTCCTCTCCACACTCCCCGTCCTCTCCACACTCCCCGTCCTCTCCACACTCCCCGTCCTCTCCACACTCCCCGTCCTCCCCACAATCCCCATCCTCCCCACACTCCCCGTCCTCCCCACACTCCCCGTCCTCCCCACACACCCCGTCCTCCCATCACTCCCCGTCCTCCCCACACTCCCCGTCCTCCCCACACTACCCGTCCTCCCCACACTCCCCGTCCTCCCCACACTCCCCGTCCTCCCCACACTCCCCGTCCTCCCCACACTCCCCGTCCTCCCCACACTCCCCGTCCTCCCCACACTCCCCGTCCTCCCCCACACTCCCCGTCCTCCCCACACTCCCCGTCCTCCCCACACTCCCCGTCCTCCCCACACACCCCGTCCCACACTCCCCGTCCTCCCCACACTCCCCGTCCTCCCCCACACTCCCCGTCCTCCCCACACTACCCCGTCCTCCCCACACTCCCCGTCCTCCCCACACTCCCCGTCCTCCCCACACTCCCCGTCCTCCCCACACTCCCCGTCCTCCCCCACACTCCCCGTCCTCCCCACACTCCCCGTCCTCCCCACACTCCCCGTCCTCCCCACACTCCCCGTCCTCCCCACACTCCCGTCCTCCCCACACTCCCCGTCCTCCCCACACTCCCCGTCCTCCCACACTCCGTCCTCCCACACTCCCCGTCCTCCCCAAATGCCCCAGACTCCCCGTCTTCACCACACACCCCATCCTCCACACACTCCTCGTCCTTCCCAGGCTCCCTACACTTCCAAAACTCTCATTTCTCACCACACTCCCCACGCTCCCCGTCCTCTCCACACTCTCTGTTCTCACAACACTCACCGTCCTCCCCATACACCCCCGTCCTCCCCATGCTCTCCGTGCTCCCCATGCCCCCCGTGCTCGACACGCTCCCCCGTGCTTCCACGCTCCCCGTCCTTCCCACACACCCCGTCCGCCCCACACACCCCGTCCGCCCCACACTCCCCGTCCTCCCCACACTCCCCGTCCTCCCCACACTCCCCGTCCTCCCCACACTCACCGTCCTCCCCACACTCCCCGTCCTCCCCACACTCCCCGTCCTCCCCACACTCCCCCGTCCTCCCCACACTCCCCGTCCTCCCCACACTCCCCGTCCTCCCCCACACTCCCCGTCCTCCCCACACTCCCCGTCCTCCCCACACTCCCCGTCCTCCCCACACTCCCCGTCCTCCCCACACTGCCCGTCCTCCCCACACTCCCCGTCCTCACCACACTCCCCGTCCTCACCACACACCCCGTCCGCCCCACGCTCCCCCTCCTTCCCACACTCCCCACACTCCCTACGCTCCCCGTCCTCTCCACACACCCCATCCTCCCCACACTCTCTGTTCTCACCCACACTCCCCACACTCCCAGTCCTCCCACGCACCCCATCCTCCCACGCTCCGCATCTTCCCCGTCCTCCCCACACTCCCGTCCTCCCACGCTCCCCATCTTCCCCGTCCTCCCCACGCTCCCCGTGCTCCCCACGCTCCCCGTCCTCCCCACGCTCCCCGTCCTCCCCACGCACCCCGTCCTCCCCACGCTTCCCTTCCTCCCCCCAGCACCCCGTCCTCCCCACGCACCCCGTCCTCCCCACGCACCCCCGTCCTCCCCACGCACCCCGTCCTCCCACGCACCCCGTCCCCCCACGCTCCCCGTCATACCCACGCTCCCCGTCCTCCCCACGCACCCCGTCCTCCCCACGCCACCCCGTCCCCCCACGCTCCCCGTCCTACCCACGCTCCCCGTCCTCCCCAAACTCCCCGTCCTCCCCACACTCCCCGTCCTCCCCACACTCCCCCTCCTTCCCACACTCCCCCACACTCCCAAAGCTCTCTTTTCTCACCACACTCCCCACGCTCCCCGTCCTCTCCACACTCCCCATCCTCCCCAAACTCTCTGTTCCCACCACACTCACCACACTCACCGTCCTCCCCACGCTCCCTGTCCTCTCCACACTCGCCGTCCTCACTACACTCAAAACACTCCCTGTCCTCCCCATGCTCCTTGACCTCTCCACACTCCCCGTGTTCCCCATCTCCCCAGACTCCCCATGCTCCCCATCTCCCCAGACTCCCCATTCTCACCACGCTCCCCGTCCTGCCCACACTCCCCGTCCTCTCCACACTCCTCGTCATCTCCACACTCCCCGTCCTCTCCACACTCCCCGTCCTCTCCACACTCCCCGTCCTCTCCACACTCCCCGTCCTCCCCACACTCCCCGTCCTCTCCACACTCCCCGTCCTCTCCACACTCCCCGTCCTCTCCACACTCCCCGTCCTCTCCACACTCCCCGTCATTCCACACTCCCCGTCCTCTCCACACTCCCCGTCCTCTCCAAACTCCCCGTCCTCTCCACACTCCCCGTCCTCTCCACACTCCCCGTCCTCTCCACACTCCCCGTCCTCTCCACACTCCCCTCCTCCACACACTCCCGTCCTCTCCACACTCCCAAAACTCGCTTTTCTTACCACACTCCCCACGCTCCCCCGTCCTCTCCACACTCCCCATCCTCCCCAAACTCTCTGTTCCCACCACACTCACCACACTCACCGTCCTCCCCACACACCCCGTCCTCCCCACGCTCCCGTGCTCCCCACACTCCCCGTCCTTCCACACACCCTGTCCTCCCCACACTCCCCGTCCGCGCCACACTCCCCGTCCTCCCCACACTCCCCGTCCTCCCCACACTGCCCGTCCTCACCACACTCCCCGTCCCTCACCACACACCCCCGTCCGCCCCACGCTCGCCCTCCTTCCCACACTCCCCACGCTCCCAACGCTCCCCGTCCTCTCCACACACCCCATCCTCCCCAAACTCTCTGTTCTCACCACAATCCCAACACTCCCCGTCCTCCCCACGCTCCCCGTCTTCCCCGTCCTCCCCACATTCCCCGTCCTCCCACACTCCCCGTCCTCCCCCACACTCCCCGTCCTCCCCACACTCCCCGTCCTCCCCACACTCCCCCCTCCTTCCCACACTCCCCACACTCCCAAAGCTCTCTTTCTCACCACACTCCCCACGCTCCCCGTCCTCTCCACACTCCCCATCCTCCCCAAACTCTCTGTTCCCACCACACTCACCACACTCACCGTCCTCCCCACGCTCCCTGTCCTCTCCACACTCGCGCTCCTCACTACACTCAAAACACTCCCTGTCCTCCCCATGCTCCTAGACCTCTCCACACTCCCCGTGTTCCCCCATCTCCCCAGACTCCCCATGCTCCCCATCTCCCCAGACTCCCCATTCTCACCACGCTCCCCGTCCTGCCCACACTCCCCGTCCTCTCCACACCTCCTCGTCCTCTCCACACTACCCGTCCTCCCCACACTCCCCGTCCTCCCCACACTCCCCGTCCTCCCCCACTCCCCATCCTCCCCACACTCCCCATCCTCCCCACACTCCCCGTCCTCCCACACTCCCGTCCTCCCACACTCCCCGTCCTCCCCACACTCCCCGTCCTCCCCACACTCCCGTCCTCCCCACACTCCCCCGTCCTCCCCACACTCCCCGTCCTCCCCACACTCCCCGTCCTCCCCACACTCCCCGTCCTCCCACACTCCCCGTCCTCCCCACACTCCCCGTCCTCCCCACACTCCCCCGTCCTCCCCACACTCCCCGTCCTCCCCCACATCTCCCCGTCCTCCCCAAATGCCCCAGACTCCCCGTCTTCACCACACACCCCCATCCTCCACACACTCCTCGTCCTTCCCAGGCTCCCTACACTTCCAAAACTCTCATTTCTCACCACACTCCCCACGCTCTCCGTCTCTCCACACTCTCTGTTCTCACAACACTCACCGTCCTCCCCATACACCCCGTCCTCCCCATGCTCTCCGTGCTCCCCATGCCCCCCGTGCTCGACACTCTCCCCGTGCTTCCCACGCTCCCCGTCCGCCCCACACACCCCGTCCGCCCCACACACCCCGTCCGCCACATCCGTCACACTCCCATCCTCCCCACACTCACCGTCCTCCCCACCTCCGTCCTCCCCACACTCCCCGTCCTCCACACTCCCGTCCTCCCACACTCCCCGTCCTCCCCACACTCCCGTCCTCCCCCACACTCCCCGTCCTCCCCACACTCCCCGTCCTCCCCACACTCCCCGTCCTCCCCGCACTGCTCCCGCCTGCCGTCCTCACCACACTCCCCGTCCTCACCACACTCCCCGTCCCTCACCACACACCCCCGTCCTCCCACACCCGTCGCCCACGCTCCCTCCTTCCCACACTCCCCACACTCCCTACGCTCCCCGTCCTCTCACACACCCCATCCTCCCCACACTCTCTGTTCTCACCACACTCCCCACACTCCCAGTCCTCCCCAGCCACCCCATCCTCCCCACGCTCCGCATCTTCCCCCGTTCTCCCCACACTCCCCGTCCTCCCCACGCTCCCCATTTCCCCGTCCTCCCCACGCTCCCCCGTGCTCCCCACGCTCCCCGTCCTCCCCACGCTCCCCGTCCTCCCCACGCACCACGTCCTCCCCACGCTCCCCCGTCCTCCCCACGCACCCCGTCCTCCCCACGCACCCCGTCCTCCCCACGCACCCCGTCCTCCCCACGCACCCCGTCCTCCCCACGCACCCCGTCCCCCCACGCTCCCCGTCCTACCCACGCTCCCCGTCCTCCCCACGCACCCCGTCCTCCCCACGCACCCCGTCCCCCCACGCTCCCCGTCCTACCCACGCTCCCCGTCCTCCCCGTCCTCCCCACACTCCCCCTCCTTCCCACACTCCCCACACTCCCAAAGCTCTCTTTTCTCACCACACACCCACGCTCCCCGTCCTCTCCACACTCCCCATCCTCCCCAAACTCTCTGTTCCCACCACACTCACCGTCCTCCCCACGCTCCCTGTCCTCTCCACACTCGCCGTCCTCACTACACTCAAAACACTCCCTGTCCTCCCCATGCTCCTTGACCTCTCCACACTCCCGTGTTCCCCATCTCCCCAGACTCCCCATGCTCCCCATCTCCCCAGACTCCCCATTCTCACCACGCTCCCCGTCCTGCCCACACTCCCCGTCCTCTCCACACTCCTCGTCCTCTCCACACTCCCCGTCCTCTCCAACTCCCCGTCCTCTCCACACTCCCCGTCCTCTCCACACTCCCCGTCCTCTCCACACTCCCCGTCCTCCCCACACTCCCCGTCCTCTCCACACTCCCTGTCCTCTCCACACTCCCCCGTCCTCTCCACACTCCCCGTCCTCTCCACACTCCCCGTCCTCTCCAAACTCCCCGTCCTCTCCACACTCCCCGTCCTCTCCACACTCCCCGTCCTCTCCACACTCCCCGTCCTCTCCACACTCCCCTCCTCCACACACTCCCCGTCCTCTCCACACTCCCAAAACTCGCTTTTCTAACCACACTCCCCACGCTCCCCGTCCTCTCCACACTCCCCATCCTCCCCAAACTCTCTGTTCCACCACACACCCACCACACTCACCGTCCTCCCCACACACCCCGTCCTCCCCACGCTCCCCGTGCTCCCCACACTCCCCGTCCTTCCCACACACCCTGTCCTCCCCACACTCCCGTCCGCGCCACACTCCCCGTCCTCCCCACACTCCCCGTCCTCCCCACACTCCCCCCGTCCTCCCCACACTGCCCGTCCTCACCACACTCCCCGTCCTCCCCACACACCCCGTCCGCCCCACGCTCGCCCTCCTTCCCACACTCCCCACGCTCCCAACGCTCCCCGTCCTCTCCACACACCCCATCCTCCCCAAACTCTCTGTTCTCACACAATCCCAACACTCCCCGTCCTCCCCACGCTCCCCCGTCTTCCCCGTCCTCCCCACATTCCCCGTCCTCCCCACCACTCCCCGTCCTCCCCACACTCCCCGTCCTCCCCACACTCCCCGTCCTCCCCACACTCCCCGTCCTCCCCACCACTCCCCCCTCCTTCCCACACTCCCCACACTCCCAAAGCTCTCTTTTCTCACCACACTCCCCACGCTCCCCGTCCTCTCTACACTCCCCATCCTCCCCAAACTCTCTGTTCTCACCACACTCACACACTCACCGTCCTCCCCACGCTCCCTGTCCTCTCCACACTCGCCGTCCTCACTACACTCAAAACACTCCCTGTCCTCCCCATGCTCCTAGACCTCTCCACACTCCCCGTGTTCCCCATCTCCCCAGACTCCCATTGCTCCCATCTCCCCAGACTCCCCATTCTCACCACGCTCCCCGTCCTGCCCACACTCCCCGTCCTCCCACACTCCCCGTCCTCTCCACACTCCCGTCCTCTCCACACTCCCCGTCCTCTCCACACTCCCCGTCCTCTCCACACTCCCCGTCCTCCCACACTCCCCGTCCTCTCCACACTCCCCGTCCTCTCCACACTCCCCGTCCTCTCCACACTGCCCGTCCTCTCCACACTCCCCGTCCTCCACACACTCCCCGTCCTCTCCACACTCCCCGTCCTCCACACACTCCCCGTCCTCTCCACACTCCCAAAACTCGCTTTTCTTACCACACTCCCCACGCTCCCCGTCCTCTCCACACTCCCCATCCTCCCCAAACTCTCTGTTCCCACCACACTCACCACACTCACCGTCCTCCCCACACACCCCGTCCTCCCCACGCTCCCCGTGCTCCGCACACATCCCCGTCCTTCCCACACACCCTGTCCTCCCCACACTCCCCGTCCGCGCCACACTCCCCGTCCTCCCCACACTCCCCGTCCTCCCCACACTGCCCGTCCTCACCACACTCCCCGTCCTCACCACACACCCCGTCCGCCCCACGCTCGCCCTCCTTCCCACACTCCCCACACTTCGAACGCTCCCCGTCCTCTCCACACACCCCATCCTCCCCAATCTCTCTGTTCTCACCACACTCCCAACACTCCCCGTCCTCCCCACGATCCCCGTCTTCCCCGTCCTCCCCACACTCCCCGTCCTCCCCACACTCCCCGTCCTCCCCACGCTCCCCGTCCTCCCCACGCTCCCCGTCCTCCCCACGCTCCCCCTCCTCCCCACACTCCCCGTCCTCCCCACACTCCCCGTCCTCCCCTAACTCCCGGTCCTCACCACGCTTCCTGTCATCCCCACGCTCCCCGTCCTCACTACACTCAAAACACTCCCTGTCCTCCCCATGCTCCTTGACCTCTCCACACTCCCCGTGCTCCCCATCTCCCCAGACTCCCCATGCTCACCACACTCCCCGTCCTGCCCACACTCCCCTTCCTCTCCACACTCCCCGTCCTCTCCACACTCCTCGTCCCCTCCACACTCCCCGTCCTCTCCACACTACCCGTCCTTTCCACACTCCCCGTCCTCTCCACACTCCCCGTCCTCTCCACACTCCCCGTCCTCTCCACACTCCCCGTCCTCCTCCACACTCCCCCGTCCTCTCCACTCTCCCCGTCCTCCCCACACTCCCAAAACTCTCTTTTCTCACCACACTCCCCGCGCTCCCCCGTCCTCTCCACACTCCCCATCCTCCCCAAACTCTCTGTTCTCACCACACTCGCCGTCCTCCCCCACACTCCCCATGCTCCCCACGCTCCCCGAGCTCCCCACGCTCCCCCGTCCTCCCCACGCTCCCCGTCCAGCCCACGCTCCCCGTCCTCCCCACGCTCCCCGTCCTCCCCACGCTCCCCATCCCTCCCCACGCACCCCGTCCTCCCCACGCACCCCGTCTTCCCCACGCTCCCCGTCCTCACCCACACTCCCCGTCCTCCCCACACTCCCCGTCCTCCCCACACTCCCCGTCCTCACCACACTCCCCGTCCTCACCACTCACCCCGTCCGCCCCACGCTCCCCCTCCTTCCCACAATCCCCACACTCCCAAAGCTCTCTTTTCTCACCACACTCCCCACGCTCCCCACGCTCCCCGTCCTCTCCACACACCCCATCCTCCCCAAAACTCTCTGTTCTCACGACACTCCCCCACACTCCCCGTCCTCCCCCACGCTCCCCGTCTTCCCCGTCCTCCCCCACACTCCCCGTCCTCCCCACACTCCCCGTCCTCCCCCACACTCCACGTCCTCCCCACACTCCCCGTCCTCCCCTTTATCCCGGTCCTCACCACACTTCCGGTCCTCCCCACACTCCCGGTCCTCCCCACACTCGCCGTCCTCCCCACACTCCCCGTCCTCTCCACACTCCCCGTCCTCTCCACACTCCCCGTCCTCTCCACACTCCCCGTCCTCTCCACACTCCCCGTCCTCCCCAAACTCCTGTTCTCACCACACCCTCCCCACACTCCCCTTCCTCCCCCCCCCCCACACTCCCCTTCCTCCCCACACTCCCCTTCCTCCCCACACTCCCCTTCCTCCCCCACACTCCCCGTTCTCCCCACACTCCCCGTTCTCCCCACACTCCCCGTTCACCACACTCCCCGTAGTCCCCACGCTCTGCACACTCCCTGTCCTCCCCCACACTCCCCGTCCTCCCCACACTCCCCGTCCTCCCCAACTCCCCGTCCTCCCCACACTCCCCGTCCTCCAACACACTACCCGTCCTTCCCACACTCGCCGTCCTCACCACACTCACCGTCCTGCCCCAAATGCCCCAGACTCCCCGTCTTCACCACACGCCCCATCCTCCACACACTCCTCGTCCTTCCCACACTCCCCATCCTCCCCAAACTCTGTTTCACCACACTCACCACACTCGCCGTCCTCCCCACACTCGCCGTCCTCCCCACGCTCCCCGTCCTCCCCGCGCTCCCCGTCCTCCCCGCGCTCCCCGTCCTCCCCGCGCTCCCCGTCCTCCCCGCGCTCCCCGTCCTCCCCGCGCTCCCCGTCCCTCCCCGCGCTCCCCGTCCTCCCCGCGCTCCCCGTCCTCCCCGCGCTCGCCGTACTCCCCGCGCTCGCCGTCCTCCCCCTCGCTCGCCGTCCTCCCCCACGCTCGCCGTCCTCCCCCACGCTCGCCGTCCCTCCCCCACACTCACCGTCCTCCCCACACTCCCTGTCCTAACCACAGTCCCCAGATTGCCCGTCCTCACCACACTCGCCATCCTCAGCAAACTCCCCCGTCCTCCCCACACTCCCCGTCCTCTCCACACTCCCCATCCTCCCCAAACTCCCGGTCCTCAACACACTCCCCACACTCCCCGTCCTCCCTACACTCCCCACGCTCCCCACACTCCCCAGACTCCTCGTCCTCATCTCACTCCCCATCCTCACCACACTCCCCGTCCTCCCCACGCTCCCCGTCCTCCCCAAACTCCCCATGCTCCCCGTCCTCTCCACACTCCCCACACTCCCCGTCCTCCGCACACTCCCCATACTCCCCGTCCACCCCAAACTCCCGTCGTCAACAAACTCCCCGTCCTCATCACACTCCCCGTCCTCAACACAATCACCGGCCTCCCGACCCTCCATGTCCTCCCCACCCTCCCCGTCCTCCCCACCCTCCCCGTCCTCCACACCCTCCCCGCCCTCCCCACACTCCCCGCCCTCCCCACACTCCCCGTCCTCCCCACACTCCCCGTCCTCCCCACACTCCCCGTCCTCTCCACACTCCCCGTCCTCCCCACACTCCCCGTCCTCCCCACACTCCCCGTCCTCCCCACACTCCCCGTCCTCCCCACACTCCCCGTCCTCCCCACACTCCCCGTCCTACCCACACTCCCCGCGCTCTACAAGCTCACCGTCCTCCCCACACTCCCCGTCCTCCCCACACTCCCCGTCCTCCCCAAACTCCCCGTCCTCCCCACACTCCCCGTCCTCCCCACACACCCCGTCCTCCCCACACTCGCCGTCCTCCCCACATGCCCCAGAATCCCCGTCTTCTCCACACTCTCATTCCTCCGCACACTCCTCGTCCTTCCCACACTCCCCACTCTCCCAAAACTCTCTTTTCTCACCACACTCCCCACGCTCTCCGTCCTCTCCACACTTCCCATCCTCCCCAAATTCTCTGTTCTCACCACACTCCCCACACTCCCCGTCCACCCCACGCTCCCTGTCTTCCCCGTCCTCCCCACATTCCCCGTCCTCCCCACGCTCCCCGTCCTCCCCACGCTCCCCGTCCTCCCCACGCTCCCCGTCCTCCCCACGCTCCCCGTCCTCCCCACGCTCCCCGTCCTCCCCACGCTCCCCGTCCTCCCCACGCTCCCCGTCCTCCCCACGCTCCCCGTCCTCCCCACGCTCCCCGTCCTCTCCACGCTCCCCGTCCTCTCCACGATCCCCGTCCTCACTACACTCAAAACACTCCCTGTCCTCCCCATGCTCCTTGACCTCTCCACACTCCACACTCCCCGTGCTCCCCATCTCCCCAGACTCCCCATGCTCAACACGCTCCCCGTCCTGCCCACACTCCCCGTCCTGCCCACACTCCCCGTCCTGCCCACACTCCCCGTCCTGCCCACACTCCCCGTCCTGCCCACACTCCCCGTCCTGCCCACACTCCCCGTCCTGCCCACACTCCCCGTCCTCTCCACACTCCCCGTCCTCTCCACACTCCCCGTCCTCTCCACACTCCCCGTCCTCTCCACACTCCCCCGTCCTCCACACACTCCCCGTCCTCTCCACACTCCCCGTCCTCCACACACTCCCCGTCCTCTCCACACTCCCAAAACTCGCTTTTCTTACCACACTCCCCATGCTCCCCGTCCTCTCCACACTCCCCATCCTCCCCAAACTCTCTGTTCCCACCACACTCACCACACTCACCGTCCTCCCCACACACCCCGTCCTCCCCACGCTCCCCGTGCTCCGCACACTCCCCGTCCTTCCCACACACCCTGTCCTCCCCACACTCCCCGTCCGCGCCACACTCCCCGTCCTCCCCACACTCCCCGTCCTCCCCACACTGCCCGTCCTCACCACACTCCCCGTCCTCACCACACACCCCGTCCGCCCCACGCTCGCCCTCCTTCCCACACTCCCCACACTTCGAACGCTCCCCGTCCTCTCCACACACCCCATCCTCCCCAATCTCTCTGTTCTCACCACACTCCCAACACTCCCCGTCCTCCCCACGATCCCCGTCTTCCCCGTCCTCCCCACACTCCCCGTCCTCCCCACACTCCCCGTCCTCCCCTAACTCCCGGTCCTCACCACGCTTCCTGTCATCCCCACGCTCCCCGTCCTCACTACACTCAAAACACTCCCTGTCCTCCCCATGCTCCTTGACCTCTCCACACTCCCCGTGCTCCCCATCTCCCCAGACTCCCCATGCTCACCACACTCCCCGTCCTGCCCACAGTCCCCTTCCTCTCCACACTCCCCGTCCTCTCCACACTCCTCGTCCCCTCCACACTCCCCGTCCTCTCCACACTACCCGTCCTTTCCACACTCCCCGTCCTCTCCACACTCCCCGTCCTCTCCACACTCCCCGTCCTCTCCACACTCCCCGTCCTCTCCACACTCCCCGTCCTCTCCACACTCCCCGTCCTCTCCACTCTCCCCGTCCTCTCCACTCTCCCCGTCCTCCCCACACTCCCAAAACTCTCTTTTCTCACCACACTCCCCGCGCTCCCCGTCCTCTCCACACTCCCCATCCTCCCCAAACTCTCTGTTCTCACCACACTCGCCGTCCTCCCCACACTCCCCATGCTCCCCACGCTCCCCGAGCTCCCCACGCTCCCCGTCCACCCCACGCTCCCCGTCCAGCCCACGCTCCCCGTCCTCCCCACGCTCCCCGTCCTCCCCACGCTCCCCATCCTCCCCACGCACCCCGTCCTCCCCACGCACCCCGTCTTCCCCACGCTCCCCGTCCTCACCACACTCCCCGTCCTCCCCACACTCCCCGTCCTCCCCACACTCCCCGTCCTCACCACACTCCCCGTCCTCACCACTCACCCCGTCCGCCCCACGCTCCCCCTCCTTCCCACAATCCCCACACTCCCAAAGCTCTCTTTTCTCACCACACTCCCCACGCTCCCCACGCTCCCCGTCCTCTCCACACACCCCATCCTCCCCAAACTCTCTGTTCTCACGACACTCCCCACACTCCCCGTCCTCCCCACGCTCCCCGTCTTCCCCGTCCTCCCCACACTCCCCGTCCTCCCCACACTCCCCGTCCTCCCCCACACTCCACGTCCTCCCCACACTCCCCGTCCTCCCCTTTATCCCGGTCCTCACCACACTTCCGGTCCTCCCCACACTCCCGGTCCTCCCCACACTCGCCGTCCTCCCCACACTCCCCGTCCTCTCCACACTCCCCGTCCTCTCCACACTCCCCGTCCTCTCCACACTCCCCGTCCTCTCCACACTCCCCGTCCTCCCCAAACTCCCTGTTCTCACCACACTCCCCACACTCCCCTTCCTCCCCACACTCCCCTTCCTCCCCACACTCCCCTTCCTCCCCACACTCCCCTTCCTCCCCACACTCCCCTTCCTCCCCACACTCCCCGTTCTCCCCACACTCCCCGTTCTCCCCACACTCCCCGTAGTCCCCACGCTCTGCACACTCCCTGTCCTCCCCACACTCCCCGTCCTCCCCACACTCCCCGTCCTCCCCACACTCCCCGTCCTCCCCACACTCCCCGTCCTCAACACACTACCCGTCCTTCCCACACTCGCCGTCCTCACCACACTCACCGTCCTGCCCCAAATGCCCCAGACTCCCCGTCTTCACCACACGCCCCATCCTCCACACACTCCTCGTCCTTCCCACACTCCCCATCCTCCCCAAACTCTGTTTCACCACACTCACCACACTCGCCGTCCTCCCCACACTCGCCGTCCTCCCCACGCTCCCCGTCCTCCCCGCGCTCCCCGTCCTCCCCGCGCTCCCCGTCCTCCCCGCGCTCCCCGTCCTCCCCGCGCTCCCCGTCCTCCCCGCGCTCCCCGTTCTCCCCGCGCTCCCCGTCCTCCCCGCGCTCCCCGTCCTCCCCGCGCTCCCCGTCCTCCCCGCGCTCGCCGTACTCCCCGCGCTCGCCGTCCTCCCCTCGCTCGCCGTCCTCCCCACGCTCGCCGTCCTCCCCACGCTCGCCGTCCTCCCCACACTCACCGTCCTCCCCACACTCCCTGTCCTAACCACACTCCCCAGATTGCCCGTCCTCACCACACTCGCCATCCTCAGCAAACTCCCCGTCCTCCCCACACTCCCCGTCCTCTCCACACTCCCCATCCTCCCCAAACTCCCGGTCCTCAACACACTCCCCACACTCCCCGTCCTCCCTACACTCCCCACGCTCCCCACACTCCCCAGACTCCTCGTCCTCATCTCACTCCCCATCCTCACCACACTCCCCGTCCTCCCCACGCTCCCCGTCCTCCCCAAACTCCCCACGCTCCCCGTCCTCTCCACACTCCCCACACTCCCCGTCCTCCGCACACTCCCCATACTCCCCGTCCACCCCAAAACTCCCCGTCGTCAACAAACTCCCCGTCCTCATCACACTCCCCGTCCTCAACACAATCACCGGCCTCCCGACCCTCCATGTCCTCCCCACCCTCCCCGTCCTCCCCACCCTCCCCGTCCTCCACACCCTCCCCGCCCTCCCCACACTCCCCGCCCTCCCCACACTCCCCGTCCTCCCCACACTCCCCGTCCTCCCCACACTCCCCGTCCTCTCCACACTCCCCGTCCTCCCCACACTCCCCGTCCTCCCCACACTCCCCGTCCTCCCCACACTCCCCGTCCTCCCCACACTCCCCGTCCTCCCCACACTCCCCGTCCTACCCACACTCCCCGCGCTCTACAAGCTCACCGTCCTCCCCACACTCCCCGTCCTCCCCACACTCCCCGTCCTCCCCACACTCCCCGTCCTCCCCACACTCCCCGTCCTCCCCACACACCCCGTCCTCCCCACACTCGCCGTCCTCCCCACATGCCCCAGAATCCCCGTCTTCTCCACACTCTCATTCCTCCGCACACTCCTCGTCCTTCCCACACTCCCCACTCTCCCAAAACTCTCTTTTCTCACGACACTCCCCACGCTCTCCGTCCTCTCCACACTTCCCATCCTCCCCAAATTCTCTGTTCTCACCACACTCCCCACACTCCCCGTCCACCCCACGCTCCCTGTCTTCCCCGTCCTCCCCACATTCCCCGTCCTCCCCACGCTCCCCGTCCTCCCCACGCTCCCCGTCCTCCCCACGCTCCCCGTCCTCCCCACGCTCCCCGTCCTCCCCACGCTCCCCGTCCTCCCCACGCTCCCCGTCCTCCCCACGCTCCCCGTCCTCCCCACGCTCCCCGTCCTCCCCACGCTCCCCGTCCTCTCCACGCTCCCCGTCCTCTCCACGATCCCCGTCCTCACTACACTCAAAACACTCCCTGTCCTCCCCATGCTCCTTGACCTCTCCACACTCCACACTCCCCGTGCTCCCCATCTCCCCAGACTCCCCATGCTCAACACGCTCCCCGTCCTGCCCACACTCCCCGTCCTGCCCACACTCCCCGTCCTGCCCACACTCCCCGTCCTGCCCACACTCCCCGTCCTGCCCACACTCCCCGTCCTGCCCACACTCCCCGTCCTGCCCACACTACCCGTCCTGCCCACACTCCCCGTCCTCTCCACACTCCCCGTCCTCTCCACACTGCCCGTCCTCTCCACACTCCCCGTCCTCTCCACACTCCCCGTCCTCTCCACACTCCCCGTCCTCTCCACACTCCCCGTGCTCCCCACACTCCCCGTCCTCAGCACACTCCCCGTCCTCAGCACACTCCCCGTCCTCTCCACACTCCCCGTCCTCTCCACACTCCCCGTCCTCTCCACACTCCTTGTCCTCTCCACACTCCCCGTCCTCTCCACACTCCCCGTCCTCTCCACACTCCCCTTCCTCCCCACACTCCCCTTCCTCCCCTCACTCCCCGTCCTCTCCACACTCCCCGTCCACTCCACACTCCCCGTCCTCTCCACACTCCCCGTCCTCCCCAAACTCCCTGTCTTCACGACACTCCCCACACTCCCCTTCCTCCCCACACTCCCCTTCCTCCCCACACTCCCCATCCTCCCCACACTCCCCATCCTCCCCACGCTCTGCACACACCCCGTCCTCCCCACACTCCCCGTGTTCCCCACACACCCCGTCCACACCACACTTCCCGTCCACCCCCCACTCCCCGTCCTCCCCACGCTCCCCATCCTCAGCACACTCCCCGTCCTCAGCACACTCCCCGTCCTCAGCACACTCCCCGTCCTCAGCACACTCCCCGTCCTCAGCACACTCCCCGTCCTCCCCACACTCCCCGACCTCAGCACACACCCCGTCCTCAACACACTACCCGTCCTCAACACACTACCCGTCCTCCCCACTCTCGCCGTCCTCACCACACTCCGCACACTCCCCGTCCTCTCCACACTCACCGTCATCGCCAAATGCCCCGTCCGCCCCACACTCCCCGTCCTCCCCACACTCCCCGTCCTCCCCACACTCCCCGTCCTCACCACATTCCCCGTCCTCACCACACTCCCCGTCCTCTCCACACTCACCGTCATCGCCAAATGCCCCGTCCGCCCCACACTCCCCGTCCTCCCCACACTCCCCGTCCTCCCCACACTCCCCGTCCTCACCACATTCCCCGTCCTCACCACACTCCCCGTCCTCACCACACTCCCCGTCCTCACCACACTCCCCGTCCTCACCACACTCCCCGTCCTCACCACACTCCCCGTCCGCCCCACGCTCCCCCTCCTTCCCACACTCCCAACGCTCACCACGCTCGCCGTCCTCTCCATACACCCCATACTCCCCAAACTCTCTGTTCTCACCACACTCCCCACACTCCCCGTCCTGCCCACGCTCCCCGTCTTCCCCGTCCTCCCCACACTCCCCGTCCTCCTCACACTCCCCGTCCTCCCCACACTCCCCGTCCTCTCCACACTCGCCGTTCTCTCCACACTCCCCGTCCTGTCCACGCTCCCCGTCCTCTCCACACTCGCCGTCCTCACTACACTCAAAACACTCCCTGTCCTCCCCATGGTCCTTGACCTCTCCACACTCCCCGTGCTCCCCATCACCCCAGACTCCCCATGCTCACCATGCTCCCCGTCCTGCCCACACTCCTCGTCCTTCCCACACTCCGCCTCCTCTCCACACTCCTCGTCCCCTCCACACTCCCCGTCCTCTCCACACTCCCCGTCCTCTCCACACTCCCCGTCCTCTCCACACTCCCCGTCCTCTCCACACTCCCCGTCCTCTCCACACTCCCCGTCCTCTCCACACTCCCCGTCCTCTCCACACTCCCCGTCCACTCCACACTCCCCGTCCTCTCCACACTCCCCGTCCTCTCCACACTCCCCGTCCTCTCCACACTCCCCGTCCTCTCCACACTCCCCGTCCTCTCCACACTCCCCGTCCTCCCCAAACTCCCTGATCTCACCACACTCCCCACACTCCCCTTCCTCCCCACACTCCCCTTCCTCCTCACACTCCCCGTTCTCCCCACACTCCCCATCCTCAACACACTCCCCATCCTCCCCACACACCTCATCGTCCCCACGCTCTGCACACTCCCCGTCCTCCCCACACTCCCCGTCCTCCCCACACTCCCCGTCCTCCCCACACTCCCCGTCCTCCCCACACTCCCCGTCCTCAGCACACTCCCCGACCTCAGCATACTCCCCGTCCTCCGCACACTCCCCGTCCTCCCACACGCCCCGTCCTCCAGACACTCCTCGTCCTTCCCACATTCCCCACACTCCCCACACTCCCAAAACTCTCTTTTCTCACCACACTCCCAAGGCTCCCCATCCTCCCCAAACTCTCTGTTTCACCACACTCACCACACTCGCCGTCCACCCCACGCTCCCCATCCTCCGCACTCTCCAGTTCCTCCCCACGCTCCCCGTCCTCCCCACTCTCCAGTTCCTCCCCACACTCCCCGTCCTCCCCACACACCCCGTCCTCGCCACACTCCCCGTCCTCCCCACACTCCCCGTCCTCCCCACACTCCCCGTCCTCACCACATTCCCCGTCCTCACCACACTCCCCGTCCTCACCACACTCCCCGTCCTCACCACAGTCCCCGTCCTCACCACACTCCCCGTCCTCACAACACTCCCCGTCCGCCCCACGCTCCCCCTCCTTCCCACACTCCCCACGCTCACCACGCTCCCCGTCCTCTCCATACACCCCATACTCCCCAAACTCTCTGTTCTCACCACACTCCCCACACTCCCCGTCCTGCCCACGCTCCCCGTCTTCCCCGTCCTCCCCACACTCCCCGTCCTCCTCACACTCCCCGTCCTCCCCACACTCCCCGTCCTCTCCACACTCGCCGTCCTCACTACACTCAAAACACTCCCTGTCCTCCCCATGGTCCTTGACCTCTCCACACTCCCCGTGCTCCCCATCACCCCAGACTCCCCATGCTCACCATGCTCCCCGTCCTGCCCACACTCCTCGTCCTTCCCACACTCCGCCTCCTCTCCACACTCCCCGTCCACTCCACACTCCCCGTCCTCTCCACACTCCCCGTCCTCTCCACACTCCCCGTCCTCTCCACACTCCCCGTCCTCTCCACACTCCCTGTCCTCTCCACACTCCCTGTCCCCTCCAAACTCCCTTGTCTCACCACACTCCCCACACTCCCCTTCCTCCCCACACTCCCCTTCCTCCTCACACTCCCCGTTCTCCCCACACTCCCCATCCTCAACACACTCCCCATCCTCCCCACACACCTCATCGTCCCCACGCTCTGCACACTCCCCGTCCTCCCCACACTCCCCGTCCTCCCCACACTCCCCGTCCTCCCCACACTCCCCATCCTCAGCACACTCCCCGACCTCAGCACACTCCCCGTCCTCCCCACACTCCCCGTCCTCCCACACGCCCCGTCCTCCAGACACTCCTCGTCCTTCCCACATTCCCCACACTCCCCACACTCCCAAAACTCTCTTTTCTCACCACACTCCCAAGGCTCCCCATCCTCCCCAAACTCTCTGTTTCACCACACTCACCACACTCACCGTCCACCCCACGCTCCCCATCCTCCCCACTCTCCAGTTCCTCCCCACGCTCCCCGTCCTCCCCACTCTCCAGTTCCTCCCCACGCTCCCCGTCCTCCCCACACTCCCCGTCCTCCCCACACTCCCCATCCTCCCCACACTCCCCGTCCTCTCCACACTCACCGTCCTCCCCAAATGCCCCAGACTCCCCGTCTTCACCACACGCCCCGTCCTCCAGACACTCCTCGTCCTTCCCACATTCCCCACACTCCCCACACTCCCAAAACTCTCTTTTCTCACCACACTCACCAGGCTCCCCATCCTCCCCAAACTCTCTGTTTCACCACACTCACCACACTCGCCGTCCACCCCACGCTCCCCATCCTCCCCACTCTCCAGTTCCTCCCCACGCTCCCCGTCCTCCCCACGCTCCCCGTCCTCCCCAAGGTCCCCGTCCTCCCAGCGCTCCCCGTCCTCCCCACGCTCCCCGTCCTCCCCACGCTCCCCGTCCTCCCCACGCTCCCCGTCCTCCCCACGCTCGCCGTGCTCCCCCCGCTCGCCGTCCTCCCCCCGCTCCCCGTCCTCCCCACGCTCCCCGTCCTCCCCACGCTCCCCGTCCTCCCCACGCTCCCCGTCCTCCCCAGGCTCCCCGTCCTCCCCACGCTCCCCGTCCTCCCCACGCTCCCCGTCCTCCCCACGCTCCCCGTCCTCTCCACGCTCCCCGTCCTCTCCACGCTCCCCGTCCTCCCTACGCTCCCCGTCCTCCCCACTCGCCCCACACTCCCCACACTCCCAAAACTCTCTTTTCTCACCACAATCCCCACGCTCTCCGTCCTCTCCACACTCCCCATCCTCCCCAAAATCTCTGTTCTCACCACACTCACCACACTCGCCGTCCTCCCCACACTCCCCGTGCTCCCCACGCTCCCCGTGCTCCCCACGCTCCCCGTGCTCCCCACACTCCCCGTCCTCCCCACGCACCCCGTCCTCACCACACTCCCCGTCCGCCCCACGCTCCCACTCCTTCCCACACTCCCCACACTCCCAAAGCTCTCTTTTCTCACCATACTCCCCACGCTCCCCACGCTCCCCGTCCTCTCCACACACCCCAACCTCCCCAAACTCTCTGTTCTCACCACACTCCCCACACTTCCCGTCCTCCCCACACTCCCCATCCTCTCCACGCTCCCCGTCCTCTCCACACTCGCCGTCCTCACTACACTCAAAACACTCCCTGTCCTCCCCATGCTCCTTGACTTCTCCACACTCCCCGTGCTCCCCATCTCCCCAGACACCCCGTCCTCTCCACGCTCCCCGTCCTGCCCACACTCCCCGCCCTCTGCACACTCCCCACCCTCTCCACACTCCCCGCCCTCTCCACACTCCCCGCCCTCTCCACACTCCCCGCCCTCTCCACACTCCCCGCCCTCTCCACACTCCCCGCCCTCTCCACACTCCCCGCCCTCTCCACACTCCCCGCCCTCTCCACACTCCCCGCCCTCTCCACACCCCCGCCCTCTCCACACTCCCCGCCCTCTCCACACTCCCCGCCCTCTCCACACTCCCCGCCCTCTCCACACTCCCCGCCCTCTCCACACTCCCCGCCCTCTCCACACTCCCCGCCCTCTCCACACTCCCCGCCCTCTCCACACTCCCCGCCCTCTCCACACTCCCCGCCCTCTCCACACTCCCCGCCCTCTCCACACTCCCCGCCCTCTCCACATTCCCCGTCCTCTCCACGCTCCCCGTCCTCCCCACGCTCCCCGTCCTCCCCACGCTCCCCGTCCTCCCCACACTCCCCGTCCTCCCCTAACTCCCGGTCCTCACCACAATTCCCGTCCACCCCACACTCCCAGTCCTCCCCACACTCCCCGTCCTCTCCACACTCCCCGCCCTCTCCACACTCCCCGCCCTCTTCACACTCCCCGCCCTCTCCACACTCCCCGCCCTCTCCAACACTCCCCGCCCTCTCCACACTCCCCATCCTCTCCACACTCCCCGTCCTCCCCAAACTCCCTGTTCTCACCACACTCTGTGCACTCCCCTTCCTCCCCACACTCCCCTTCCACCCCACACTCCCTGTTCTCCCCACACTCCCCATCCTCACCACACTCCCCATCCTCCCCACACTCCCCATCCTCCCCACACTCCCCGTCGTCCCCACGCTCTGCACACTCCCTGTCCTCCCCACACTCCCCGTCCTCCCCACTTTCCCTGTCCTCCCCACACTCCCCGTCCTCCCCACGCTCCCCGTCCTCAGCACACTCCCCGACCTCAGCACACACCCCGTCCTCAACACACTACCCGTCCTTCCCACACTCGCCGTCCTCACCACACTCCGCACACTCCCCGTCCTCTCCACACTCACTGTCCTCCCCACATGCCCCAGACTCCCCGTCTTCACCACACGCCCCGTCCTCCACACACTCCTCGTACTTCCCACACTCCCCACACACCCAAAACTCTCTTTTCTCACCACACTCCCCACGCTCCCCGTCCTCTCCACACTCCCCGTCCTCCCCACACTCCCCATTCTCCCCAAACTCCCTGTTCTCATCACACGGCCCACACCCCCTGTTCTCCCCACACTCCCATCCGCCCCACACTCCCCGTCGTCCCCACACTCCCCATCCACCCCACACTCCCTGTCCTCCCCACTCTCCCCGTCCTCCCCACATTCCCCGTCCTCCCCACACTCCCCGTCCTCCCCACACTCACCGTCCTCCCCACACACCCCGTCCTCCCCACACTCGCCGTCCTCCCCACATGCCCCAGACTCCCCGTCTTCTCCACACTGTCCGTCCTCCGCACACTCCTCGTCCTTCCCACACTCCCCACTCTCCCAAAACTCTCTTTTCTCACCACACTCCCCACGCTCTCCGTCCTCTCCACACTTCCCATCCTCCCCAAACTCTCTGTTCTCACCACACTCCCCACACGCCCCGTCCACCCCACGCTCCCTGTCTTCCCCGTCCTCCCCACATTCCCCGTCCTCCCCACACTCCCCGTCCTCCCCACACTCCCCGTCCTCCCCACACTCCCCGTCCTCCCCACACTCCCCGTCCTCCCCACACTCCCCGTCCTCCCCACACTCCCCGTCCTCCCCACACTCCCCGTCCTCCCCACACTCCCCGTCCTCCCCACACTCCCCGTCCTCCCCACACTCCCCGTCCTCCCCACACTCCCCGTCCTCCCCACAATCCCCGTCCTCCCCACGCTCCCCGTCCTCACTACACTCAAAACACTCCCAGTCCTCCCCATGCTCCTTGACCTCTCCACACTCCCCGTGCTCCCCATCTCCCCAGACTCCCCATGCTCAACACGCTCCCCGTCCGGCCCACACTCCCCGTCCTGCCCACACTCCCCGTCCTGCCCACACTCCCCGTCCTGCCCACACTCCCCGTCCTGCCCACACTCCCCGTCCTGCCCACACTCCCCGTCCTGCCCACACTCCCCGTCCTCCCCACTCTCGCCGTCCTCACAACACTCCGCACACTCCCCGTCCTCTCCACACTCACCGTCATCGCCAAATGCCCCAGACTCCCCGTCTTCACCACACGCCCCGTCCTCCACACACTCCTCGTCCTTCCCACACTCCCCACACTCCCAAAACTCTCTTTTGTCACCACACTCCCCACGCTCCCCGTCCTCTCCACACTCCCCATCCTGCCAAAACTTTCTGTTCTCACCACACTCACCACACTCACCGTCCTCGCCAGGCTCCCCGTCCTCCCCATGCACCCCATGCTCCCCACGCTCCCCGTGCTCCCCACGCTCCCCGTGCTCCACACGCTCCCCGTCCTCGCCATGCTCCCCGTCCTCCCCACACTCCCCGTCCTCCCCACACTCCCCGTCCTCCCCACACACCCCGTCCGCTCCACACTCCCCGTCCGCCCCACACTCACCGTCCTCCCCACACACCCCGTCCTCGCCACACTCCCCGTCCTCCCCACACTCCCCGTCCTCCCCACACTCCCCTTCCTCCCCACACTCCCCGTCCTCCCCACACTTCCCGTCCTCCCCACACTCCCTGTCCTCACCACACTCCACGTCATCACCACACTCCCCGTCCTCACCACACTCCCCCTCCTTCCCACACTCCCCACGCTCACCACGCTCCCCGTCCTCTCCAAACACCCCATACTCCCCAAACTCTCTGTTCTCACCACACTCCCCACACTCACCGTCCTGCCCATGCTCCCCGTCTTCCCCGTCCTCCCCACACTCCCCGTCCTCCTCACACTCCCCGTCCTCCCCACACTCCCCGTCCTCCCCACACTCCCCGTCCTCTCCACACTCCCCGTCCTCTCCACGCTCCCCGTCCTCTCCACACTCGCCGTCCTCACTACACTCAAAACACTCCCTGTCCTCCCCATGCTCCTTGACCTCTCCACACTCCCCGTGCTCCCCATCACCCCATGCTCACCATGCTCCCCGTCCTGCCCACACTCCTCGTCCTTCCCACACTCCGCCTCCTCTCCACACTCCCCGTCCTCTCCACACTCCCCGTCCTCTCCACACTCCCCGTCCTCTCCACACTCCCCGTCCTCCCCACACTCCCCGTCCTCCCCACACTCCCCGTCCTCCCCACACTCCCCGTCCTCCTCACACTCCCCGTCCTCCTCACACTCCCCGTCCTCCCCACACTCCCCGTCCTCCCCACAATCCCCGTCGTCTCCACACTCCCCGTCCTCTCCACGCTCCCCGTCCTCTCCACGCTCGCCGTCGTCTCCACACTCCCCGTCGTCTCCACACTCCCTGATATCACCACACTCCCCACACTCCCCTTCCTCCCCACACTCCCCTTCCTCCTCACACTCCCCGTTCTCCCCACACTCCCCATCCTCCCCACACTCCCCATCCTCCCCACACACCTCATCGTCCCCACGCTCTGCACACTCCCCGTCCTCCCAACACTCCCCGACCTCCCCATACTCCCCGTCCACCTCACACTCCCCGTCGTCAACAAACTCCCCGTCCTCATCACACTCCCCGTCCTCAACGCAATCAACCTCCTCCCGACCCTCCCTGTCCTCCCCACCGTCCCCGTCCTCCCCACACTCCCCGTCCTCCCCACCGTCCCCGTCCTCCCCACACTCCCCGTCCTCCCCACGCTCCCCGTGCTCCCCACGCTCCCCGTCCTCCCCATGCTCCCCGTCCTCCCCACGCTCCCCATCCTCCCCACACACCCCATCGTCCCCACACACCCCGTCCTCCGCACACTCCCCATACTCCCCGTCCACCTCACACTCCCCGTCGTCAACAAACTCCCCGTCCTCATCACACTCCCCGTCCTCAACGCAATCAACCTCCTCCCGACCCTCCCTGTCCTCCCCACCGTCCCCGTCCTCCCCACACTCCCCGTCCTCCCCACGCTCCCCGTCCTCCCCACGCTCCCCGTCCTCCCCACGCTCCCCGTCCTCCCCACGCTCCCCGTCCTCCCCACGCTCCCCGTCCTCCCCACGCACCCCGTCCTCCCCACGCTCCCCGTCCTCCCCACGCTCCCCGTCCTCCCCACGCTCCCCGTCCTCCCCACGCTCCCCGTCCTCCCCACGCTCCCCGTCCTCCCCACGCTCCCCGTCCTCCCCACGCTCCCCGTCCTCCCCACGCTCCCCGTCCTCCCCACGCTCCCCGTCCTCCCCACGCTCCCCGTCCTCCCCACGCTCCCCGTCCTCCCCACACTCCCCGTCCTCACCACATTCCCCGTCCTCACCACACTCCCCGTCCTCACCACACTCCCCGTCCTCACCACAGTCCCCGTCCTCACCACACTCCCCGTCCTCACAACACTCCCCGTCCGCCCCACGCTCCCCCTCCTTCCCACACTCCCCACGCTCACCACGCTCCCCGTCCTCTCCATACACCCCATACTCCCCAAACTCTCTGTTCTCACCACACTCCCCACACTCCCCGTCCTGCCCACGCTCCCCGTCTTCCCCGTCCTCCCCACACTCCCCGTCCTCCTCACACTCCCCGTCCTCCCCACACTCCCCGTCCTCTCCACACTCGCCGTCCTCACTACACTCAAAACACTCCCTGTCCTCCCCATGGTCCTTGACCTCTCCACACTCCCCGTGCTCCCCATCACCCCAGACTCCCCATGCTCACCATGCTCCCCGTCCTGCCCACACTCCTCGTCCTTCCCACACTCCCCGTCCACTCCACACTCCCCGTCCTCTCCACACTCCCCGTCCTCTCCACACTCCCCGTCCTCTCCACACTCCCCGTCCTCTCCACACTCCCCGTCCTCTCCACACTCCCCGTCCTCTCCACACTCCCTGTCCCCTCCAAACTCCCTTGTCTCACCACACTCCCCACACTCCCCTTCCTCCCCACACTCCCCTTCCTCCTCACACTCCCCGTTCTCCCCACACTCCCCATCCTCAACACACTCCCCATCCTCCCCACACACCTCATCGTCCCCACGCTCTGCACACTCCCCGTCCTCCCCACACTCCCCGTCCTCCCCACACTCCCCGTCCTCCCCACACTCCCCATCCTCAGCACACTCCCCGACCTCAGCACACTCCCCGTCCTCCCCACACTCCCCGTCCTCCCACACGCCCCGTCCTCCAGACACTCCTCGTCCTTCCCACATTCCCCACACTCCCCACACTCCCAAAACTCTCTTTTCTCACCACACTCCCAAGGCTCCCCATCCTCCCCAAACTCTCTGTTTCACCACACTCACCACACTCACCGTCCACCCCACGCTCCCCATCCTCCCCACTCTCCAGTTCCTCCCCACGCTCCCCGTCCTCCCCACTCTCCAGTTCCTCCCCACGCTCCCCGTCCTCCCCACACTCCCCGTCCTCCCCACACTCCCCATCCTCCCCACACTCCCCGTCCTCTCCACACTCACCGTCCTCCCCAAATGCCCCAGACTCCCCGTCTTCACCACACGCCCCGTCCTCCAGACACTCCTCGTCCTTCCCACATTCCCCACACTCCCCACACTCCCAAAACTCTCTTTTCTCACCACACTTCCCAGGCTCCCCATCCTCCCCAAACTCTCTGTTTCACCACACTCACCACACTCGCCGTCCACCCCACGCTCCCCATCCTCCCCACTCTCCAGTTCCTCCCCACGCTCCCCGTCCTCCCCACGCTCCCCGTCCTCCCCAAGGTCCCCGTCCTCCCAGCGCTCCCCGTCCTCCCCACGCTCCCCGTCCTCCCCACGCTCCCCGTCCTCCCCACGCTCCCCGTCCTCCCCACGCTCGCCGTGCTACCCCCGCTCGCCGTCCTCCCCCCGCTCCCCGTCCTCCCCACGCTCCCCGTCCTCCCCACGCTCCCCGTCCTCCCCACGCTCCCCGTCCTCCCCAGGCTCCCCGTCCTCCCCACGCTCCCCGTCCTCCCCACGCTCCCCGTCCTCCCCACGCTCCCCGTCCTCTCCACGCTCCCCGTCCTCTCCACGCTCCCCGTCCTCCCCACGCTCCCCGTCCTCCCCACTCGCCCCACACTCCCCACACTCCCAAAACTCTCTTTTCTCACCACAATCCCCACGCTCTCCGTCCTCTCCACACTCCCCATCCTCCCCAAAATCTCTGTTCTCACCACACTCACCACACTCGCCGTCCTCCCCACACTCCCCGTGCTCCCCACGCTCCCCGTGCTCCCCACGCTCCCCGTGCTCCCCACGCTCCCCGTGCTCCCCACGCTCCCCGTGCTCCCCACGCTCCCCGTCCTCCCCACGCTCCCCGTCCTCCCCACGCTCCCCGTCCTCCCCACACTCCCCGTCCTCCCCACGCACCCCGTCCTCACCACACTCCCCGTCCGCCCCACGCTCCCACTCCTTCCCACACTCCCCACACTCCCAAAGCTCTCTTTTCTCACCATACTCCCCACGCTCCCCACGCTCCCCGTCCTCTCCACACACCCCAACCTCCCCAAACTCTCTGTTCTCACCACACTCCCCACACTTCCCGTCCTCCCCACACTCCCCATCCTCTCCACGCTCCCCGTCCTCTCCACACTCGCCGTCCTCACTACACTCAAAACACTCCCTGTCCTCCCCATGCTCCTTGACTTCTCCACACTCCCCGTGCTCCCCATCTCCCCAGACACCCCGTCCTCTCCACGCTCCCCGTCCTGCCCACACTCCCCGCCCTCTGCACACTCCCCACCCTCTCCACACTCCCCGCCCTCTCCACACTCCCCGCCCTCTCCACACTCCCCGCCCTCTCCACACTCCCCGCCCTCTCCACACTCCCCGCCCTCTCCACACTCCCCGCCCTCTCCACACTCCCCGCCCTCTCCACACTCCCCGCCCTCTCCACACTCCCCGCCCTCTCCACACCCCCGCCCTCTCCACACTCCCCGCCCTCTCCACACTCCCCGCCCTCTCCACACTCCCCGCCCTCTACACACTCCCCGCCCTCTACACACTCCCCGCCCTCTCCACACTCCCCGCCCTCTCCACACTCCCCGCCCTCTCCACACTCCCCGCCCTCTCCACACTCCCCGCCCTCTCCACACTCCCCGCCCTCTCCACACTCCCCGCCCTCTCCACATTCCCCGTCCTCTCCACGCTCCCCGTCCTCCCCACGCTCCCCGTCCTCCCCACACTCCCCGTCCTCCCCACACTCCCCGTCCTCCCCTAACTCCTGGTCCTCACCACAATTCCCGTCCACCCCACACTCCCAGTCCTCCCCACACTCCCCGTCCTCTCCACACTCCCCGCCCTCTCCACACTCCCCGCCCTCTTCACACTCCCCGCCCTCTCCACACTCCCCGCCCTCTCCAACACTCCCCGCCCTCTCCACACTCCCCATCCTCTCCACACTCCCCGTCCTCCCCAAACTCCCTGTTCTCACCACACTCTGCGCACTCCCCTTCCTCCCCACACTCCCCTTCCACCCCACACTCCCTGTTCTCCCCCACACTCCCCATCCTCACCACACTCCCCATCCTCCCCACACTCCCCATCCTCCCCACACTCCCCGTCGTCCCCACGCTCTGCACACTCCCTGTCCTCCCCACACTCCCCGTCCTCCCCACTTTCCCTGTCCTCCCCACACTCCCCGTCCTCCCCACGCTCCCCGTCCTCAGCACACTCCCCGACCTCAGCACACACCCCGTCCTCAACACACTACCCGTCCTTCCCACACTCGCCGTCCTCACCACACTCCGCACACTCCCCGTCCTCTCCACACTCACTGTCCTCCCCACATGCCCCAGACTCCCCGTCTTCACCACACGCCCCGTCCTCCACACACTCCTCGTACTTCCCACACTCCCCACACACCCAAAACTCTCTTTTCTCACCACACTCCCCACGCTCCCCGTCCTCTCCACACTCCCCGTCCTCCCCACACTCCCCATTCTCCCCAAACTCCCTGTTCTCATCACACGGCCCACACCCCCTGTTCTCCCCACACTCCCATCCGCCCCACACTCCCCGTCGTCCCCACACTCCCCATCCACCCCACACTCCCTGTCCTCCCCACTCTCCCCGTCCTCCCCACATTCCCCGTCCTCCCCACACTCCCCGTCCTCCCCACACTCCCCGTCCTCCCCACACTCACCGTCCTCCCCACACACCCCGTCCTCCCCACACTCGCCGTCCTCCCCACATGCCCCAGACTCCCCGTCTTCTCCACACTGTCCGTCCTCCGCACACTCCTCGTCCTTCCCACACTCCCCACTCTCCCAAAACTCTCTTTTCTCACCACACTCCCCACGCTCTCCGTCCTCTCCACACTTCCCATCCTCCCCAAACTCTCTGTTCTCACCACACTCCCCACACGCCCCGTCCACCCCACGCTCCCTGTCTTCCCCGTCCTCCCCACATTCCCCGTCCTCCCCACACTCCCCGTCCTCCCCACACTCCCCGTCCTCCCCACACTCCCCGTCCTCCCCACACTCCCCGTCCTCCCCACACTCCCCGTCCTCCCCACACTCCCCGTCCTCCCCACACTCCCCGTCCTCCCCACACTCCCCGTCCTCCCCACACTCCCCGTCCTCCCCACACTCCCCGTCCTCCCCACAATCCCCGTCCTCCCCACGCTCCCCGTCCTCACTACACTCAAAACACTCCCAGTCCTCCCCATGCTCCTTGACCTCTCCACACTCCCCGTGCTCCCCATCTCCCCAGACTCCCCATGCTCAACACGCTCCCCGTCCGGCCCACACTCCCCGTCCTGCCCACACTCCCCGTCCTGCCCACACTCCCCGTCCTGCCCACACTCCCCGTCCTGCCCACACTCCCCGTCCTGCCCACACTCCCCGTCCTGCCCACACTCCCCGTCCTCCCCACTCTCGCCGTCCTCACAACACTCCGCACACTCCCCGTCCTCTCCACACTCACCGTCATCGCCAAATGCCCCAGACTCCCCGTCTTCACCACACGCCCCGTCCTCCACACACTCCTCGTCCTTCCCACACTCCCCACACTCCCAAAACTCTCTTTTGTCACCACACTCCCCACGCTCCCCGTCCTCTCCACACTCCCCATCCTGCCAAAACTCTCTGTTCTCACCACACTCACCACACTCACCGTCCTCGCCAGGCTCCCCGTCCTCCCCATGCACCCCATGCTCCCCACGCTCCCCGTGCTCCCCACGCTCCCCGTGCTCCACACGCTCCCCGTCCTCGCCATGCTCCCCGTCCTCCCCACACTCCCCGTCCTCCGCACACTCCCCGTCCTCCCCACACACCCCGTCCGCTCCACACTCCCCGTCCGCCCCACACTCACCGTCCTCCCCACACACCCCGTCCTCGCCACACTCCCCGTCCTCCCCACACTCCCCGTCCTCCCCACACTCCCCTTCCTCCCCACACTCCCCTTCCTCCCCACACTCCCCGTCCTCCCCACACTTCCCGTCCTCCCCACACTCCCTGTCCTCACCACACTCCACGTCATCACCACACTCCCCGTCCTCACCACACTCCCCGTCCTCACCACACTCCCCCTCCTTCCCACACTCCCCACGCTCACCACGCTCCCCGTCCTCTCCAAACACCCCATACTCCCCAAACTCTCTGTTCTCACCACACTCCCCACACTCACCGTCCTGCCCATGCTCCCCGTCTTCCCCGTCCTCCCCACACTCCCCGTCCTCCTCACACTCCCCGTCCTCCCCACACTCCCCGTCCTCCCCACACTCCCCGTCCTCTCCACACTCCCCGTCCTCTCCACGCTCCCCGTCCTCTCCACACTCGCCGTCCTCACTACACTCAAAACACTCCCTGTCCTCCCCATGCTCCTTGACCTCTCCACACTCCCCGTGCTCCCCATCACCCCATGCTCACCATGCTCCCCGTCCTGCCCACACTCCTCGTCCTTCCCACACTCCGCCTCCTCTCCACACTCCCCGTCCTCTCCACACTCCCCGTCCTCTCCACACTCCCCGTCCTCTCCACACTCCCCGTCCTCCCCACACTCCCCGTCCTCCCCACACTCCCCGTCCTCCTCACACTCCCCGTCCTCCTCACACTCCCCGTCCTCCCCACACTCCCCGTCCTCCCCACAATCCCCGTCGTCTCCACACTCCCCGTCCTCTCCACGCTCCCCGTCCTCTCCACGCTCGCCGTCGTCTCCACACTCCCCGTCGTCTCCACACTCCCTGATCTCACCACACTCCCCACACTCCCCTTCCTCCCCACACTCCCCTTCCTCCTCACACTCCCCGTTCTCCCCACACTCCCCATCCTCCCCACACTCCCCATCCTCCCCACACACCTCATCGTCCCCACGCTCTGCACACTCCCCGTCCTCCCAACACTCCCCGACCTCCCCACACTCCCCGTCCTCCCCACACTCCCCGTCCTCCCCACACTCCCCGTGCTCCCCACGCTCCCCGTGCTCCCCACGCTCCCCGTCCTCCCCATGCTCCCCGTCCTCCCCACGCTCCCCATCCTCCCCACACACCCCATCGTCCCCACACACCCCGTCCTCCGCACACTCCCCATACTCCCCGTCCACCTCACACTCCCCGTCGTCAACAAACTCCCCGTCCTCATCACACTCCCCGTCCTCAACGCAATCAACCTCCTCCCGACCCTCCCTGTCCTCCCCACCGTCCCCGTCCTCCCCACGCTCCCCGTCCTCCCCACGCTCCCCGTCCTCCCCACGCTCCCCGTCCTCCCCACGCTCCCCGTCCTCCCCACGCTCCCCGTCCTCCCCACGCTCCCCGTCCTCCCCACGCACCCCGTCCTCCCCACGCTCCCCGTCCTCCCCACGCTCCCCGTCCTCCCCACGCTCCCCGTCCTCCCCACGCTCCCCGTCCTCCCCACGCTCCCCGTCCTCCCCACGCTCCCCGTCCTCCCCACGCTCCCCGTCCTCCCCACGCTCCCCGTCCTCCCCACGCTCCCCGTCCTCCCCACGCTCCCCGTCCTCCCCACACTCCCCGTCCTCCCCACACTCCCCGTCCTCCCCACACTCCCCGTCCTCCCCGCACTCCCCGTCCTCCCCGCACTCCCCGTCCTCCCCGCACTCCCCGTCCTCCCCGCACTCCCCGTCCTCCCCGCACTCCCCGTCCTCCCCGCACTCCCCACGCTCCCCGTCCTCCCCACACTCCCCGTCCTCCGCACACTCCCCGTCCTCCCCACACTCCCCGTCCTCCCCACACTCCCCGTCCTCCCCACACTCCATGTCCTCCCCACACTCCCCGTCCTCCAGGTCCTCCCCACACTCCCCGTCCTCCCCGTCCTCCCCACATTCCCCATCCTCCCCGTCCTCGCCACACTCCCCGTCCTCCCCACACCCCCCGTCCTCCCCACACTCCCCGTTCTCCCCACAATCCCCGTCCTCCCCACACTCCCCGTCCTCCCCACACTCCCCGTCCTCCCCACACTCCCCGTCCTCCCCACAATCCCCGTCCTCCCCACACTCCCCGTCCTCCCCACACTCCCCGTCCTCCCCACACTCCCCGTCCTAACCACACTCCCCGTCCTCCCCACACTCCCCGTCCTCCCCACACTCACCACGCTCTACAAGCTCACCGTCCTCCCCGCACTCCCTGTCCTCCCCACACTTCCCATCCTCCCCACACTCCCCGTCCTCCCCAAACTCCCTGTTCTCATCACACTCCCCACTCCCCCCGTTCTCCCCACACTCCCATACTCCCCACACTCCCCGTCCTCCCCACACTCCCCGTCCTCCCCACACTCCCCGTCCTCCCCACACTCCCCGTCCTCCCCACACTCCCCGTCCTCCCCACACTCCCCGTCCTCCCCACACTCCCCGTCCTCCCCACACTCCCCGTCCTCCCCACACTCCCCGTCCTCCCCACACTCCCCGTCCTCCCCACACTCCCCGTCCTCCCCACACTCCTCGTCGTCCCCACGCTCTTCACACTCCCCGTCCTCCCCACACTCCCCGCCCTCCCCACACTCCCCGTCCTCAGCACACTCCCCGTCCTCAGCACACTCCCCGTCCTCAGCACACTCCCCGACCTCAGCACACTCCCCGACCTCAGCACACTCCCCGTCCTCAACACACTACCCGTCCTCCCCACACTCGCCGTCCTCACCACACTCCGCACACTCCCCGTCCTCTCCACACTCACCGTCCTCCCCAAATGCCCCAGACTCCCCGTCCTCCCCACACTCCCCATCCTCCCCACACTCCCCATCCTCCCCACACTCCTCGTCGTCCCCACGCTCTTCACACTCCCCGTCCTCCCCACACTCCCCGTCCTCTCCACACTCCCCGTCCTCCCCAAACTCGTCTGTCTTCACGACACTCCCCACACTCCCCGTCCTCCCCACACTCCCCGTCCTCCACACACTCCCCGTCCTCCCCACACTCCCCGTCCTCCCCACACTCCCCGTCCTCCCCACACTCCCCGTCCTCTCCACACTCCCCGTCCTCTCCACACTCCCCGTCCTCCCCACACTCCCCATCCTCAGCACACTCCCCGTCCTCAGCACACTCCCCGTCCTCAGCACACTCCCCGTCCTCAGCACACTCCCCGTCCTCAGCACACTCCCCGTCCTCAGCACACTCCCCGTCCTCAGCACACTCCCGGTCCTCAGCACACACCCCGTCCTCAACACACTACCCGTCCTCAACACACTACCCGTCCTCCCCACTCTCGCCGTCCTCACAACACTCCGCACACTCCCCGTCCTCTCCACACTCACCGTCATCGCCAAATGCCCCAGACTCCCCGTCTTCACCACACACCGTCGTCCTCCACACACTCCTCGTCCTTCCCACACTCGCCACACTCCCAAAACTCTCTTTTCTCACCACACTCCCCACGCTCCCCGTCCTCTCCACACTCCCCATCCTGCCAAAACTCTCTGTTCTCACCACAGTCACCACACTCACCGTCCTCGCCACGCTCCCCGTCTTCCCCATGCTCCCCACGCTCCCCGTGCTCCCCACGCTCCCCGTGCTCCACACGCTCCCCGTCCTCGCCATGCTCCCCGTCCTCCCCACACTCCCCGTCCTCCCCACACTCCCCGTCCGCCCCACACTCCCCGTCCGCCCCACACTCCCTGTCCTCCCCACACTCCCCGTCCTCCCCACACTACCCGTCCTCCCCACACTCCCCTTCCTACCCACACTCCCCATCCTCCCCGCACTCCCCGTCCTCACCACACACCCCGTCCGCCCCACACTCCCCGTCCTCCCCGCACTCCCCGTCCTCCCCACACTCCCCGTCCTCACCACACTCGCCGTCCTCACCACACTCCCCGTCCTCACCACACTCCCCGTCCTCACCACACTCCCCGTCCTCACCACACTCCCCGTCCTCACCACACTCCCCGTCCTCACCACACTCCCCGTCCGCCCCACGCTCCCCCTCCTTCCCACACTCCCCACGCTCACCACGCTCCCCGTCCTCTCCACACACCCCATACTCCCCAAACTCTCTGTTCTCACCACACTCCCCACACTCCCCGTCCTGCCCACGCTCCCCGTCTTCCCCGTCCTCCCCACACTCCCCGTCCTCCTCACACTCCCCGTCCTCCCCACACTCCCCGTCCTCCCCACACTCCCCGTCCTCCCCACACTCCCCGTCCTCCCCACACTCCCCGTCCTCCCCACACTCCCCGTCCTCCCCACACTCGCCGTTCTCTCCACACTCCCCGTCCTCTCCACGCTCCCCGTCCTCTCCACACTCGCCGTCCTCACTACACTCAAAACACTCCCTGTCCTCCCCATGCTCCTTGACCTCTCCACACTCCCCTTTGCTCCCCATCAACCCCAGACTCCCCATGCTCACCATGCTCCCCGTCCTGCCCACACTCCTCGTCCTTCCCACACTCCGCCTCCTCTCCACACTCCCCGTCCACTCCACACTCCACGTCCTCTCCACACTCCCCGTCCTCTCCACACTCCCCGTCCTCTCCACACTCCCCGTCCTCTCCACACTCCCCGTCCTCCCCAAACTCCCTGATCTCACCACACTCCCCTTCCTCCCCACACTCCCCTTCCTCCTCACACTCCCCGTTCTCCCCACACTCCCCATCCTCCCCACACTCCCCATCCTCCCCACACACCTCATCGTCCCCACGCTCTGCACACTCCCTGTCCTCCCCACACTCCCCGTCCTCCCCACACTCCCCGTCCTCCCCACACTCCCCGTCCTCCCCACACTCCCCATCCTCCCCACACTCCCCATCCTCAGCACACTCCCCGACCTCAGCACACTCCCCGTCCTCCCCACACTCCCCGTCCTCCCACACGCCCCGTCCTCCAGACACTCCTCGTCCTTCCCACATTCCCCACACTCCCCACACTCCCAAAACTCTCTTTTCTCACCACACTCCCAAGGCTCCCCATTCTCCCCAAACTCTCTGTTTCACCACACTCACCACACTCGCCGTCCACCCCACGCTCCCCATCCTCCCCACTCTCCAGTTCCTCCCCACGCTCCCCGTCCTCCCCACTCTGCAGTTCCTCCCCACGCTCCCCGTCCTCCCCACACTCCCCATCCTCCCCACACTCCCCGTCCTCTCCACACTCACCGTCCTCCCCAAATGCCCCAGACTCCCCGTCTTCACCACACGCCCCGTCCTCCAGACACTCCTCGTCCTTCCCACATTCCCCACACTCCCCACACTCCCAAAACTCTCTTTTCTCACCACACTCCCCAGGCTCCCCATCCTCCCCAAACTCTCTGTTTCACCACACTCACCACACTCGCCGTCCACCCCACGCTCCCCATCCTCCCCACTCTCCAGTTCCTCCCCACGCTCCCCGTCCTGCCCACACTCCCCGCCCTCTCCACACTCCCCGCCCTCTCCACACTCCCCGCCCTCTCCACACTCCCCGCCCTCTCCGCACTCCCCGCCCTCTCCGCACTCCCCGCCCTCTCCGCACTCCCCGCCCTCTCCGCACTCCCCGCCCTCTCCGCACTCCCCGCCCTCTCCGCACTCCCCGCCCTCTCCGCACTCCCCGCCCTCTCCGCACTCCCCGCCCTCTCCGCACTCCCCGCCCTCTCCGCAAACCCCGCCCTCTCCGCACTCCCCGCCCTCTCCGCACTCCCCGCCCTCTCCGCACTCCCCGCCCTCTCCGCACTCCCCGCCCTCTCCGCACTCCCCGCCCTCTCCGCACTCCCCGCCCTCTCCGCACTCCCCGCCCTCTCCGCACTCCCCGCCCTCTCCGCACTCCCCGCCCTCTCCGCACTCCCCGCCCTCTCCGCACTCCCCGCCCTCTCCGCACTCCCCGCCCTCTCCGCACTCCCCGCCCTCTCCGCACTCCCCGCCCTCTCCGCACTCCCCGCCCTCTCCGCACTCCCCGCCCTCTCCGCACTCCCCGCCCTCTCCGCGCTCCCCGCCCTCTCCGCGCTCCCCGCCCTCTCCGCGCTCCCCGCCCTCTCCGCGCTCCCCGCCCTCTCCGCGCTCCCCGCCCTCTCCGCGCTCCCCACCCTCTCCACGCTCCCCGCCCTCTCCACGCTCCCCGTCCACCCCACGCTCCCCGTCCTCCCCACACTCCCCGTCCTCCCCTAACTCCCGGTCCTCACCACAATTCCCGTCCACCCCACACTCCCAGTCCTCCCCACACTCCCAGTCCTCCCCACACTCCCCGTCCTCTCCACACTCCCCGCCCTCTCCACACTCCCCGCCCTCTCCACACTCCCCGCCCTCTCCACACTCCCCGCCCTCTCCACACTCCCCGCCCTCTCCACACTCCCCGCCCTCTCCACACTCCCCGCCCTCTCCACACTCCCCGCCCTCTCCACACTCCCCATCCTCTCCACACTCCCCATCCTCTCCACACTCCCCGTCCTCCCCAAACTCCCTGTTCTCACCACACTCCGCGCACTCCCCTTCCTCCCCACACTCCCCTTCCTCCCCACACTCCCCTTCCTCCCCACACTCCCCTTCCTCCCCACACTCCCCTTCCTCCCCACACTCCCTGTTCTCCCCACACTCCCTGTTCTCCCCACACTCCCCATCCTCCCCACACTCCCCATCCTCCCCACACTCCCCATCCTCCCCACACTCCCCATCCTCCCCACACTCCCCGTCGTCCCCACACTCTGCACACACCCTGTCCTCCCCACACTCCACGTCCTCCCCACTTTCCCTGTCCTCCCCACACTCCCCGTCCTCCCCACACTCCCCGTCCTCAGCACACTCCCCGACCTCAGCACACACCCCGTCCTCAACACACTACCCGTCCTTCCCACACTCGCCGTCCTCACCACACTCCGCACACTCCCCGTCCTCTCCACACTCACTGTCCTCCCCACATGCCCCAGACTCCCCGTCTTCACCACACGCCCCATCCTCCACACAGTCCTCGTACTTCCCACACTCCCCACACACCCAAAACTCTCTTTTCTCACCACACTCCCCACGCTCCCCGTCCTCTCCACACTCCCCGTCCTCCCCACACTCCCCGTTCTCCCCAAACTCCCTGTTCTCATCACACGGCCCACACCCCCTGTTCTCCCCACACTCCCATCCGCCCCACACTCCCCGTCGTCCCCACACTCCACATCCACCCCACACTCCCTTTCCTCCCCACTCTCCCCGTCCTCCCCACATTCCCCGTCCTCCCCACATTCCCCGTCCTCCCCACACTCCCCGTCCTCCCCACACTCCCCGTCCTCCCCACACTCACCGTCCTCCCCACACACCCCGTCCTCCCCACACTCGCCGTCCTCCCCACATGCCCCAGACTCCCCGTCTTCTCCACACTCTCCGTCCTCCGCACACTCCTCGTCCTTCCCACACTCCCCACTCTCCCAAAACTCTCTTTTCTCACCACACTCCCCACGCTCTCCGTCCTCTCCACACTTCCCATCCTCCCCAAACTCTCTGTTCTCACCACACTCCCCACACTCCCCGTCCACCCCACGCTCCCTGTCTTCCCCGTCCTCCCCACATTCCCCGTCCTCCCCACACTCCCCGTCCTCCCCACACTCCCCGTCCTCCCCACACTCCCCGTCCTCCCCCACACTCCCCGTCCTCCCCACGCTCCCCGTCCTCCCCACGCTCCCCGTCCTCACCACGCTCCCCGTCCTCCCCACGCTCCCCGTCCTCCCCACGCTCCCCGTCCTCCCCACGCTCCCCGTCCTCCCCACGCTCCCCGTCCTCCCCACGCTCCCCGTCCTCCCCACGCTCCCCGTCCTCCCCACGCTCCCCGTCCTCTCCACGCTCCCTGTCCTCTCCACAATCCCCGTCCTCACTACACTCAAAACACTCCCTGTCCTCCCCATGCTCCTTGACCTCTCCACACTCCCCGTGCTCCCCATCTCCCCAGACTCCCCATGCTCCACACGCTCCCCGTCCGACCCACACTCCCCGTCCTGCCCACACTCCCCGTCCTGCCCACACTCCCCGTCCTGCCCACACTCCCCGTCCTGCCCACACTCCCCGTCCTGCCCACACTCCCCGTCCTGCCCACTCTCGCCGTCCTCACAACACTCCGCACACTCCCCGTCCTCTCCACACTCACCGTCATCGCCAAATGCCCCAGACTCCCCGTCTTCACCACACGCCCCGTCCTCCACACACTCCTCGTCCTTCCCACACTCCCCACGCTCCCAAAACTCTCTTTTCTCACCACACTCCCCACGCTCCCCGTCCTCTCCACACTCCCCATCCTGCCAAAACTCTCTGTTCTCACCACACTCACCACACTCACCGTCCTCGCCACGCTCCCCGTCCTCCCCATGCTCCCCGTGCTCCCCACGCTCCCCGTGCTCCCCACGCTCCCCGTGCTCCACACGCTCCCCGTCCTCGCCATGCTCCCCGTCCTCCCCACACTCCCCGTCCTCCCCACACTCCCCGTCCTCCCCACACTCCCCGTCCGCTCCACACTCCCCGTCCGCCCCACACTCCCCGTCCTCCCCACACTCCCCGTCCTCCCCACACTCCCCGTCCTCCCCACACTCCCCTTCCTCCCCACACTCCCCGTCCTCCCCACACTCCCCGTCCTCCCCACACTCCCCGTCCTCCCCACACTCCCCGTCCTCACCACACTCCACGTCCTCACCACACTCCCCGTCCTCACCACACTCCCCGTCCTCACCACACTCCCCCTCCTTCCCACACTCCCCACGCTCACCACGCTCCCCGTCCTCTCCACACACCTCATACTCCCCAAACTCTCTGTTCTCACCACACTCCCCACACTCACCGTCCTGCCCACGCTCCCCGTCTTCCCCGTCCTCCCCACACTCCCCGTCCTCCTCACACTCACCGTCCTCCCCACACTCCCCGTCCTCCCCACACTCCCCGTCCTCCCCACACTCCCCGTCCTCTCCACACTCCCCGTCCTCTCCACGCTCCCCGTCCTCTCCACACTCGCCGTCCTCACTACACTCAAAACACTCCCTGTCCTCCCCATGCTCCTTGACCTGTCCACACTCCCCGTGCTCCCCATCACCCCAGACTCCCCATGCTCACCATGCTCCCCGTCCTGCCCACACTCCTCGTCCTTCCCACACTCCGCCTCCTCTCCACACTCCCCGTCCTCTCCACACTCCCCGTCCTCTCCACACACCCCGTCCTCTCCACACTCCCCGTCCTCTCCACACTCCCCGTCCTCTCCACACTCCCCGTCCTCTCCACACTCCCCGTCCTCTCCACACTCCCCGTCCTCTCCACACTCCCCGTCCTCTCCACACTCCCCGTCCTCCCCAAACTCCCTGATCTCACCACACTCCCCACACTCCCCTTCCTCCCCACACTCCCCTTCCTCCTCACACTCCCCGTTCTCCCCACACTCCCCATCCTCCCCACACTCCCCATCCTCCCCACACACCTCATCGTCCCCACGCTCTGCACACTCCCCGTCCTCCCAACACTCCCCGTCCTCCCCACACTCCCCGTCCTCCCCACACTCCCCGTCCTCCCCACACTCCCCGTCCTCCCCACACTCCCCGTCCTCCCCACACTCCCCGTCCTCCCCACACTCCCCATCCTCAGCACACTCCCCGACCTCAGCACACTCCCCGTCCTCCCCACACTCCCCGTCCTCCCCACACTCCCCATCCTCCCCACACTCCCCATCCTCCCCACACTCACCGTCCTCCCCAAATGCCCCAGACTCCCCGTCTTCACCACACGCCCCGTCCTCCAGACACTCCTCGTCCTTCCCACATTCCCCACACTCCCCACACTCCCAAAACTCTCTTTTCTCACCACACTCCCCAGGCTCCCCATCCTCCCCAAACTCTCTGTTTCACCACACTCACCACACTCGCCGTCCACCCCACGCTCCCCATTCTCCCCACTCTCCAGTTCCTCCCCACTCTCCAGTTCCTCCCCACGCTCCCCGTCCTCCCCACGCTCCCCGTCCTCCCCACGCTCCCCGTCCTCCCCACGCTCCCCGTCCTCCCCACGCTCCCCGTCCTCCCCACGCTCCCCGTCCTCCCCACGCTCCCCGTCCTCCCCACGCTCCCCGTCCTCCCCACGCTCCCCGTCCTCCCCACGCTCCCCGTCCTCCCCAGGCTCCCCGTCCTCCCCACGCTCCCCGTCCTCCACACGCTCCCCGTCCTCCCCACGCTCCCCGTCCTCCCCACGCTCCCCGTCCTCCCCACGTTCCCCGTCCTCCCCACGTTCCCCGTGCTCCCCACGCTCCCCGTCCTCCCCACGCTCCCCGTCCTCCCCACACTCCCCGTCCTCCCCACACTCCCCGTCCTCCCCACACTCCCCGTCCTCCCCACACTCCCCGTCCTCCCCACACTCACCTTCCTCCCCACACTCCCCGTCCTCCCCACACTCCCCGTCCTCCCCACACTCACCTTCCTCCCCACACTCACCTTCCTCCCCACACTCACCTTCCTCCCCACACTCCACTTCCTCCCCACGCTCCCCATCCTCCCCACGCTCCCCATCCTCCCCACACTCCCCATCCTCCCCACACTCCTCGTCGTCCCCACGCTCTTCACACTCCCCGTCCTCCCCACACTCCCCGTCCTCCCCACACTCCCCGTCCTCAGCACACTCCCCGTCCTCAGCACACTCCCCGTCCTCAGCACACTCCCCGACCTCAGCACACTCCCCGACCTCAGCACACTCCCCGACCTCAGCACACTCCCCGTCATCAACACACTACCCGTCCTCACCACACTCGCCGTCCTCACCACACTCCGCACACTCCCCGTCCTCTCCACACTCACCGTCCTCCCCAAAAAACCCAGACTCCTCGTCCTCTCCACACTCCCCGTCCTCCACACACTCCTCGTCCTTCGCACACGACCCACACTCCCAAAACTCTCTTTTCTCACCACACTCCCCACGCTCCCCGTCCTCCCCACACTCCCCGTCCTCTCCTAACTCCCGGTCCTCACCACACTTCCCATCCTCCCCACACTCCCCGTCCTCCCCACACTCCCCGTCCTCTCCACACTCCCCGTCCTCCCCACACTCCCCGTCCTCCCCACACTCCCCACACTCCCAAAACTCTCTTTTCTCACCACACTCCCCACGCTCCCCGTCCTCTCCACACTCTCCAACCTCCCCAAACTCTCTGTTCTCACCTCACTCGCCGTCCTCCCCACACTCCCCGTGCGCCCCACGCTCCCCGTGCTCCCCACGCTCCCCGTCCTCCCCATGCTCCCCGTCCTCCCCACGCTCCCCATCCTCCCCACACACCCCATCGTCCCCACACACCCCGTCCTCCGCACACTCCCCATACTCCCCGTCCACCTCACACTACCCGTCGTCAACAAACTCCCCGTCCTCATCACACTCCCCCTCCTCAACACAATCAACCTCCTCCCGACCCTCCCTGTCCTCCCCACCGTCCCCGTCCTCCCCACCGTCCCCGTCCTCCCCACCGTCCCCGTCCTCCCCACGCTCCCCGTCCTCCCCACACTCCCCGTCCTCCCCACACTCCCCGTCCTCCCCACACTCCCCGTCCTCCCCACACTCCCCGTCCTCCCCACACTCCCCGTCCTCCCCACACTCCCCGTCCTCCCCACACTCCCCGTCCTCCCCACACTCCCCGTCCTCCCCACACTCCCCGTCCTCCCCACACTCCCCGTCCTCCCCACACTCCCCGTCCTCCCCACACTCCCCGTCCTCCCCACACTCCCCGTCCTCCCCACACTCCCCGTCCTCCCCACACTCCCCACGCTCCCCGCCCTCCCCCACGCTCCCCGTCCTCCGCACGCTCCCCGTCCTCCCCACACTCCCCGTCCTCCCCACACTCTCCTTCCACCCCACACTCCATGTCCTCCCCACACTCCCCGTCCTCCAGGTCCTCCCCACACTCCCCGTCCTCCCCGTCCTCCCCACACTCCCCATCCTCCCCGTCCTCGCCACACTCCCCGTCCTCGCCACACTCCCCGTCCTCGCCACACTCCCCGTCCTCGCCACACTCCCCGTCCTCCCCACACTCCCCGTCCTCCCCACATTCTCCTTCCTCCCCACACTCCATGTCCTCCCCACACTCCCCGTCCTCCAGGTCCTCCCCACACTCCCCGTCCTCCCCGTCCTCCCCACACTCCCCATCCTCCCCGTCCTCGCCACACTCCCCGTCCTCGCCACACTCCCCGTCCTCCCCACACTCCCCGTCCTCCCCACACTCCCCGTCCTCCCCACACTCCCCGTCCTCCCCACACTCCCCGTCCTCCCCACACACCCCGTCCTCCCCACACTCCCCCTCCTCCCCACACTCCCCGTCCTCCCCACACTCCCCGTCCTCCCCACACTCCCCGTCCTCCCCCACACTCCCCGTCCTCCCCACACTCCCCGTCCTCCACACACTCACCGTCCTCCCCACACTCACGGTCCACCCCACACTCACGGTCCTCCCCACACTCCCCGTCCTCCCCACACTCCCCGTCCTCCCCACACTCACCACGCTCTACAAGCTCACCGTCCTCCCCCGCACTCCCTGTCCTCCCCACACTTCCCATCCTCCCCACACTCCCCGTCCTCCCCAAACTCCCTGTTCTCATCACACTCCCCACACCCCCCGTTCTCCCCACACTCCCCGTCCTCCCCACACTCCCCGTCCTCCCCACACTCCCCGTCCTCCCCACACTCTCCGTCCTCCCCACACTCCCCGTCCTCCCCACACTCCCCGTCCTCCCCACACTCCCCGTCGTCCCCACGCTCTTCACACTCCCCGTCCTCCCCACACTCCCCGTCCTCCCCACACTCCCCGTCCTCAGCACACTCCCCGTCCTCAGCACACTCCCCGTCCTCAGCACACTCCCCGTCCTCAGCACACTCCCCGACCTCAGCACACTCCCCGACCTCAGCACACTCCCCGTCCTCAACACACTACCCGTCCTCCCCACACTCGCCGTCCTCACCACACTCCGCACACTCCCCGTCCTCTCCACACTCACCGTCCTCCCCAAATGCCCCAGACTCCCCGTCTTCACCACACTCCCCGTCCTCCACACACTCCTCGTCCTCCCCACACTCCCCGTCCTCCCCACACTCCCCGTCCTCCCCACACTCCCCGTCCTCCCCACACTCCCCGTCCTCCCCACACTCCTCGTCGTCCCCACGCTCTTCACACACCCCGTCCTCCCCACACTCCCCGTCCTCCCCACACTCCCCGTCCTCTCCACGCTCCCCGTCCTCCCCACACTCCCCGTCCTCCCCACACTCCCCACACTCCCAAAACTCTCTTTTCTCACCACACTCCCCACGCTCCCCGTCCTCTCCACACTCCCCAACCTCCCCAAACTCTCTGTTCTCACCTCACTCGCCGTCCTCCCCACACTCCCCGTGCGCCCCACGCTCCCCGTGCTCCCCACGCTCCCCGTCCTCCCCATGCTCCCCGTCCTCCCCATCGCTCCCCATCCTCCCCACACACCCCATCGTCCCCACACACCCCGTCCTCCGCACACTCCCCATACTCCCCGTCCACCTCACACTACCCGTCGTCAACAAACTCCCCGTCCGCATCACACTCCCCCTCCTCAACACAATCAACCTCCTCCCGACCCTCCCTGTCCTCCCCACCGTCCCCGTCCTCCCCACCGTCCCCGTCCTCCCCACCGTCCCCGTCCTCCCCACACTCCCCGTCCTCCCCACACTCCCCGTCCTCCCCACACTCCCCGTCCTCCCCACACTCCCCGTCCTCCCCACACTCCCCGTCCTCCCCACACTCCCCGTCCTCCCCACACTCCCCGTCCTCCCCACACTCCCCGTCCTCCCCACACTCCCCGTCCTCCCCACACTCCCCGTCCTCCCCACACTCCCCGTCCTCCCCACACTCCCCGTCCTCCCCACACTCCCCGTCCTCCCCACACTCCCCGTCCTCCCCACACTCCCCGTCCTCCCCACACTCCCCGTCCTCCCCACTCTCCCCGTCCTCCCCACACTCCCCGTCCTCCCCACACACCCCGTCCTCCCCACACTCCCCGTCCTCCCCACACTCCCCGTCCTCCCCACACTCCCCGTCCTCCCCACACTCCCCGTCCTCCCCACACTCCCCGTCCTCCCCACACTCCCCGTCCTCCCCACACTCCCCGTCCTCCCCACACTCCCCGTCCTCCCCACACTCACCGTCCTCCCCACACTCCTCGCCGTCCCCACGCTCTTCACACTCCCCGTCCTCCCCACACTCCCCGTCCTCCCCACACTCCCCATCCTCTCCACACTCCCCGTCCTCCCCACACTCCCCGTCCTCCCCACACTCCCCACACTCCCAAAACTCTCTTTTCTCACCACACTCCCCACGCTCCCCGTCCTCTCCACACTCCCCAACCTCCCCAAACTCTCTGTTCTCACCTCACTCGCCGTCCTCCCCACACTCCCCGTGCTCCCCACGCTCCCCGTGCTCCCCACGCTCCCCGTCCTCCCCATGCTTATCGTCCTCCCCACGCTCCCCATCCTCCCCACACACCCCATCGTCCCCACACACCCCGTCCTCCGCACACTCCCCATACTCCCCGTCCACCTCACACTCCCCGTCGTCAACAAACTCCCCGTCGTCATCACACTCCCCCTCTTCAACACAATCAACCTCCTCGCGACCCTCCCTGTCCTCCCCACCGTCCCCGTCCTCCCCACACTCCTCGTCCGCCCCACACCTCCCGTCCTCCCCACACTCCCCGTCCTCCCCACACTCCCCGTCCTCCCCACACTCCCCGTCCTCCCCACACTCCCCGTCCTCCCCACACTCCCCGTCCTCCCCACACTCCCCGTCCTCCCCACACTCCCCGTCCTCCCCACACTCCCCGTCCTCCCCACACTCCCCGTCCTCCCCACACTCCCCGTCCTCCCCACACTCCACGTCCTCCCCACACTCCACGTCCTCCCCACACTCCACGTCCTCCCCACACTCCACGTCCTCCCCACACTCCCCGTCCTCCCCGTCCTCCCCGTCCTCGCCACACTCCCCGTCCTCGCCACACTCCCCGTCCTCGCCACACTCCCCGTCCTCCCCACACTCCCCGTCCTCCCCACACTCCCCGTCCTCCCCACACTCCCCGTCCTCCCCACACTCCCCGTCCTCCCCACACTCCCCGTCCTCCCCACACTCCCCGTCCTCCCCACACTCCCCGTCCTCCCCACACTCCCCGTCCTCCCCCACACTCCCCGTCCTCCCCACACTCCCCGTCCTCCCCACACTCCCCGTCCTCCCCACACTCCCCGTCCTCCCCACACTCCCCGTCCTCCCCACACTCCCCGTCCTCCCCACACTCCCCGTCCTCCCCACACTCCCCGTCCTCCCCACACTCCCCGTCCTCCCCACACTCCCCGTCCTCCCCACACTCCCCGTCCTCCCCACACTCCCCGTCCTCCCCACACTCCCCGTCCTCCCCACACTCACCACGCTCTACAAGCTCACCGGCCTCCCCGCACTCGTTGTCCTCCCCACACTTCCCATCCTCCCCACACTCCCCGTCCTCCCCACACTCACCGTCCTCACCACACTCACCGTCCTCCCCAGCGGCCCCAGACTCCCCGTCTTCTCCACACTCTCCGTCCTCCACACACTCCTTGTCCTTCCCACACTCCCACACTCCCAAAACTCTCTTTTCTCACCACACTCCCCACGCTCCCCGTACTCTCCACACTCCCCGTCCTCACTACAATCAAAACACTCCCTGCACTCCCCATGCTCCTCGACCTCCCAACACTCCCCGTCCTCTCCACGCTCCCCGTCATCCCCGTCCTCCCCACACTCCCCGTCCTCCCCACACTCCCCGTCCTCCCCACACTCCCCGTCCTCCCCACACTCCCCGTCCTCCCCTAAATCCCGGTCCTCACCACACTCCCCGTCCTCCACACACTCCCCGTCCTCACCACGCTCCCGTCCTCTCCACACTCCCCGTCCTCACTACACTCAAAGCAGTCCCTGTCCTCCCCATGCTCCTTGACCTCTCCACACTCCCCGTGCTCCCCATCTCCCCAGACTCCCCATGTTCACCACGCTCCCCGTCCTCTCCACACTCCCCGGCCTCTCCACACTCCCCGGCCTCTCCACACTCCCCGGCCTCTCCACACTCCCCGGCCTCTCCACACTCCCCGGCCTCTCCACACTCCCCGGCCTCCCCACACTCCCCGTCCTCCCCACACTCCCCGTCCTCCCCACACTCCCCGTCCTCCCCAAACTCCCTGTTCTCACCACACTCCCCACACTCCCCTTCCTCCTCACACTCCCCGTCCTCCCCACACTCACCTTCCTCCCCACACTCCCCATCCTCCCCACACTCCCCATCCTCCCCACACTCCTCGTCGTCCCCACGCTCTGCACACTCCCCGTCCTCCCCACGCTCCCCGTCCTCCCCACACTCCCCGTCCTCCCCACACTCCCCGTCCTCCCTACACTCCCCGTCCTCCCCACACTCCCCGTCCTCCCCACACTCCCCGTCCTCCCCACACTCCCCCGTCCTCCCCACACTCCCCGTCCTCCCCACACTCCCCCGTCCTCCCCCACACTCCCCGTCCTCCCCACACTCCCCGTCCTCCCCACACTCCCCGTCCTCCCCACACTCCCCTTCCTCCCCACACTCCCCGTCCTCCCCACACTCCCCGTCCTCAGCACACTCCCCGTCCTCAGCACACTCCCCGTCCTCAGCACACTCCCCGACCTCAGCACACTCCCCGTCCTCAACACACTACCCGTCCTCCCCACACTCGCCGTCCTCACCACACTCCGCACACTCCCCGTCCTCTCCACACTCACCGTCCTCCCCAAATGCTCCAGACTCCCCGTCTTCACCACACTCCTCGTCCTTCCCACACTACCCACACTCCCAAAACTCTCTTTTCTCACCACACTCCCTACGCTCCCCGTCCTCTCCACACTTCCCATCCTCCCCAAACTCTCTGTTCTCACCACACTCACCACATTCGCCGTCCTCCCCCACACTCCCCGTCCTACCCACGCTCCCCGTGCTCCCCATGCTCCCCGTGCTCCCCACGCTCCCCGTCCTCCCCACGCTCCCCGTCCTCCCCACGCTCCCCGTCCTCCCCACGGACCCCGTCCACCCCACGCTCCCCGTCCTCCCCCACGCTCCCCGTCCTCTCCACACACCCCATCCTCCCCAAACTCTCTGTTCTCACCACACTCCCCACTCTCCCCACACTACCCGTCCTCCCCACGCTCCCCGTCTTCCCCGTCCTCCCCCACACTCCCCGTCCTCCCCACACTCCCCGTCCTCCCCCACACTCCCCGTCCTCCCCACACTCCCCGTCCTCCCCATGCACCCTGTCCTCCCCAGGCACCCCGTCCTCCCCATGCACCCCGTCCTCCCCACGCACCCCGTCCTCCCCACGCACCCCCGTCCTCCCCACGCTCCCCGTCCTACCCACGCTCCCCGTCCTCCCCACACTTCCCGTCCTCCCCACGCTCCCCGTCCTCCCCACACTCCCCGTCCGCCCCACGCTCCCCCTCCTTCCCACATTCACCTCACTCCCAAAGCTCTCTTTTCTCACCACACTCCCCACGCTCCCGGTCCTCACCACACACCACATCCTCCCCAAACTCTCTGTTCTCAACACACTCCCCACACTCCCCGTCCTCCCCACGCTCCCCGTCTTCCCCATCCTCCCCACACTCCCCGTCCTCCCCACGCTCCCCCGTCCTCCCCACGCTCCCCGTCTTCCCCGTCCTCCCCGCACTCCCCGTCTTCCCCGCACTCCCCGTCCTCTCCGCACTCCCCGTCCTCTCCGCGCTCCCCCGTCCTCTCCGCGCTCCCCGTCCTCTCCGAGCTCCCCGTCCTCTCCGCGCTCCCCGTCCTCTCCGCGCTCCCCGTCCTCTCCGCGCTCCCCGTCCTCCCCGCGCTCCCCGTCCTCCCCACGCTCCCCGTCCTCCCCACGCTCCCCATCCTCCCCACGCTCCCCGTCCTCCCCACGTTCCCCGTCCTCCCCACGCTCCCCGTGCTCCCCACGCTCCCCGTCCTCCCCACGCTCCCCGTCCTCCCCACGCTCCCCGTCCTCCCCACGCTCCCCGTCCTCCCCACGCTCCCCGTCCTCCCCACACTCCCCGTCCTCCCCACACTCCCCGTCCTCCCCACACTCCCCGTCCTCCCCACACTCCCCGTCCTCCCCACACTCCCCGTCCTCCCCACACTCACCCCTTCCTCCCCACACTCACCTTCCTCCCCACACTCACCTTCCTCCCCACACTCACCTTCCTCCCCACACTCACCTTCCTCCCCACACTCACCTTCCTCCCCACACTCCACTTCCTCCCCACGCTCCCCATCCTCCCCACGCTCCCCATCCTCCCCACGCTCCCCATCCTCCCCACACTCCCCGTCCTCCCCACACTCCTCGTCGTCCCCACGCTCTTCACACTCGCCGTCCTCCCCACACTCCCCGTCCTCAGCACACTCCCCGTCCTCAGCACACTCCCCCGTCCACAGCACACTCCCCGACCTCAGCACACTCCCCGACCTCAGCACACTCCCCGACCTCAGCACACTCCCCGACCTCAGCACACTCCCCGACCTCAGCACACTCCCCGTCCTCAACACACTACCCGTCCTCACCACACTCGCCGTCCTCACCACACTCCGCACACTCCCCGTCCTCTCCACACTCACCGTCCTCCCCAAATGCCCCAGACTCCTCGTCTTCACCACACTCCCCGTCCTCCACACACTCCTCGTCCTTCCCACACGACCCACACTCCCAAAACTCTCTTTTCTCACCACACTCCCCACGCTCCCCGTCGTCTCCACACTCCCCATCCTCCCCAAACTCTCTGTTCTCACCACGCTCACCACACACGCCGTCCTCCCCCACACTCCCCGTCCTCTCCTAACTCCCGGTCCTCACCACACTTCCCGTCCTCCCCACACTCCCCGTCCTCCCCACACTCCCCGTCCTCTCCACACTCCCCGTCCTCCCCACACTCCCCGTCCTCCCCACACTCCCCACACTCCCAAAACTCTCTTTTCTCACCACACTCCCCACGCTCCCCGTCCTCTCCACACTCCCCGTCCTCCCCATGCTCCCCGTCCTCCCCACGCTCCCCATCCTCCCCACACACCCCATCGTCCCCACACAACCCGTCCTCCGCACACTCCCCATACTCCCCGTCCACCTCACACTACCCGTCGTCAACAAACTCCCCGTCCTCATCACACTCCCCCTCCTCAACACAATCAACCTCCTCCCGACCCTCCCTGTCCTCCCCACCGTCCCCGTCCTCCCCACACTCCTCGTCCGCCCCACACTCCCCGTCCTCCCCACACTCCCCGTCCTCCCCGCACTCCCCGTCCTCCCCGCACTCCCCGTCCTCCCCGCACTCCCCGTCCTCCCCGCACTCCCCGTCCTCCCCGCACTCCCCGTCCTCCCCGCACTCCCCGTCCTCCCCGCACTCCCCGTCCTCCCCGCACTCCCCGTCCTCCCCGCACTCCCCGTCCTCCCCGCACTCCCCGTCCTCCCCGCACTCCCCGTCCTCACCGCACTCCCCGTCCTCCCCGCACTCCCCGTCCTCCCCGCACTCCCCGTCCTCCCCGCACTCCCCGTCCTCCCCGCACTCCCCGTCCTCCCCGCACTCCCCGTCCTCCCCGCACTCCCCGTCCTCCCCGCACTCCCCGTCCTCCCCGCACTCCCCGTCCTCCCCGCACTCCCCGCCCTCCCCGCACTCCCCACCCTCCCCGCACTCCCCACGCTCCCCGTCCTCCGCACTCTCCCCGTCCTCCCCACACTCCCCGTCCTCCCCACACTCCCCGTCCTCCCCACACTCCCCGTCCTCCCCACACTCCATGTCTTCCCCACACTCCCCGTCCTCCAGGTCCTCCCCACACTCCCCGTCCTCCCTGTCCTCCCCACACTCCCCATCCTCCCCGTCCTCCCCACACTCCCCGTCCTCCCCACACTCCCCGTCCTCCCCACACTCCCCGTCCTCCCCACACTCCCCGTCCTCCCCACACTCCCCGTCCTCCCCGCACTCCCCGTCCTCCCCGCACTCCCCGTCCTCCCCGCACTCCCCGTCCTCCCCACACTCCCCGTCCTCCCCACACTCCCCGTCCTCCCCACACTCCCCGTCCTCCCCACACTCCCCGTCCTCCCCACACTCCCCGTCCTCCCCACACTCACCGTCCTCCCCACACTCACCGTCCTCGCCACACTCACGGTCTTCCCCACACTCCCCGTCCTCCCCACACTCCCCGTCCTCCCCACACTCACCACGCTCTACAAGCTCACCGTCCTCCCCGCACTCCCTGTCCTCCCCACACTTCCCATCCTCCCCACACTCCCCATCCTCCCCAAACTCCCTGTTCTCATCACACTCCCCACACCCCCCGTTCTCCCCACACTCCCATCCTCCCCACACTCCCCGTCCTCCCCACACTCCCCGTCCTCCCCACATTCCCCGTCCTCCCCACACTCCCCGTCCTCCCCACACTCCCCGTCCTCCCCACACTCCCCGTCCTCCCCACACTCCCCGTCCTCCCCACACTCCCCGTCCTCCCCATACTCCCCGTCCTCCCCACACTCCCCGTCCTCAGCACACTCCCCGTCCTCAGCACACTCCCCGTCCTCAGCACACTCCCCGACCTCAGCACACTCCCCGACCTCAGCACACTCCCCGTCCTCACCACACTACCCGTCCTCCCCACACTCGCCGTCCTCACCACACTCCGCACACTCCCCGTCCTCTCCACACTCACCGTCCTCCCCAAATGCCCCAGACTCCCCGTCCTCCCCACACTCCTCGTCGTCCCCACGCTCTTCACACTCCCCGTCCTCCCCACACTCCCCGTCCTCCCCACACTCCCCGTCCTCTCCACACTCCCCGTCCTCCCCACACTCCCCGTCCTCCCCACACTCCCCACACTCCCAAAACTCTCTTTTCTCACCACACTCCCCACGCTCCCCGTCCTCTCCACACTCCCCAACCTCCCCAAACTCTCTGTTCTCACCTCACTCGCCGTCCTCCCCCACACTCCCCGTGCTCCCCACGCTCCCCGTGCTCCCCACGCTCCCCGTCCTCCCCATGCTCCCCGTCCTCCCCACGCTCCCCATCCTCCCCACACACCCCATCGTCCCCACACACCCCGTCCTCCGCACACTCCCCATACTCCCCGTCCACTTCACACTCCCCGTCGTCAACAAACTCCCCGTCCTCATCACACTCCCCCTCTTCAACACAATCAACCTCCTCCCGACCCTCCCTGTCCTCCCCACCGTCCCCGTCCTCCCCACACTCCTCGTCCGCCCCACACCTCCCGTCCTCACCACACTCCCCGTCCTCCCCACACTCCCCGTCCTCCCCACACTCCCCGTCCTCCCCACACTCCCCGTCCTCCCAACACTCCCCGTCCTCCCCACACTCCCCGTCCTACCCACACTCCCCGTCCTCCCCACACTCCCCACGCTCCCCGTCCTCCAAACGCTCCCCGTCCTCCCCACACTCCCCGTCCTACCCACACTCCCCGTCCTCCCCACACTCCCCACGCTCCCCGTCCTCCAAACGCTCCCCGTCCTCCCCACGCTCCCCGTCCTCCCCACACTCCCCACGCTCCCCGTCCTCCCCACACTCCCCGTCCTCCCCCACACTCCCCGTCCTCCCCACACTCCCCGTCCTCCCCACACTCCCCGTCCTCCCCACACTCCACGTCCTCCCCACACTCCACGTCCTCCCCACACTCCCCGTCCTCCCCGTCCTCCCCACACTCCCCGTCCTCCCCGTCCTCCCCACACTCCCCGTCCTCCCCGTCCTCCCCACACTCCCCGTCCTCCCCACACTCCCCGTCCTCCCCACACTCCCCGTCCTCCCCACACTCCCCGTCCTCCCCACACTCCCCGTCCTCCCCACACTCCCCGTCCTCCCCACACTCCCCGTCCTCCCCACACTCCCCGTCCTCCCCACACTCCCCGTCCTCCCCACACTCCCCGGCCTCTCCACACTCCCCGGCCTCTCCACACTCCCCGGCCTCCCCACACTCCCCGTCCTCCCCACACTCCCCGTCCTCCCCACACTCCCCGTCCTCCCCAAACTCCCTGTTCTCACCACACTCCCCACACTCCCCTTCCTCCTCACACTCCCCGTCCTCCCCACACTCACCTTCCTCCCCACACTCCCCATCCTCCCCACACTCCCCATCCTCCCCACACTCCTCGTCGTCCCCACGCTCTGCACACTCCCCGTCCTCCCCACGCTCCCCGTCCTCCCCACACTCCCCGTCCTCCCCACACTCCCCGTCCTCCCTACACTCCCCGTCCTCCCCACACTCCCCGTCCTCCCCACACTCCCCGTCCTCCCCACACTCCCCGTCCTCCCCACACTCCCCGTCCTCCCCACACTCCCCGTCCTCCCCACACTCCCCGTCCTCCCCACACTCCCCGTCCTCCCCACACTCCCCGTCCTCCCCACACTCCCCGTCCTCCCCACACTCCCCGTCCTCCCCACACTCCCCGTCCTCCCCACACTCCCCGTCCTCAGCACACTCCCCGTCCTCAGCACACTTCCCGTCCTCAGCACACTCCCCGACCTCAGCACACTCCCCGTCCTCAACACACTACCCGTCCTCCCCACACTCGCCGTCCTCACCACACTCCGCACACTCCCCGTCCTCTCCACACTCACCGTCCTCCCCAAATGCTCCAGACTCCCCGTCTTCACCACACTCCTCGTCCTTCCCACACTACCCACACTCCCAAAACTCTCTTTTCTCACCACACTCCCTACGCTCCCCGTCCTCTCCACACTTCCCATCCTCCCCAAACTCTCTGTTCTCACCACACTCACCACATTCGCCGTCCTCCCCACACTCCCCGTCCTACCCACGCTCCCCGTGCTCCCCATGCTCCCCGTGCTCCCCACGCTCCCCGTCCTCCCCACGCTCCCCGTCCTCCCCACGCTCCCCGTCCTCCCCACGGACCCCGTCCACCCCACGCTCCCCGTCCTCCCCACGCTCCCCGTCCTCTCCACACACCCCATCCTCCCCAAACTCTCTGTTCTCACCACACTCCCCACTCTCCCCACACTACCCGTCCTCCCCACGCTCCCCGTCTTCCCCGTCCTCCCCACACTCCCCGTCCTCCCCACACTCCCCGTCCTCCCCACACTCCCCGTCCTCCCCATGCACCCTGTCCTCCCCAGGCACCCCGTCCTCCCCATGCACCCCGTCCTCCCCACGCACCCCGTCCTCCCCACGCACCCCGTCCTCCCCACGCTCCCCGTCCTACCCACGCTCCCCGTCCTCCCCACACTTCCCGTCCTCCCCACGCTCCCCGTCCTCCCCACACTCCCCGTCCGCCCAACGCTCCCCCTCCTTCCCACATTCACCTCACTCCCAAAGCTCTCTTTTCTCACCACACTCCCCACGCTCCCGGTCCTCACCACACACCACATCCTCCCCAAACTCTCTGTTCTCAACACACTCCCCACACTCCCCGTCCTCCCCACGCTCCCCGTCTTCCCCATCCTCCCCACACTCCCCGTCCTCCCCACGCTCCCCGTCCTCCCCACGCTCCCCGTCTTCCCCGTCCTCCCCGCACTCCCCGTCTTCCCCGCACTCCCCGTCCTCTCCGCGCTCCCCGTCCTCTCCGCGCTCCCCGTCCTCTCCGAGCTCCCCGTCCTCTCCGCGCTCCCCGTCCTCTCCGCGCTCCCCGTCCTCTCCGCGCTCCCCGTCCTCCCCGCGCACCCCGTCCTCCCCACGCTCCCCGTCCTCCCCACGCTCCCCGTCCTCCCCACGCTCCCCGTCCTCCCCACGCTCCCCGTCCTCCCCACGCTCCCCGTCCTCCCCACGCTCCCCGTCCTCCCCACGCTCCCCGTGCTCCCCACGCTCCCCGTCCTCCCCACGCTCCCCGTCCTCCCCACGCTCCCCGTCCTCCCCACGCTCCCCGTCCTCCCCACGCTCCCCGTCCTCCCCACGCTCCCCGTCCTCCCCACGCTCCCCGTCCTCCCCACGCTCCCCGTCCTCCCCACACTCCCCGTCCTCCCCACACTCCCCGTCCTCCCCACACTCCCCGTCCTCCCCACACTCCCCGTCCTCCCCACACTCCCCGTCCTCCCCACACTCACCTTCCTCCCCACACTCACCTTCCTCCCCACACTCACCTTCCTCCCCACACTCACCTTCCTCCCCACACTCACCTTCCTCCCCACACTCCACTTCCTCCCCACGCTCCCCATCCTCCCCACGCTCCCCATCCTCCCCACGCTCCCCATCCTCCCCACACTCCCCGTCCTCCCCACACTCCTCGTCGTCCCCACGCTCTTCACACTCGCCGTCCTCCCCACACTCCCCGTCCTCCCCACACTCCCCGTCCTCAGCACACTCCCCGTCCTCAGCACACTCCCCGTCCACAGCACACTCCCCGACCTCAGCACACTCCCCGACCTCAGCACACTCCCCGACCTCAGCACACTCCCCGACCTCAGCACACTCCCCGACCTCAGCACACTCCCCGTCCTCAACACACTACCCGTCCTCACCACACTCGCCGTCCTCACCACACTCCGCACACTCCCCGTCCTCTCCACACTCACCGTCCTCCCCAAATGCCCCAGACTCCTCGTCTTCACCACACTCCCCGTCCTCCACACACTCCTCGTCCTTCCCACACGACCCACACTCCCAAAACTCTCTTTTCTCACCACACTCCCCACGCTCCCCGTCGTCTCCACACTCCCCATCCTCCCCAAACTCTCTGTTCTCACCACGCTCACCACACTCGCCGTCCTCCCCACACTCCCCGTCCTCTCCTAACTCCCGGTCCTCACCACACTTCCCGTCCTCCCCACACTCCCCGTCCTCCCCACACTCCCCGTCCTCTCCACACTCCCCGTCCTCCCCCACACTCCCCGTCCTCCCCACACTCCCCACACTCCCAAAACTCTCTTTTCTCACCACACTCCCCACGCTCCCCGTCCTCTCCACACTCCCCAACCTCCCCAAACTCTCTGTTCTCACCTCACTCGCCGTCCTCCCCACACTCCCCGTGCGCCCCACGCTCCCCGTGCTCCCCACGCTCCCCGTCCTCCCCATGCTCCCCGTCCTCCCCACGCTCCCCATCCTCCCCACACACCCCATCGTCCCCACACAACCCGTCCTCCGCACACTCCCCATACTCCCCGTCCACCTCACACTACCCGTCGTCAACAAACTCCCCGTCCTCATCACACTCCCCCTCCTCAACACAATCAACCTCCTCCCGACCCTCCCTGTCCTCCCCACCGTCCCCTCCTTTCCACACTCCTCGTCCGCCCCACACTCCCCGTCCTCCCCGCACTCCCCGTCCTCCCCGCACTCCCCGTCCTCCCCGCACTCCCCGTCCTCCCCGCACTCCCCGTCCTCCCCGCACTCCCCGTCCTCCCCGCACTCCCCGTCCTCCCCGCACTCCCCGTCCTCCCCGCACTCCCCGTCCTCCCCGCACTCCCCGTCCTCCCCGCACTCCCCGTCCTCCCCGCACTCCCCGTCCTCCCCGCACTCCCCGTCCTCCCCGCACTCCCCGTCCTCCCCGCACTCCCCGTCCTCCCCGCACTCCCCCGTCCTCCCCGCACTCCCCGTCCTCCCCGCACTCCCCGTCCTCCCCGCACTCCCCGTCCTCCCCGCACTCCCCGTCCTCCCCGCACTCCCCGTCCTCCCCGCACTCCCCGTCCTCCCCGCACTCCCCGTCCTCCCCGCACTCCCCACCCTCCCCGCACTCCCCACGCTCCCCGTCCTCCGCACACTCCCCGTCCTCCCCACACTCCCCGTCCTCCCCACACTCCCCGTCCTCCCCACACTCCCCGTCCTCCCCACACTCCATGTCCTCCCCACACTCCCCGTCCTCCAGGTCCTCCCCACACTCCCCGTCCTCCCTGTCCTCCCCACACTCCCCATCCTCCCCGTCCTCCCCACACTCCCCGTCCTCCCCACACTCCCCGTCCTCCCCACACTCCCCGTCCTCCCCACACTCCCCGTCCTCCCCACACTCTCCGTCCTCCCCACACTCCCCGTCCTCCCCACACTCCCCGTCCTCCCCACACTCCCCGTCCTCCCCACACTCCCCGTCCTCCCCACACTCCCCGTCCTCCACACACTCACCGTCCTCCCCACACTCACCGTCCTCCCCACACTCACGGTCCTCCCCACACTCCCCGTCCTCCCCACACTCCCCGTCCTCCCCACACTCACCACGCTCTACAAGCTCACCGTCCTCCCCGCACTCCCTGTCCTCCCCACACTACCCATCCTCCCCACACTCCCCATCCTCCCCAAACTCCCTGTTCTCATCACACTCCCCACACCCCCCGTTCTCCCCACACTCCCATCCTCCCCACACTCCCCGTCCTCCCCACACTCCCCGTCCTCCCCACATTCCCCGTCCTCCCCACACTCCCCGTCCTCCCCACACTCCCCGTCCTCCCCACACTCCCCGTCCTCCCCACACTCCCCGTCCTCCCCACACTCCCCGTCCTCCCCATACTCCCCGTCCTCCCCACACTCCCCGTCCTCAGCACACTCCCCGTCCTCAGCACACTCCCCGTCCTCAGCACACTCCCCGACCTCAGCACACTCCCCGACCTCAGCACACTCCCCGTCCTCACCACACTACCCGTCCTCCCCACACTCGCCGTCCTCACCACACTCCGCACACTCCCCGTCCTCTCCACACTCACCGTCCTCCCCAAATGCCCCAGACTCCCCGTCTTCACCACACTCCCCGTCCTCCACACACTCCTCGTCCTCCCCACACTCCCCGTCCTCCCCACACTCCCCGTCCTCCCCACACTCCCCGTCCTCCCCACACACCCCGTCCTCCCCACACTCCCCGTCCTCCCCACACTCCCCGTCCTCCCCACACTCCCCGTCCTCCCCACACTCCTCGTCGTCCCCACGCTCTTCACACTCCCCGTCCTCCCCACACTCCCCGTCCTCCCCACACTCCCCGTCCTCCCCACACTCCCCGTCCTCCCCACACTCCCCGTCCTCCCCACACTCCCCGTCCTCCCCACACTCCCCGTCCTCCCCACACTCCCCGTCCTCCCCACACTCCCCGTCCTCCCCACACTCCCCGTCCTCCCCACACTCCCCGTCCTCCCCACACTCCCCGTCCTCCCCACACTCCCCGTCCTCCCCACACTCCCCGTCCTCCCCACACTCACCACGCTCTACAAGCTCACCGTCCTCCCCGCACTCGTTGTCCTCCCCACACTTCCCATCCTCCCCACACTCCCCGTCCTCCCCACACTCACCGTCCTCACCACACTCACCGTCCTCCCCAGCGGCCCCAGACTCCCCGTCTTCTCCACACTCTCCGTCCTCCACACACTCCTTGTCCTTCCCACACTCCCACACTCCCAAAACTCTCTTTTCTCACCACACTCCCCACGCTCCCCGTACTCTCCACACTCCCCGTCCTCACTACAATCAAAACACTCCCTGCACTCCCCATGCTCCTCGACCTCCCAACACTCCCCGTCCTCTCCACGCTCCCCGTCATCCCCGTCCTCCCCACACTCCCCGTCCTCCCCACACTCCCCGTCCTCCCCACACTCCCCGTCCTCCCCTAAATCCCGGTCCTCACCACACTCCCCGTCCTCCACACACTCCCCGTCCTCTCCACGCTCCCGTCCTCTCCACGCTCCCGTCCTCTCCACACTCCCCGTCCTCACTACACTCAAAACAGCCCCTGTCCTCCCCATGCTCCTTGACCTCCCAACACTCCCCGTGCTCCCCATCTCACCAGACTCCCCATGTTCACCACGCTCCCCGTCCTGCCCACACTCCTCGTCCTTCCCACACTCCCCGTCCTCTCCACACTCCCCGGCCTCTCCACACTCCCCGGCCTCTCCACACTCCCCGGCCTCTCCACACTCCCCGGCCTCTCCACACTCCCCGGCCTCTCCACACTCCCCGGCCTCTCCACACTCCCCGGCCTCTCCACACTCCCCGGCCTCTCCACACTCCCCGGCCTCTCCACACTCCCCGTCCTCCCCACACTCCCCGTCCTCCCCACACTCCCCGTCCTCCCCAAACTCCCTGTTCTCCCCACACTCCCCACACTCCCCTTCCTCCTCACACTCACCTTCCTCCCCACACTCCCCATCCTCCCCACACTCCCCATCCTCCCCACACTCCTCGTCGTCCCCACGCTCCCCGTCCTCCCCACGCTCCCCGTCCTCCCCACACTCCCCGTCCTCCCCACACTCCCCGTCCTCCCCACACTCCCCGTCCTCCCCACACTCCCCGTCCTCCCCACACTCCCCGTCCTCCCCACACTCCCCGTCCTCCCCACACTCCCCGTCCTCCCCACACTCCCCGTCCTCCCCACACTCCCCGTCCTCCCCACACTCCCCGTCCTCCCCACACTCCCCGTCCTCAGCACACTCCCCGTCCTCAGCACACTCCCCGTCCTCAGCACACTCCCCGACCTCAGCACACTCCCCGTCCTCAACACACTACCCGTCCTCCCCACACTCGCCGTCCTCACCACACTCCGCACACTCCCCGTCCTCTCCACACTCACCGTCCTCCCCAAATGCTCCAGACTCCCCGTCTTCACCACACTCCTCGTCCTTCCCACACTACCCACACTCCCAAAACTCTCTTTTCTCACCACACTCCCTACGCTCCCCGTCCTCTCCACACTTCCCATCCTCCCCAAACTCTCTGTTCTCACCACACTCACCACATTCGCCGTCCTCCCCACACTCCCCGTCCTACCCACGCTCCCCGTGCTCCCCACGCTCCCCGTGCTCCCCACGCTCCCCGTCCTCCCCACGCTCCCCGTCCTCCCCACGCTCCCCGTCCTCCCCACGGACCCCGTCCACCCCACGCTCCCCGTCCTCCCCACGCTCCCCGTCCTCTCCACACACCCCATCCTCCCCAAACTCTCTGTTCTCACCACACTCCCCACTCTCCCCACACTACCCGTCCTCCCCACGCTCCCCGTCTTCCCCGTCCTCCCCACACTCCCCGTCCTCCCCACACTCCCCGTCCTCCCCACACTCCCCGTCCTCCCCACGCACCCCGTCCTCCCCACGCACCCCGTCCTCCCCACGCACCCCGTCCTCCCCACGCACCCCGTCCTCCCCACGCTCCCCGTCCTCCCCACGCTCCCCGTCCTCCCCACGCTCCCCGTCCTCCCCACGCTCCCCGTCCTCCCCACACTCCCCGTCCGCCCCACGCTCCCCCTCCTTCCCACATTCACCTCACTCCCAAAGCTCTCTTTTCTCACCACACTCCCCACGCTCCCGGTCTTCACCACACTCCACATCCTCCCCAAACTCTCTGTTCTCAACACACTCCCCACACTCCCCGTCCTCCCCACGCTCCCCGTCTTCCCCATCCTCCCCACGCTCCCCGTCCTCCCCACGCTCCCCGTCCTCCCCACGCTCCCCGTCTTCCCCGTCCTCCCCGCACTCCCCGTCTTCCCCGCACTCCCCGTCCTCTCCGCACTCCCCGTCCTCTCCGCACTCCCCGTCCTCTCCGCACTCCCCGTCCTCTCCACACTCCCCGTCCTCTCCACACTCCCCGTCCTCTCCACACTCCCCGTCCTCTCCACACTCCCCGTCCTCTCCACACTCCCCGTCCTCTCCACACTCCCCGTCCTCTCCACACTCCCCGTCCTCCCCACACTCCCCGTCCTCCCCACACTCCCCGTCCTCCCCACACTCCCCGTCCTCCCCACACTCCCCGTCCTCCCCACAATCCCCGTCCTCCCCACACTCCCCGTCCTCCCCACACTCCCCGTCCTCCCCACACTCCCCGTCCTCCCCACACTCCCCGTCCTCCCCACACTCCCCGTCCTCCCCAAATGCCCCAGACTCCCCGTCTTCACCACACACCCCGTCCTCCAAACACTCCTCGTCCTTCCCAGGCTCCCTACACTTCCAAAACTCTCATTTCTCACCACACTCCCCACGCTCCCCGTCCTCTCCACACTCTCTGTTCTCACCACACTCACCGTCCTCCCCATACACCCCGTCCTCCCCATGCTCCCCGTGCTCCCCATGCCCCCCGTGCTCGACACGCTCCCCGTGCTTCCCACGCTCCCCGTCCTTCCCACACACCCCGTCCGCCCCACACTCCCCGTCCTCCCAACACTCCCCTTCCTCCCCACACTCCCCGTCCTCCCCACACTCCCCGTCCTCCCCTCACTCCCCGTCCTCCCCACACTGCCCGTCCTCACCACACACCCCGTCCTCACCACACACCCCGTCCGCCCCACGCTCCCCCTCCTTTCCACACTCCCCACACTCCCTACGCTCCCCGTCCTCTCCACACACCCCATCCTCCCCACACTCTCTGTACTCACCACACTTCCCACACTCCCAGTCCTCCCCACGCTCCGCATCTTCCCCGTCCTCCCCACACTCCCCGTCCTCCCCACGCTCCCCATCTTCCCCGTCCTCCCCACGCTCCCCGTGCTCCCCACGCTCCCCGTGCTCCCCACGCTCCCCGTCCTCCCCACGCACCCCGTCCTCCCCACGCTCCCCGTCCTCCCCACGCTCCCCGTCCTCCCCATGCACCCCGTCCTCCCCACGCACCCCGTCCTCCCCACACACCCCGTCCTCCCCACGCACCCCGTCCTCCCCACGCTCCCCGTCCTACCCACGCTCCGGGTCCTCCCCACACTCCCAAAGCTCTCTTTTCTCACCACACTCCCCACGCTCCCCGTCCTCTCCACACTCCCCATCCTCCCCAAACTCTCTGTTCCCACCACACTCACCACACTCACCTTCCTCCCCACGCTCCCCGTCTTCCCCGTCCTCCCCACACTCCCCCTCCTCCCCACGCTCCCCGTCCTCTCCACACTCGCCGTCCTCACTACACTCCCTGTCCTCCCCATGCTCCTTGACCTCTCCACACTCCCCGTGTTCCCCATCTCCCCAGACTCCCCATGCTCCCCATCTCCCCAGACTCCCCATTCTCACCACGCTCCCCGTCCTGCCCACACTCCCCGTCCTCTCCACACTCCTCGTCCTCTCCACACTCCCCGTCCTCTCCACACTCCCCGTCCTCTCCACACTCCCCGTCCTCTCCACACTCCCCGTCCTCTCCACACTCCCCGTCCTCTCCACACTCCCCGTCCTCTCCACACTCCCCGTCCTCTCCACACTCCCCGTCCTCTCCACACTCCCCGTCCTCTCCACACTCCCCGTCCACCCCACACTCCCCGTCCACCCCACACTCCCCGTCCTCTCCACACTCCCCTGCCTCTCCACACTCCCCGTCCTCTCCACACTCCCCGTCCTCTCCACACTCCCCGTCCTTCCCACACTCCCCGTCCTCTCCACACTCCCCGTCCTCTCCACACTCCCCGTCCTCTCCACACTCCCCATCCTCCACACACTCCCCGTCATCTCCACACTCCCAAAACTCGCTTTTCTCACCACACTCCCCACGCTCCCCGTCCTCTCCACACTCCCCATCCTCCCCAAACTCTCTGTTCCCACCACACTCACCACACTCACCGTCCTCCCCACACACCCCGTCCTCCCCACGCTCCCCGTGCTCCCCACACTCCCCGTCCTTCCCACACACCCTGTCCTCCCCACACTCCCCGTCCGCGCCACACTCCCCGTCCTCCCCACACTACCCGTCCTCCCCACACTGCCCGTCCTCACCACACTCCCCGTCCTCACCACACACCCCGTCCGCCCCACGCTCGCCCTCCTTCCCACACTCCCCACGCTCCCCACGCTCCCCGTCCTCTCCACACACCCCATCCTCCCCAAACTCTCTGTTCTCACCACACTCCCCACACTCCCCGTCCTCCCCACGGTCCCCGTCTTCCCCGTCCTCCCCACACTCCCCGTCCTCCCCACACTCCCCGTCCTCCCCACACTCCCCGTCCTCCCCACACTCCCCGTCCTCCCCACACTCCCCGTCCTCCCCACGCTCCCCGTCCTCCCCACGCTCCCCTCCTCCCCACACTCCCCGTCCTCCCCACACTCCCCGTCCTCCCCTAACTCCCGGTCCTCACCACACTTCCCGTCATCCCCACGCTCCCCGTCCTCACTACACTCAAAACACTCCCTGTCCTCCCCATGCTCCTTGACCTCTCCACACTCCCCGTGCTCCCCATCTCCCCAGACTCCCCATGCTCACCACACTCCCCGTCCTGCCCACACTCCACTTCCTCTCCACACTCCCCGTCCTCTCCACACTCCTCGTCCCCTCCACACTCCCCGTCCCCTCCACACTCCCCGTCCCCTCCACACTCCCCGTCCTCTCCACACTCCCCGTCCTCTCCACACTCCCCGTCCTCTCCACACTCCCCGTCCTCCCCACACTCCCAAAACTCTCTTTTCTCACCACACTCCCCAAGCTCCCCGTCCTCTCCACAGTCCCCATCCTCCCCAAACTCTCTGTTCTCACCACACTCGCCGTCCTCCCCACACTCCCCGTCCACCCCACGCTCCCCGTCATCCCCACTCTCCCCAAGCTCCCCACGCTCCCCGTCATCCCCACGCTCCCCGTCCACCCCACGCTCCCCGTCCACCCCACGCTCCCCGTCCTCCCCATGCTCCCCGTCCACCCCACGCTCCCCGTCCTCCCCACGCACCCCATCCTCCCCACGCACCCCGTCCTCCCCACGCTCCCCGTCCTCACCACACTCCCCGTCCTCCCCACACTCCCCGTCCTCACCACACTCCCCGTCCTCACCACTCACCCCGTCCGCCCCACGCTCCCCCTCCTTCCCACAATCCCCACACTCCCAAAGCTCTCTTTTCTCACCACGCTCCCCACGCTCCCCGTCCTCTCCACACACCCCATCCTCCCCAAACTCTCTGTTCTCACGACACTCCCCACACTCCCCGTCCTCCCCACGCTGCCCGTCTTCCCCGTCCTCCCCACACTCCCCGTCCTCCCCACACTCCCCGTCCTCCCCACACTCCCCGTCCTCCCCTTTATCCCGGACCTCACCACACTTCCGGTCCTCCCCAATCTCCCGGTCCTCTCCACACTCGCCGTCCTCCCCACCCACCCCGTCCTCTCCACACTCCCCGTCCTCTCCACACTCCCCGTCCTCTCCACACTCCCCGTCCTCCCCAAACTCCCTGTTCTCACCACACTCCCCACACTCCCCTTCCTCCCCACACTCCCCTTCCTCCCACACTCCCCTTCCTCCCCACACTCCCCTTCCTCCCCACACTCCCCTTCCTCCCCACACTCCCCTTCCTCCCCACACTCCCCGTCGTCCCCACGCTCTGCACACTCCCTGTCCTCCCCACACTCCCCGTCCTCCCCACACTCCCCGTCCTCCCCACACTCCCCGTCCTCCCAACGCTCCCCGTCCTCCCAACGCTCCCCGTCCTCCCACGCTCCCCTCCTCCCCACACTCCCTGTCCTCCCCACACTCCCCGTCCTCCCCCTAACTCCCGGTCCTCACCACACTTCCCGTCATCCCCACGCTCCCCGTCCTCACTACACTCAAAACACTCCCTGTCCTCCCCATGCTCCTTGACCTCTCCACACTCCCCGTGCTCCCCATCTCCCAGACTCCCCATGCTCACCACACTCCCGTCCTGCCCACACTCCCCGTCCTCTCCACACTCCTCGTCCCCTCCACACTCCCCGTCCCCTCCACACTCCCCGTCCCCTCCACACTCCCCGTCCTCTCCACACTCCCCGTCCTCTCCACACTCCCCGTCCTCTCCACACTCCCCGTCCTCTCCACACTCCCCGTCCTCCCCACACTCCCAAAACTCTCTTTTCTCACCACACTCCCCAAGCTCCCCGTCCTCTCCACAGTCCCCATCCTCCCCAAACTCTCTGTTCTCACCACACTCGCCGTCCTCCCCCACACTCCCCGTGCTCCCCAAGCTCCCCACGCTCCCCGTCATCCCCACGCTCCCCGTCCACCCCACGCTCCCCGTCCACCCCACGCTCCCCGTCCTCCCCATGCTCCCCGTCCACCCCACGCTCCCCGTCCTCCCCACGCACTCCATCCTCCCCACGCACCCCGTCCTCCCCACGCTCCCCCGTCCTCACCACACTCCCCGTCCTCCCCACACTCCCCGTCCTCACCACACTCCCCGTCCTCACCACTCACCCCGTCCGCCCCACGCTCCCCCTCCTTCCCACAATCCCCACACTCCCAAAGCTCTCTTTTCTCACCACGCTCCCCACGCTCCCCGTCCTCTCCACACACCCCATCCTCCCCAAACTCTCTGTTCTCACGACACTCCCCACACTCCCCGTCCTCCCCACGCTCCCCGTCTTCCCCGTCCTCCCCACACTCCCCGTCCTCCCCACACTCCCCGTCCTCCCCACACTCCCCGTCCTCCCCTTTATCCCGGTCCTCACCACACTTCCGGTCCTCCCCAATCTCCCGGTCCTCTCCACACTCGCCGTCCTCCCCACACTCCCCGTCCTCTCCACACTCCCCGTCCTCCCCAAACTCCCTGTTCTCACCACACTCCCCACACTCCCCTTCCTCCCCACACTCCCCTTCCTCCCCACACTCCCCTTCCTCCCCACACTCCCCCTTCCTCCCCACACTCCCCTTCCTCCCCACACTCCCCGTCGTCCCCACGCTCTGCACACTCCCTGTCCTCCCCACACTCCCCGTCCTCCCCACACTCCCCGTCCTCCCCAACTCCCCGCCCTCCCCACACTCCCCGACCTCAACACACTACCCGTCCTTCCCACACTCGCCGTCCTCACCACACTCACCGTCCTCCCCAAATGCCCCAGACTCCCCGTCTTCACCACACGCCCCAGCCTCCACACACTCCTCGTCCTTCCCACACTCCCCATCCTCCCCAAACTCCCCGTCCTCCCTACACTCCCCACGCTCCCCACACTGCCCAGACTCCTCGTCCTCACCACACTCCCCGTCCTCACCACACTCCCCGTCCTCCCCACGCTCCCCGTCCTCCCCAAACTCCCCACGCTCCCCGTCCTCTCCACACTACCCACACTCCCCGTCCTCCGCACACTCCCCATACTCCCCGTCCACCCCAAACTCCCCGTCGTCAACAAACTCCCCATCCTCATCACACTCCCGGTCCTCAACACAATCACCGGCCTCCCGACCCTCCCCGTCCTCCCCACCCTCCCCGTCCTCCCCACCCTCCCCGCCCTCCCCACACTCCCCGCCCTCCCCACACTCCCCGTCCTCCCCACACTCCCCGTCCTCCCCACACTTCCCGTCCTCCCCACACTCCCTGTCCTCCCCACACTCCCCGTCCTCCCCAAACTCCCCGTCCTCCCCACACTCCCCGTCCTCTCCACACTCCCCGTCCTCCCCACACTCCCCACACTCTGCAAGCTCACCGTCCTCCCCACACTCCCCGTCCTCCCCACTCTCCCCGTTCTCCCCAATCTCCCTGTTCTCATCACCACCGCCCACACCCCCTGTTCTCCCCACACTCCCGTCCGCCCCACACTCCCCGTCGTCCCCACACTCCCCATCCACCCCACACTCCCCGTCCTCCCCACTCTCCCTGTCCTCCCCACACTCCCCGTCCTCCCCCACACTCCCCGTCCTCCCCACACACCCCGTCCTCCCCACACTCGCCGTCCTCCCCCACATGCCCCAGACTCCCCGTCTTCTCCACACTCTCCATCCTCCGCACACTCCTCGTCCTTCCCACACTCCCCACTCTCCCAAAACTCTCTTTTCTCACCACACTCCCCACGCTCTCCGTCCTCTCCACATTTCCCATCCTCCCTAAACTCTCTCTTCTCACCACACTCCCCACACTCCCCGTCCACCCCACGCTCCCTGTCTTCCCCGTCCTCCTCACGCTCCCCGTCCTCCCCACGCTCCCCGTCCTCCCCACGCTCCCCGTCCTCCCCACGCTCCCCGTCCTCCCCACGCTCCCCCTCCTCCCCACGCTCCCCGTCCCTCCCCACGCTCCCCGTACTCCCCACGCTCCCCGTCCTCCCCACGCTCCCCGTCCTCCCCACGCTCCCCGTCCTCCCCACGCTCCCCGTCCTCCCCACGCTCCCCGTCCACCCCACGCTCCCCGTCCTCCCCACGCTCCCCGTCCTCCCCACGCTCCCCGTCCTCCCCACGCTCCCCGTCCTCCCCCACGCTCCCCGTCCTCCCCACGCTCCCCGTCCTCTCCACGATCCCCGTCCTCTCCACGATCCCCGTCCTCACTACACTCAAAACACTCCCTGTCCTCCCCATGCGCCTTGACCTCTCCACACTCCCCGTGCTCCCCATCTCCCGAGACTCCCCATGCTCAACACGCTCCCCGTCCTGCCCACACTCCCCGTCCTGCCCACACTCCCCGTCCTGCCCACACTCCCCGTCCTGCCCACACTCCCCGTCCTGCCCACACTCCCCGTCCTGCCCACACTCCCCGTCCTCCCCACACTCCCCGTCCTCTCCACACTCCCCGTCCTCTCCACACTCCCCGTCCTCTCCACACTCCCCGTCCTCTCCACACTCCCCGTCCTCTCCACACACCCCGTCCTCTCCACACTCCCCGTCCTCTCCACACTCCCCGTCCTCCCCACACTCCCAAAACTCTCTTTTCTCACCACACTCCCCACGCTCCCCGTCCTCTCCACACTCCCCGTCCTCCCCACACTCCCCACACTCTGCAAGCTCACCGTCCTCCCCACACTCCCCGTCCTCCCCACTCTCCCCGTTCTCCCCAATCTCCCTGTTCTCATCACACCGCCCACACCCCCTGTTCTCCCCACACTCCCATCCGCCCCACACTCCCCGTCGTCCCCACACTCCCCATCCACCCCACACTCCCCGCCCTCCCCACACTCCCCGACCTCAACACTCTACCCGTCCTTCCCACACTCGCCGTCCTCACCACACTCACCGTCCTCCCCAAATGCCCCAGACTCCCCGTCTTCACCACACGCCCCATCCTCCACACACTCCTCGTCCTTCCCACACTCCCCATCCTCCCCAAACTCTGTTTCACCACACTCACCACACTCGCCGTCCTCCCCACACTCGCCGTCCTCCCCACGCTCCCCCGCGCTCCCCGCGCTCCCCGCGCTCCCCCGTCCTCCCCGCGCTCCCCGTCCTCCCCGCGCTCCCCGTCCTCCCCGCGCTCCCCGTCCTCCCCGCGCTCCCCGTCCTCCCCGCGCTCCCCGTCCTCCCCGCGCTCCCCGTCCTCCCCCGCGCTCCCCGTCCTCCCCGCGCTCCCCGTCCTCCCCGCGCTCCCCGTCCTCCCCGCGCTCCCCGTCCTCCCCCGCGCTCCCCCGTCCTCCCCGCGCTCCCCGTCCTCCCCGCGCTCCCCGTCCTCCCCGCGCTCGCCGTCCTCCCCGCGCTCGCCGTCCTCCCCGCGCTCGCCGTCATCCCCGCGCTCGCCGTCCTCCCCGCGCTCGCCGTCCTCCCCGCGCTCGCCGTCCTCCCCACACTCACCGACCTCCCCACACTCACCGACCTCCCCACACTCCCTGTCCTAACCACACTCCCCAGATTGCCCGTCCTCACCACACTCGCCATCCTCAGCAAACTCCCCGTCCTCTCCACACTCCCCATCCTCCCCAAACTCCCGGTCCTCAACACACTCCCCACACTCCCCGTCCTCCCCAAACTCCCCGTCCTCCCTACACTACCCACGCTCCCCACACTGCCCAGACTCCTCGTCCTCACCACACTCCCCGTCCTCACCACACACTCCCCGTCCTCCCCACGCTCCCCGTCCTCCCCAAACTCCCCACGCTCCCCGTCCTCTCCACACTACCCACACTCCCCGTCCTCCGCACACTCCCCATACTCCCCGTCCACCCCAAACTCCCCGTCGTCAACAAACTCCCCATCCTCATCACACTCCCGGTCCTCAACACAATCACCGGCCTCCCGACCCTCCCCGTCCTCCCCACCCTCCCCGTCCTCCCCACCCTCCCCGCCCTCCCCCACACTCCCCGCCCTCCCCACACTCCCCGTCCTCCCCACACTCCCCGTCCTCCCCACACTTCCCGTCCTCCCCACACTCCCTGTCCTCCCCACACTCCCCGTCATCCCCAAACTCCCCGTCCTCCCCACACTCCCCGTCCTCTCCACACTCCCCGTCCTCTCCACACTCCCCGTCCTCCCCACACTCCCCACACTCTGCAAGCTCACCGTCCTCCCCACACTCCCCGTCCTCCCCACTCTCCCCGTTCTCCCCAATCTCCCTGTTCTCATCACACCGCCCACACCCCCTGTTCTCCCCACACTCCCATCCGCCCCACACTCCCCGTCGTCCCCACACTCCCCATCCACCCCACACTCCCCGTCCTCCCCACTCTCCCTGTCCTCCCCACACTCCCCGTCCTCCCCACACTCCCCGTCCTCCCCACACACCCCGTCCTCCCCACACTCGCCGTCCTCCCCACATGCCCCAGACTCCCCGTCTTCTCCACACTCTCCATCCTCCGCACACTCCTCGTCCTTCCCACACTCCCCACTCTCCCAAAACTCTCTTTTCTCACCACACTCCCCACGCTCTCCGTCCTCTCCACATTTCCCATCCTCCCCAAACTCTCTCTTCTCACCACACTCCCCACACTCCCCGTCCACCCCACGCTCCCTGTCTTCCCCGTCCTCCTCACGCTCCCCGTCCTCCCCACGCTCCCCGTCCTCCCCACGCTCCCCGTCCTCCCCACGCTCCCCCGTCCTCCCCACGCTCCCCCTCCTCCCCACGCTCCCCGTCCTCCCCACGCTCCCCGTCCTCCCCACGCTCCCCGTCCTCCCCACGCTCCCCGTCCTCCCCACGCTCCCCGTCCTCCCCACGCTCCCCGTCCACCCCACGCTCCCCGTCCTCCCCACGCTCCCCGTCCTCCCCACGCTCCCCGTCCTCCCCACGCTCCCCGTCCTCCCCACGCTCCCCGTCCTCCCCACGCTCCCCGTCCTCTCCACGATCCCCGTCCTCTCCACGATCCCCGTCCTCACTACACTCAAAACACTCCCTGTCCTCCCCATGCGCCTTGACCTCTCCACACTCCCCGTGCTCCCCATCTCCCGAGACTCCCCATGCTCAACACGCTCCCCGTCCTGCCCACACTCCCCGTCCTGCCCACACTCCCCGTCCTGCCCACACTCCCCGTCCTGCCCACACTCCCCGTCCTGCCCACACTCCCCGTCCTGCCCACACTCCCCGTCCTGCCCACACTCCCCGTCCTCCCCACACTCCCCGTCCTCTCCACACTCCCCGTCCTCTCCACACTCCCCGTCCTCTCCACACTCCCCGTCCTCTCCACACACCCCGTCCTCTCCACACTCCCCGTCCTCTCCACACTCCCCGTCCTCCCCACACTCCCAAAACTCTCTTTTCTCACCACACTCCCCACGCTCCCCGTCCTCTCCACACTCCCCATCCTCCCCAAACTCTCTGTTCTCACCACACTCGCCGTCCTCCCCACACTCCCCGTGCTCCCCACGCTCCCCGAGCTCCCCACGCTCCCCGTCCTCCCCACGCTCCCCGTCCTCCCCACGCTCCCCGTCCACCCCACGCTCCCCCTCCACCCCACGCTCCCCGTCCTCCCCAAGCTCCCCTTCCTCCCCACGCTCCCCCTCCTCCCCACGCACCCCGTCCTCCCCACGCACCCTGTCCTCCCCACGCTCCCCGTCCTCACCACACTCCCCGTCCTCCCCACACTCCCCGTCCTCACCACACTCCCCGTCCTCACCACTCACCCCGTCCGCCCCTTGCTCCCCCTCCTTCCCACAATCCCCACACTCCCAAAGCTCTCTTTTCTCACCACACTCCCCACGCTCCCCACGCTCCCCGTCCTCTCCACACACCCCATCCTCCCCAAACCCTCTGTTCTCACGACACTCCCCACACTCCCTGTCCTCCCCACGCTCCCCGTCTTCCCCGTCCTCCCCACACTCCCCGTCCTCGCCACACTCCCCGTCCTCCCCACCCTCCCCGTCCTCCCCTTTATCCCGGTCCTCACCACACTTCCAGTCCTCCCCACACTCCCGGTCCTCTCCACACTCGCCGTCCTCCCCACACTCCCCGTCCTCTCCACACTCCCCGTCCTCTCCACACTCCCCGTCCTCTCCACACTCCCCGTCCTCCCCAAACTCCCTGTTCTCACCACACTCCCCGTCCTCTCCACACTCCCCGTTCTCCCCAAACTCCCTGTTCTCACCACACTCCCCACACTCCCCTTCCTCCCCACACTCCCCTTCCTCCCCACACTCCCCCTTCCTCCCCACACTCCCCTTCCTCCCCACACTCCCCTTCCTCCCCACACTCCCCTTCCTCCCCACACTCCCCTTCCTCCCCCACACTCCCCCGTTCTCCCCACACTCCCCGTTCTCCCCACACTCCCCGTCGTCCCCACGCTCTGCACACTCCCTGTCCTCCCCACACTCCCCGTCCTCCCCACACTCCCCGTCCTCCCCACACTCCCCGTCCTCCCCACACTCCCCGTCCTCAACACACTACCCGTCCTTCCCACACTCGCCGTCCTCACCACACTCACCGTCCTCCCCAAATGCCCCAGACTCCCCGTCTTCACCACACGCCCCATCCTCCACACACTCCTCGTCCTTCCCATACTCCCCATCCTCCCCAAACTCTCTGTTTCACCACACTCACCACACTCGCCGTCCTCCCCACACTCGCCGTCCTCCCCGCGCTCGCCGTCCTCCCCGCGCTCCCCGTCCTCCCCGCGCTCCCCGTCCTCCCCGCGCTCCCCGTCCTCCCCGTCCTCCCCCGCGCTCCCCCGTCCTCCCCGCGCTCCCCGTCCTCCCCGCGCTCCCCGTCCTCCCCCGCGCTCCCCGTCCTCCCCCGCGCTCCCCCGTCCTCCCCGCGCTCCCCGTCCTCCCCCGTGCTCCCCGTCCTCCCCGCGCTCCCCGTCCTCCCCTCGCTCGCCGTCCTCCCCACGCTCCCCGTCCTCTCCACACTCCCCGTCCTCTCCACACTCCCCGTCCTCCCCACACTCCCCACGCTCTACAAGCTCACCGTCCTCCCCACACTCCCCGTCCTCCCCACTCTCCCCGTTCTCCCCAAACTCCCTGTTCTCATCACACCGCCCACACCCCCTGTTCTCCCCACACTCCCATCCGCCCCACACTCCCCGTCCTCCCCAAACTCCCTGTCCTCCCCACACTCCCCGTCCTCCCCACACTCCCCGTCCTCCCCACACACCCCGTCCTCCCCACACTCGCCGTCCTCCCCACATGCCCCAGACTCCCCGTCTTCTCCACACTCTCCGTCCTCCGCACACTCCTCGTCCTTCCCACACTCCCCACTCTCCCAAAACTCTCTTTTCTCACCACACTCCCCACGCTCTCCGTCCTCTCCACACTTCCCATCCTCCCCAAACTCTCTGTTCTCACCACACTCCCCACACTCCCCGTCCACCCCACGCTCCCTGTCTTCCCCGTCCTCCCCACATTCCCCGTCCTCCCCACGCTCCCCGTCCTCCCCACGCTCCCCGTCCTCCCCACGCTCCCCGTCCTCCCCACGCTCCCCGTCCTCCCCACGCTCCCCGTCCTCCCCACGCTCCCCGTCCTCCCCACGCTCCCCGTCCTCCCCACGCTCCCCGTCCTCCCCACGCTCCCCGTCCTCCCCACGCTCCCCGTCCTCCCCACGCTCCCCGTCCTCCCCACGCTCCCCGTCCTCCCCACGCTCCCCGTCCTCCCCACGCTCCCCGTCCTCCCCCACGCTCCCCGTCCTCCCCACGCTCCCCGTCCTCCCCCACGCTCCCCGTCCTCTCCACGATCCCCGTCCTCTCCACAATCCCCGTCCTCACTACACTCAAAACACTCCCTGTCCTCCCCATGCGCCTTGACCTCTCCACACTCCCCGTGCTCCCCATCTCCCGAGACTCCCCATGCTCAACACGCTCCCCGTCCTGCCCACACTCCCCGTCCTGCCCACACTCCCCGTCCTGCCCACACTCCCCGTCCTGCCCACACTCCCCGTCCTGCCCACACTCCCCGTCCTGCCCACACTCCCCGTCCTGCCCACAATCCCCGTCCTGCCCACACTCCCCGTCCTCTCCACACTCCCCGTCCTCTCCACACTCCCCGTCCTCTCCACACTCCCCGTCCTCTCCACACTCCCCGTCCTCTCCACACTCCCCGTCCTCCCCACACTCCCAAAACTCTCTTTTCTCACCACACTCCCCACGCTCCCCGTCCTCTCCACACTCCCCATCCTCCCCAAACTCTCTGTTCTCACCACACTCGCCGTCCTCCCCACACTCCCCGTGCTCCCCACGCTCCCAGAGCTCCCCACGCTCCCCGTCCTCCCCACGCTCCCCCGTCCTCCCCACGCTCCCCGTCCTCCCCACGCTCCCCGTCCACCCCACGCTCCCCGTCCACCCCACGCTCCCCGTCCTCCCCACGCTCCCCTTCCTCCCCACGCTCCCCGTCCTCCCCACGCACCCCGTCCTCCCCACGCACCCTGTCCTCCCCACGCTCCCCGTCCTCACCACACTCCCCCGTCCTCCCCACACTCCCCGTCCTCACCACACTCCCCGTCCTCACCACTCACCCCGTCCGCCCCATGCTCCCCCTCCTTCCCACAATCCCCACACTCCCAAAGCTCTCTTTTCTCACCACACTCCCCATGCTCCCCACGCTCCCCGTCCTCTCCACACACCCCATCCTCCCCAAACTCTCTGTTCTCACGACACTCCCCACACTCCCCGTCCTCCCCACGCTCCCCGTCTTCCCCGTCCTCCCCACACTCCCCGTCCTCCCCACACTCCCCGTCCTCCCCACCCTCCCCGTCCTCCCCTTTATACCGGTCCTCACCACACTTCCAGTCCTCCCCCACACTCCCGGTCCTCTCCACACTCGCCGTCCTCCCCACACTCCCCGTCCTCTCCACACTCCCTGTCCTCTCCACACTCCCCGTCCTCTCCACACTCCCCGTCCTCCCCAAACTCCCTGTTCTCACCACACTCCCCACACTCCCCTTCCTCCCCACACTCCCCTTCCTCCCCTCACTCCCCTTCCTCCCCACACTCCCCTTCCTCCCCACACTCCCCTTCCTCCCCACACTCCCCGTTCTCCCCACACTCCCCGTTCTCCCCACACTCCCCGTCGTCCCCACGCTCTGCACACTCCCTGTCCTCCCCACACTCCCCGTCCTCCCCACACTCCCCGTCCTCCCCAACTCCCCGTCCTCCCCAACTCCCCGTCCTCCGCACACTCCCCGTCCTCAACACACTACCCGTCCTTCCCACACTCACCGTCCTCCCCAAATGCCCCAGACTCCCCGTCTTCACCACACGCCCCATTATCCACACACTCCTCGTCCTTCCCACACTCCCCATCCTCCCCAAACTCTCTGTTTCACCACACTCACCACACTCGCCGTCCTCCCCACACTCCCCGTCCTCTCCACACTCCCCGTCCTCTCCACACTCCCCGTCCTCTCCACACTCCCCGTCCTCTCCACACTCCCCGTCCTCCCCAAACTCCCTGTTCTCACCACACTCCCCACACTCCCCTTCCTCCCCACACTCCCCTTCCTCCCCTC